>JAREYC010000008.1:10000-405000 GCA_030015325.1 Cryptoblepharus egeriae
GCCAGACCACCTGGCCGAGTTCGCCAGGGCCGCAAAGCATGCGGGCATCTCTGCGGGGGCGTGTAAACAGCGAGCGGAGTCCGATCCATCGCTGGCCCTTCCGCTCTACCGAGCGTCCTCTCCGACTCCCAACCCCGCGGGGCAACCCCAGCAGTCGCCTCCTGGGCTGCCTCTGCCCTTGTGGCAGAGGAAGTGTCCCCCTCCTGCACAAGGAGGCACGGAAGAGACTCTGGGGCTACAGGCGCTGGAAAGTGCCGCCCAGCGGGAGGAGGAAGAGGGGCGCGAGCGAGAGCGGAGGGTTAGGGCACAATTGTATGCCGAGGTGATGGACGGACTCTGCCGACTCCCCCACCTACCGTCTCCATGGAGAGAGCGCGGCCAGGGAAGCCTCTGGGAGACCTGCTGGAGGGCCTATCACGGGGTCCTCCAGACTGGGGAATCCCAGCCCTGGCTGCCGCCCGATGCTAGGGCCTGCATGCACTGCAAACTGAACATCTCGCAGCATTATGGCGCAGCGTCTTCGCGCAGTCCGCCCAGGGAGACCGCGGCGCATTTCGTGGGCAAGTGCCAGGCCCACGCCGCCTCTGGCAGGCCATCTCCCGCAAGCTGGGGTGGCCAGCTCTGGCCCACCAGCACTGGGAGCTGGTCGTATCGGGCCTCAGACCCCAGGGGGGAGACAGCCACGTCGACGCCTCCATCCTCGCGCCCAGGACAGGGCAGGCCACGGTCCCTTGGGCGGTGGTCCGCCTCGTCAACTTGGCGACCATCCACGCCCTCGGGCTCCAGAGAGCCCGAGAGGTGGAGGATTGGAGGAAAGCGGCGGCTCCGGCGAGAGGGGGTGCACGTGGAGCCCCTGCAAAACCTAGGTGGCCACCAACGAGGACTGCCCAGAACCCAGCGTTCTTGACGCCGGACCAGTGGGCAGAGGTGGTCCTGAAAAGGATCACGGACTCCGCCCTCTAGGAAACGTGTCTCCGCAGGGGGAAGCGTGCCCTCAGTCTCGGGGCATGGCAAGCTAAGTGGGGCTGGCTTTTCAGCACGCCCATCACTTGAGCGTGTTGAGTCTCAAGGAGGGGACATGGGGCATGCACTGGTGGGGAGGAGGTGGACGTGCCGTGACAGGGGTGTGCTGCCAGGAATGGTGGCGCCTCTAGTCCGGTGCGACGCCCCTCCTGGCCGTGCTCGGCTCCCTTCCCCTCAGAAAAAGCACATCTCCCCAGAGTGATTGGGGAGTCTGTGTGTTGGTATACTGTCTAAGTGTACTGTCTATGTGTGTGGGTAAAAGGGACTGAGTGTCATAGTGTCAGTGTATGCCGGGTGAGAGCGGGCATGAGTAAAATGTTTTGTATATAAGTGTGTTGTGTTTTCCCCCCCACCTAGTGTGTTTACGGGAAATACAATATGTGTAAATAAATAGTCGTACCCCACAGTAAAGGTGTGTCAGTGTACCCCGGTTTTTAAAGTGTACCTCCACATTGTGGGACAGATCCGGAATTGTGTACCCCATCCTTGTATGTGTGCGTACTGCTGGTTAAGTGTACCCCCACAGCGTGTTTGTGTGTACCACCGGTGTTTGTGTACCCCACCTTGTCTGTGTGTGTACCACCAATATATGTTTGTGCACTTACCTAATTTGTCCGTGCACTTACCTTGTCCAGTAGAACTAGCACCATCCTGTCTTAAGCACTGGGTGAGAGCACATTGTAGGTAAAATTGGGCAAAAGCACTGAAGGTACCACTGGGAGTGAAGCACTCTGGCTGTAAAAAGAAATAAATTCACTTCCTTCCTTCCTTCCTAACCCTAACCCTAACCCTAACCCTAACCCAACATAAGCAGAACGGGGGCAGCCCCGAGGAGAGCCGGGAGGACGGCCCCGAACCCGGCGGCAGCAGGCGTGGCGCCGGACCCGTGGGCGGAGGTGGTCCTCAAGAGGCTCACCAAATCTGCCCTCTGGGAAAAGTGCCAGCGCCGGGGGAAGGGCGCCCTGTCTCTCGACGCGTGGAAGGCCAAGTGGGGCTGGCTGTTCGACACGCCCATCACTTGAAGGCGTGTCGGACCCGAGGAGGAGGGGGAGCTGTGGCACTCCCTCCCCGTCGGCCCAGGCCTCCTCCGCTCACGGGGAGACTCGGTATGAGTGAGTACAATGAGAAAGAAAAATGTCAGTCAATCGTGTCAGTGTGTAGTTCAGTGAGAGTGAGCATATCGTATGAAAGGGAACAGAATAGAGTGTCTGTGAGTCTTTCCTCCCCACACAAGTCAGCCCCATCCTTTGTAGGTTGCGAGTGTGTGTGTGTGAGTGAAGGGACACAGAGAAGGGCGGGGGCACATCACAAGCGGGAAATGTGTGTTCGTGTGCGTTTTGGATGTCTGAAAAGGCAAACCGGTCAATGTGTTGTGTGTACAACAGTTCAAAATGCCGGGTGCACCGAAAAGACCGGGTTCATTTTGTGTTCTTCAAAAGTTAACTTTATTTTTGCTTTTTGCTTTTTGCATCAGTAAGTTTTGCTATCCAAAAGGTGCTATCCAAAAGGTGCTATCCATATTGAGCACAGACACCCAGGTACAGCTGGTCAGCTTAATCAGGGAGCTCGATCGAGTAGCTCCTAATTAGCAGCACCTGTGTCAGCTTCAGCTTTGTCCAGCACAGCAGCAGGACCAAAGTTTTCAGCACCTGGACAGATCACAGCGCGAATCAGCACCAGGACAGAGCCCAGCACGGAACTGTCCCACAGCTGCAAGCCTACAGTGTCCAGCAGTGGTCCAGCAGTGTTCAGCAGGGCAGTAGCAGTGTAGCAGGACAGCAGCAGACATCAGACCAGGCCTTCGACACCACAGTTGACACAGAAGTGAGCAGGAACCTGGGAACAAATAAAGAGAGACATAAAATTTTCGAGTGGTGTCTGTGTCTTGGTGGGAGGGAAGTAAATACACCCCAAAAAGAAGAACAGCGGATGGAGTCGACACAGGAGGAGGTCGCCTGAGCGGCGGCAGCTCTGGAAGAAGACTCCAGTTCGTGGGCTCAGCCGCAGATGGCAGAGCCATCGAAGTACCTGCAGCAGCAGCAGCAACAGCAGAGGCAGCCGCAGAGACAGTGGCAACGGGCTTCCCCCACAGAGCAGCCGACTCTGATGGAGGTGGAGCTGAGTCCAATGGCGGAGCCCGAGTCGGGGTCGAGTTCGGACGAAGGGATCGCGGAGAAAATGCCGGTGCACGTGGCATGGGCCACGATGGTGCTTCGTCCGGCAAAGACAGTGACACCAGGAGGCGCGAGCACCAGCGGCCGAGGGGGCAAAGGGTCGAAAAGAGAGGCACCCGCGGCGCAATTGTCGGAAGCACCACAACAGCCACAGCCAGAAGAACCACCGCCGCCAGTGGAGCCACCTCCGGAGGGTCGACAGCTCCCTCGGCCGGAAGAGCAGAGAGAGGAAATCGAGAGAGCAGAGGAGGAGAGGAGGAGGAGGAGGAAGAAACACCAGCAGCAGTATCACCGGCGGCAGAAACGCAGGCAGCAGCGACAGAGAAAGACAAGGAGGACATCGAGGAGGGTGGGAGGAGTTACCACCACCTCCTCAGAAAGCGGCCCAAGGAATGTCGAAGCCGTCCAAGCTGCCCAGGAAGCGACCAAAGTTCAACTACCTCCAAGCCGCAGCCTTTCTCAGAGGACAAGAGTCACGCTCACAGGGCATCACCGGTGCCCGAGGAAGAGGAGGGCATGGAGGTAGCGACGGGGGTGATGGAGGCGCAGACCACAGCAACAAGAGCAGCGGTGAGACAGCCGAGAGCGCAAAGCGAGTCCAGACAGCCGAGACGGAATGTTGGCAAGGGGACAGCGGGGTCCACCGATGACGACAGCGGCAGCGGCGTCAGTAGTCAGAAAAGGACCGCGGGGAGAAAAGGCAAATGGCAGGACAAGGGGAGACACTTGTCTGCCTCGTCGGCAGCGTCAGCATCAAAGTCCTCCCTGAAAAGGAAGGGGCAGTGGGCGAGCTCGGACTCGGGCCTCAATCAGCCGAGCCAACAGGAGCAGCAGAAGGAAGAGCGGAAGGAAGGAGAGTGGGAGGATGCCTCTCATCTGGCGAGAAGTGAGGAGGAGGAGGACGACGACGACGACGAAGGCGAGGAGCTCTCTCTGCGGCCTCCACCGTTCGCCCTCACGTTTCAGCAGCAGCAGCAGCAGCAGCAGGAGGTGTGGCACCCGGAGACCCTGAGGTGAACAAGTGGCTGGCGGAGATCCGCAGGCATCAGGCCTACATGGCCAAGGCGGAAAAGTGACTGCAGCAGGCACTGAGGACGGCACAGGACCATCCACAGTGGCGTCGACAGCCGAGAGCTCTCCGAGAGACATCGTGCCAGAGACCTCAGAGTTGGCGGCTTCGACAGTGTCCTCGGACACGTCATCGGACTCCGAAGTCGACCCAAGCACCACGGGAGACGACATTGAGATGGCAGAGGTCCCAGTGCCGCCGCCGCAGCAGGCAGATGCAGGCCACGCCATCTCAGAAGGCCGAGCAGGCCAAGAGACAGCAGTGGCAGCAGAAAATCAACAGCAGCCCGGGCGGTGCCGGCAGCAGCAGAGATGAGGCCAGAGGGCCAGGGGGCAGCCGCGGGAAACCCACAACAGCAGCAGCCACAGCCGCAGCAGCAGCAGCAGTCCCAGCAGCAGAATGAGCGGCAACAGCCGCAGCCGCAGATGCAGATGCAGCCGCAGCAGATGCAGCCGCAGCAGCAGCAGCGGCTGGCCCAGGCAACAAACGTACGTATGCAGCTGCGACGGCAGTGGCACCTGTCCGGGGAGGGGCAAAAGGGCTGTTACGGGGCGCCAGCGCGGAAAGCGCAGCGAAAACCGCGGTAACGGGGTGGCAGAAGGCGGCGAGGCGGCGGCTGCTGTATCCATGTTGACCAAGGTCCAGTCGAGTACCTGGGGAGGAGGAGCGGGGTGGCCTCTGATGGCGCACGAGAGGCAGAAGCTGCAGGCTGAGCTGGACATCATGGAGAACGATGCCTTTCTCCAGGCCTTCTTCAGCGAAGGTGGGAGGAACGAGGACCAATGGCAGCGCTTTGTCATCCGGCTGCACTACCAGAGTCAGAACCCGGACTTGTTCACCCGCGAGTGGGTGACGAGTCTGCTGGAGGAAGGACTCAGCCTGCGCTCTGCCGACGTGCCCTCCCCGCTCAGACTCAGGGAAATTGACCTTGAGTTCGACACGGAGCAGCAGTACGCCCGCTTCTGGGAGGTGTGCCGTGAAAAGGTGCGCGAGCAGCCCCAACTAGTGAAGGACGTCGTCCTCGTGCCCCTCTTCCGAGGGGAGACCAAGGTACTGAACGTATCCTTCAGGACCACAAAGGTCCCCCTGCAAGACATCGACGCGTGGCTACGGAGGCACTGCAAGGTCCTCCAAGACACGCAACAACGCTACGACGAGAGGGGAATACAGGACCAACGAATACCGGGCCATTGTCCAGTTGGACAGAAGCCCGGACACGGGAGGGTACCGCCACATACCGCGGTACTTCTTCCTGGGAGCAGACAGGGGCACGACCCGCTACAGTGGGCAGCCGGCGGCGTGTTTCACGTGTGGGGACTGGTACCACAAACGAAACGACTGCGTGATGGAACTCTGCAGCCGCTGCAACAGCAGAGGGCACCGCACAACCCACTGTCCGAACCCGCTCCAATGCAACCTCTGCGGTCAGGAAGGCCACGAGTACAGACTCTGTCCCGAGGCCTTCCTGAACCAGAAATTCCCAGAGGAATATCAGAGAGATCTGGCGAGGGCCCAGGAGGAAAGAGAGAGGCGAGAGCAGGGCATGGCGAAGAGGCGTAGAAAGGCGGAGGAGCGTCGCAAATTAGCACAACAACAGCAACAAGCAACAGCGCAAGCTCTCCGGGACGAGGACGACCAATTCCAACAGATCGTCCCCAAGCGCCAGCGCAGCCAGTTAGCGGCAAAGTCCTGTGGGGGCCCCCCCACCGCCACCAGTGGGACTGGACCCGCAGTGGGAATTCGTGCCGCAGGCCGCAGATGCCGATAGCAGGCAGCAGCAGCAGAGGCAGCAACAGAATTCCCTCTCGGACATCAGCGACGGGGAGGGCGGAGAGCCTGACGCATCAGGGGGAGAAGGGCATAAGCAGCAGCAGCAGCTGAATAGCAGGCAACAGAGGGTGGCCGTTTGCAGAGCAGCACGCTCCAGGGCCCAAGCAAAGCAGAAAGGAAAGGCAGTGCAGGACGCGGAGATGATGGAGGTCACTGTGCAAGGCATGGCAGCGACAGATGTGGCCGAACAGCAACAGGCCACAAAAAACATGACCACACCAGTCGCGAGGCAGTCTTGGCGCACGCCAGCACCCTGCCCCCAGAAGGAGGCAGGACTGGAGCCGTTCGGGGAGAAATCTACTTCAACTACTTCCCCGTCCCCCCCGCCGAGATCCACTGAGGTGTCCAGGAAGGGGGTCTAGGCCTCAAACACCTAGCCGCCTGGCTAGCGTCCGGCTACACCGCGTCCAACCTAGCCTCCTGGTGGTACTGGATCGGCCGCTACCGAGTCTCCGGCGACGGTGTCAAGGGGGCGGTGGTGGGGGGAGTTGGAGCTGAAGCATCTGTGAAAGCCAAGGAAAGGGGGGATGGGGCGAGGGAGCCGTAGGCGGGGATCCTGAAGAAGGACCCTCGTCGCGTGGCCCCTTGACGTCCCTCTTCAGCGGCGGCGGCGACAGCAACATCTCCGCGACTTCCGCGACCTCCGCGACCCCCGAGCCAAACGCGATGCAGCACGTGCACCGCACGGAGGCTGCCTGGGCCTCTTACGGCGCGCAATGGGCCGATTCAGCCTGGGCCCACAAATGGTGGTGGCCGGCATTGCAGCGGGGACAGCTGGTGCCCAACTTCCGACTCACCGCCAGGATGCAGGCCCAAAACCCGACCACCTGGCCGAGTTCGTGAGGGTGGCCAAGCATGTGGGCATCTCCGCGGAGCTGTGCGCAACCATGGGGTAGCCTGATCCCTCGCCAACCGCCCCTCCTCTCCAGCAGCAGCGTGCTTCTCTGACTCCGGGCAAAAGCTCGGGTGACCTCCAGATGCAGTCTGCCCAGCCTCGAAAGAGGGGCTGGCCTCTGCCGCCACCAACAACACCATTGTGGCAGAGACGCCTGCCCCCAGCGGCAGGTGATGGGGAGGCTCTGGAGGCGCTGAAAAGCGATGCCCAGCGGCAGGAGGAGAGCCGGGCGCAAGAGAGGAGGGTACGGGCACAGCTCTACGCCCAGGTGATGGACAGGCTCTCCCAGGAGGCAGAGGCCACCTGGCGCCACAGAGGTGCCCTAGGCAAGGCCCCCGCCTACAGGCTCCGTGGAGTCGCGGTAGCCAGGGAAGCATTCGGCGGGAAGCCCAACCGCATCCCACTCAGCCTCTGGGAGACCCGATGAAGAGCCTTCCACGGCGTCCTCTGCATCGGGGATTCCCAGCCTTGGCTGCCCGCCGACACCAAGGTCTGCATGCACTGTCGCCATCGGCCGCAAGCAGCGGCGCCGTTGCCCAGGGAGACCACGGAGCATTTCGTGGGCGAGTGCCTTGCCGCACGCAGACTCTGGCAGGCCGTCTCCAGGCAGCTCAGCTGGCCAGCGTTGGCGTGCCAGCACTGGGAGACGGTTGCGTCCGGTCTCAGGCCTCAGCAGGGTGACAGCAAGGTCGACGCTTTGGTCCTCGCACCCAGCAGAATGGGGTGGGCGACGGTGCCTTGGTCCATTGTCTGCCTCGTCAACCTCGCAGTCATCGGCGCGCTCGAGCTACAGCGAGCCCGAGAGCAAGAGGACCGGAGCAGAGCAGCCGCGCCCACGCAGGGAGGCCAACAACAACGGAAGCATGCCATCCCGCCCACCGCCGCTGCCACCGCACAGCCGCTCGGGGCACCGCACAGCCTGCACCAGTGGGCGGCAGACGCGGTGCGGAAACGCGTCGTAGAGGCCGCCCTCTGGGAACAGAGCAGGCACACGGGAAACGACGTCCTGAGTGGCCAGGCGTGGAAGGCCAAGTGGGGCTGGCTCTTTGACACCCCCATCATCTAAGGGGAATGTCCAGCCGGGGGGCAGCAGGCGCAAGAGCGAGACAGCAGGCAGGCACCAGCGCTGGAGCACCGTGGAGAGCAGAGGGCACGAGGCATGCGACCAATACATCTGTCGACGCGCAGCGTACACTCTGCTATCCAAGGGACCAGTGAAAATGCAGGGACCACCGCCAGCGCCGACGCCACAATGCCGTCGCTCCAGATGCAGGGAGGCTCCAAGGGAGCGGGAAAACTGTTGGGCAGTGTTTGTCAGTGTTTGTCAGTGTGAATGGCGCCCCAACCTCAGAAACAAGGCTCAATAAAAAATCCAAACAAATCCAATCTAATCTAATCCAATCCAACTCAACCCAACCCAAACAAACCAATCCAAGCCATTTGGGTTGGATTTGGATTGGATTTTATTGGATTGGATTGGATTGGATTAGGATAGGATTGGATTGGATTTGGATTGGATTTGGATTAGATTTGGATTGGATTGGATATGGATTGGATTGGATTTGGATTTGGGTTGGATTTGGATTGGATTGGATTGGATTGGATTGGATTTGGATTGGATTGGATTGGATTGGATTTGGATTGGATAGGATTTGGATTGGATTTGGATTAGATTTAGATTGGATTGGATTTGGATTGGATTGGATTGGATTGGATTTGGATTTCGATTTGGGTTGGATTTGGATTGGATGATTGGATTTGGGTTGGATTTGGATTGGATTTTATTGGATTGGATTTGGATTGGATTGGATTTGGATTTGGATTTGGATTTGGATTTGGATTTGGATTTGGATTTGGATTTGGATTTGGATTTGGATTGGATTGGATTTGGGTTGGATTGGGATTGGGATTGGATTTGGGTTGGATGTGGATTTGATTTGGATTTGGATTTGGATTGGATTAGATTTGGGTTGGATTTGGATTGGATTGGATTTGGATTTGGATTTGGATTTGGATTGGATTGGATTGGATTTGGATTGGATTGGATTTGGATTGGACTTGGATTGGACATGGATTTGACTTGGATTGGATCGGATTTGGATTGGATTTGGACTGGATTGAATTGGATTTGGATTTGGATTGGATTGGATTTGGATTGGATTGGATTGGAATGGAATGGATTTGAAATGGATTTGTATTGCATTTGGATTGGATTTGATTTGGATTTGGATTGGATTGGATTTGGGTTGGATTGGATTGGATTGGATTTGGATTTGGATTTGGATTGGACTGGATTGGATTGGATTTGGATTGGATTGGATTTGGATTTGGATTGGACTTGGATTGGACATGGATTTGACTTGGATTGGATTGGATTTGGATTGGATTGGATTTGGACTGGATTGAATTGGATTTGGATTTGGATTGGATTGGATTGGATTTGGATTGGATTGAATTTGGATTGGATTGGATAGGATTTGGATTGGATTGGATTTAATTTGTATTTGTATTTGGATTGGATTTGGATTGGGTTGGATATGATTTGGATTGGATTGGATTGGATTGGATTTGGATTGGATTTGGATTTGGATTTGGATTTGGATTTGGATTTCGGTTGGATTTGCATTTGGATTTGCATTTGGAGCTGATTTGGATTTGGATTTCGATTTAGATCGGATTTTGGATTTGGTTTTGGATTTGGGTGGGTGGGTAGGTGGGTGCGGTGTAGAAGTGCCTTGTGTACGTCATTTGGGGGTACTTTGTGTGCCGACATTGGACCCACTCGTGTCACCATGATGGCTTATGTGCACACTTGTTGTTCTCCCGACGGCATCTGCTGTTCCTCTGTGCTGATTGTGCTGGACCACACAGAGGTGCAGTACGTGAAGACAATACAGGAAGGACTCACCCCATTCACAGATTCCAGGAAGGACATCACAATACTCAATCCAGAAAAGCACCTTGCTAGGAACAGCTAAGATACTGCGCAGAACCCTCAAACTCCCAGGCCTCTGGTATGGGAGGCGAGATTGAGGATAACATACATACACCACCCATGGAGGGTGAGGAAACAATCAGGGTGAGGGTGTTGCATTTTTAACCCTACGTCAGGTGAAGCTCTATGACTTTAGGCATAGTGGGAAAAAATTCCCCCTGTTAGAAAACTGTCATAAGCACCTAATTAACTCAAATATAACACTCTTAACATGTTAAGTGACATTCATTAGGATGTACAAAGAGACAATAATTGAAATCTGATTCAAAAATCCTCATTTATTAATCATACAGCAAGTAAAACCAAAATCACTGAAAATTAATGCCTGCCTCCACATTGCCTTATGTTTTCATGGAAAAGAAAGATGTATGAGCTTTAATTATGAGCTGAACTGGAAATATAGGCTTCCAGAATCTTCTCATTCTGCTGGGAAGTCTAGAAGAAGAGATGCTTTGGCACAGTGAGGTGCAAGGTTGGCAAATCATATTCGCATATGCTTCAACAGGGTCAAGAACCCCATGAACAATGGGAGAGGCCAACCTCAAGGCAAAGAGGACTTGTTCACTAGCACATGCATAGATAGCAATCAAAGGTGAGAAGACAAGATGAAGAAATGGTCAGTAAAATGCAGGCTAAAGGGAAATAAGAAACTTCCAAAAGTCAGCTTAGGAGGGGCGTAGGTAGTAAAAATTTGCCAAGGGGGTCACTACTGCTCCCCTCAAAAGAATCTGGGAAAATGACTACTGGGGTTTCAAACAGCACCTAGAACTAGGAAGGTACTAGGAGGGGCAGGCCTCTTGGTGTTGCAGAAATCCTTAAACCAGGTCGCCAAGTAGGTTACCTACACCTCCAACCTTAGGACACTTTCAATCTCTCAAGAAATAACAAAGTCCAAAGTCCAGGGATTAAAAGGTTAAGCAAGAGTTTTATTTGCTAGCATACTCGGAGCTACACAATTTCTTTGATGGAATCTTTCAAACTGGCCTAAGAACCCAGAACCCTGGAAGGGTTCAAGATTATATACCTCTAAATGACATCAGGAATAATTAAGAATTTACACATTTCATTTGCTTATTGCCATGCACCAATAACACACATATGTTGGTTAACCAATCATGTTTGATATTCTCTCATTTTACACAAGTTAGCCCTGATTCGTTAATTCAGTTCACACCATTGACGTGGTCACTACATACTGTTTGTTGCACTTTAGTATCAGACCCTATGCTTCTATTGTTTGTTCAAGGACTAGAACATTTACCATGTTGCCACATTCTTATGTGCTTCTACTCATTCTGCTTACTTGCAAATCTTTGTACATGCTGATACTTTACCCATCATGCTTTACAACTTGGAACTGGAGGCCTTAGCCTGAGTGTTGCTCTAAAATATTGCTCTCTTTACTTAGTGGTGTTAGTATTAAGGATTAATACTATAGGTTATTAGAGATTAATAATGCTTTTCTGTAACACTGGCCATCATGATGCAGAGAGGAAGCAAAAACAAAATCAGGTGCAAGTCAAATCCCAGCTACGCCTAACGTAGGTTAATTGCACCTAAGCATATTTGGCGCATTTTAATTGCGCCTAGGTGTCTGTGGCCCATTTCATAGAATCATAGAATCCTAGAGTTGGAAGGGACTTAGTAGGTCATCTAGTCCAACCCTCTGCCTGCAGCAGAAAATCCCCCTAGAGCATCCCTGACAGGTGCTCGTTGAGCATTTTTAGTTGCGCATACGCATCTGTGGCACATTTTTAATTTAATTGCGCCTAGGAATCTGTGGCACATTTTTAATTGCGCCTAGGCTCGTGAGGTGCATTTTAAATTGAGCCTAAGTGTCTGTGGCACATTTTTAATTTAATGGTGCCTATGCACCTTAGGTGAATTTGTAATCACACCTAGGCGTCTGAGGCACACTTTTCTGCCTAGCCATCTGTGGCGCATTTTTTTTTTAATTTCATTTATGCAACTGTGGCACATTTTTAATTGCGCTCTGGTGCCTGTGGCATATTTTTGATTGCACCAAGGTATCTGTGGCATAATTTTAATAGCACATAATTAATTGCACCTAGGCATCTGTGGTGTCATTTTAATTGCACATAGGTGTCTGTGGCACATTTTTAATGCTGCCTAGGCCTCTGTGGCAAATTTTTAATTGCAGGTAGGCCTCTGAGGTGCATTTTTAATTGCACCTATGCACCAAGTGGTGGCACCATCAATTAAGGCACCATCAAGATCTTGATTGCGATCAATAACACGATGTTGATAACATTCACATGATCATGATAGTAATCACAATCATGGTTACGATCACAATGGTCCTCATGATCGCAATTATAGTCCCAATCACAATGGCCATCACTATCACAAGCATGATCACAATGGTGATGGCCATCACGATCACTATCAAGATGGCCATCATGATCATGATGGCCACCACGATCATGACAATGATGGGCATCATGATCATTTTCACGATCACGATCATGATCAGGATCACATTCACTATTACAATCATGATCATGATCAGGAGGAGACCCAGGCTAGCCAGAAAAGTAGCTTAGTTGGGAGCCATTCTGTGGCCAGAGAGGCTGCAGAAGCTGCCTATGTTGCAGGAGAGACAGGAATGGCAGGCAAGACTGTGGGGGATGCAACGGGCACCACACGGTCCATGGAGCCCTCTGAGAAGCAGCAGATGAGGCGTGCTGCTGCTACTGCCCATGAGGTGGGGAAGGACCTTCCTCCTGGACCTGCCCCTCATCCCTTTCCCACTCTGGGAAGCCCCAGAGCTGTGCACAATAAATTTAAATGGCCAGGGAATTCCCAGAGAAAAGTGGACTTTTTCTCATTTTCAGCAAAACCCTCCCCTCCCCTTGCTTTTTCTTAGTTTTTCTGGGGACCTACAGTCATCTGGCAACCCTGCTATGGAGGTAGACATTGTGTTACCTACTTCCATGAAGTTGTGTGACGCTTTGGTGCAGTACTCAAATTTTAGATTTAGACACATTCCTGGTGCCAGTCTAAACACACTGGGGCAGCGAACCGTGTATTCAGAGGTTGAAAGAGCAGAACATGTGTTCAGTAAACTTGATCTGAGTATAATTCAAAGGTGTTGAAAGAATGGATTGTCAGAATGTGGGGAGTTACCTTTATTCTTTTTTCTGAGTGCAGTGTGTACATTTGTTGAAAAGTATGGTCTGGATTATATTTGTAAATTAATTATAATTAATGGATTTTGTCAGAGTGATGTTCATCCACACTTCCCCACTGCAGCCCTTCCACTTTAAAAAGAAACCCAAAAATCCATGCTTGGGGTTGGGATTACAATTTCTAAACTATGAGCTGGGAAGCTATTGAAGCCCATTGGAAAGCCACATGATACTCACAAAACAACCACCACACTACACAACGTATAACTTTGTAGCCATAATGGGGAGCCTCAGTCAATGGCCCAGTGGGTTGAGGAAGGAAATTTTGGGAACCACAATAGAATGACATATGGGGTCTGCTGTGGGTGAAAGATTTGGGGGAATACGTTGCATGAAGAGAAATATTTTCACAGATTCAGTGAAAACCTGACTTTGGATTCAACCCAAATCAACCAAACTTTAGTTTCCGTCAAAAAGTGAAAAAGTGTGATTTTTTCCGGATAACTCCAGATTTTCCTCCAGGGGTACATAATAACAATTAATTATCGAGGATTGTGGCCCTACATTTATCATGAATGCAAAGGATTTATAAACACTGAAATGATGAAATAAATTCATTAATTGGTATTTTCTACCACTTTTTTGAAGAAGGCAGTAGTACTCGAAATTTCCATTAGATGTCACTGCTTAACTTGCTAAACACACATGAAGGAAGACACTTTTAGACAGCATATTATTAATTTATAAGAAAAGGTCTCTGACAGCTTTATTTGGATGAATTATGAGAGTCCCAATCATAATTCCCAGCCTCTGGTGTATAAATTGTCATTGATTTTAATGTTCTTTGTAAAGTTGTGTCACGCAACAAATTTTCCTGCCAACAGCTGTTAAACAGCGAGGCATTCTTGGCTCTAAGTAGTACATCAAACTGCTTAAGAGGGGTGAGAGAAATGGACTGATGGTTAGCCATAAACCATTCATACCAGCACAACATCAATTATGGAAGGCTTTTATGATATCTTTGTCCTCTGTTTTGGGGCAAAATAAACCCTAAACCTAACGGAATGATGCAGGTAGCAGGAAAGTACAATTCCACATTGTACTTCATAGAATCCTAGAGTTTGAAGGGACCTAGTAGGTCATCTAGAAATCCTCCTAGAGAATCTGCAGGTGCTTGTCGAGCCTCTGCTTGAAGATCTCCAGTGAGGGAGAGTCCAGCGCCTCCCTTGGCAATCTCTTCCACTGCCCAACCACCCTCACCATCAAGAATTTTTTTCCGAATATCCAACCCAGTGATGGGATTCAAAGAAATTTACAACCAGTTCTCTGCCCATCTGGCAGACACTTTTAAATGGCTATTTTTAAACTTTATATGTCCTATTTCTCATTAACAACCAGTTCTATAGTGTAGGTGCGAACCTGCTGGAACCCACCACTGATCCAACCAGAATTTCCTTTCTTGCAGTTTGTCCCCATTGGATCTAGTCCTGCTTTCAGAGGCATCTAAGAACAAATGAGCCCCTTCCTCCCTATGACAGCCCTTCAGGTATCTGAAGAGGGCAATCATGTCTCCCCTCAGCCTCCTCTTCTCCAGGCTGAACATCCTAAGTTCCCCCAACCTTTCCTCGTAGGGCTTCCCTTCCACCCCACTGAGCATTCTTGTCGCTCTCCTCTGGACTTGCTCCAGCTTGGCTGCATCTTTCTTCAAGTGAGGGGCCCAGAACTGAACACAGGACTCAAGGTGAGGTCTGACCAATGCTGAATAAAGAGGAACTAGAACTTCTTGTGACTTGGAAGCTCCAGTCCTCTTAATGCAGCCTAAAATGGCATTTGCCTTCTTTGCAGACACATCACAATGCTGACTCATGTTCAGCTTGTGATCCACGGCAGTTGATTAGTGGCAAAGTTTACTGGGAGTATAGCAAAAAAATTTCTGTCTCTCTCATATATATATATATATATATATATATATATATATATAAATACTGTATGTATATATATATATATATATATATATATATATATATAAATACTGTATGTATATATATATATATATATATATATAAATACTGTATGTATATATATATATATATATATATATATATATATATATATATATATATATATATATATATATATATATGAGAGATAATTTAGAGGGTGATAATTTAGAATCTTGGCTATTTTAGAGTAAAGCTCAATCCTTATGATATGTGAGTGCTGCTTTCTCCCATTAATGTTGTGGTGTTATCATAGTGTGGGAATTTAGTTGGGATTTATGGTTCAAATCTTGAGGAAAAAATGAAGAAAGTTGAATTTTTGAAGAGTTGAGTTGACAACAAGTTATTGTTGAAATCCTAATGACACTTTTCTGGCAGTAAGATTGACCTCTGGGTAGTCTAACTACTATGTAGACATGGTTACTTTTGTGCTCATGCAGGGCCCCCAGAAAGCCAGAATTAGCCGGTTTTGTCCAGAGTTGTGACATTGGACTGGATAATCTGGTCCAATTGCCCCTTGTCCAGCCTTCTGGGGGGGTGGGGGGAGCTTGGGGGCACTGGGGGTGTTCTAGCTAGCCACAGCTGTCTGCAGCTAAAATATTCATAAAACTTTTGTGCATACGTGTTCTCCTTATCCACTGTCGGAAAGCCTTCCTAGAAAGGCTGTGAGTAGGCAGAGACCACCCTTGTCCTCGTCGGGGCTTCCCTCCAATAATAAAAGAGGACGCCCTGATGAGGTCAGGTCTCCGCCTACTCACAGCCTCTCTAGGAAGTCTTTCTAAGAATCGAAAGGCTCCGCATGCATACGCACAAGTTTTTTTTTATATTTTAGCCATGGACCTCTGCGGCTAGCTAGAACAGCCACCCAGTACCCCCAGTACCCCCAACCGCCCTCCTACCCCCCCTACTACCTCCAAGAAACCTCTCACCCCCCGAAGGACGTCTCAGCCTCCCCAGGCAAGGTAAGACTTTTTAAAAAATTTAGGACAAAATGTAGGGTGTACCGACATTTTTTTTAAAAAGGTTAAAAACCTTTTTTAAAAAACGTTTTTAAAAAACTTAAAAAAGTTTTGCATTTGAAAAACGGGACTATTAGGTAACAAGGACCTACTTTTTCAATTTAGGATCTGGTCAGCCTAGCTCTAAGGGTCCTATCCAAATTGCCATACATGCTAGCCAAGCTCACTTGTTAAGCATGTTTGTGCCATCCTAGATATTAGGGAGGATGCCAAGTTACGATGTCATGTGTGAACCTGATCCGTCTATGTAAGCCAAAGTTGGCTGGCTTGGGGGGCAGGGTTTGAGGAAGGCAAGGTGGTTGAAACAACTGTGGTGTTTTGGTGTAGGGGGGGCTGGTGTGTAGACTGGGAAGGAGGTGGGACCAGCCTCTGGCACTGAGTCCATATCCTAACCCTCTCCTGAGCCATATTAAACTGACCTGTTCTGATCTGCTCAGATTTCACTTGCTGAGTTCTGAGTAGCCCCGCTCTGGCTGGGTTACTCGGTAAGGGGACATTTCTCTTTACTCTGAAATTTACTACAGTGGTGCATCATGTAACAAATTTAATCCGTTCCGGAGGCATGTTTGTTACATGAAACATTCTTTACATGAAGCAGATTTTCCCATAGGAAATAATGGAAACTCGGATGATTGGTTCCACAACCCAAAAAATATTCATGTAAAAATATTAACTGGATGTAAAAATGATGACATAACACTGTAATTGAATTCAAAACATGCATTCAATGTGCATGATCCTATTAAGTCTACTTAGGCTGCAATCCTAAAGGCACAATCCTAAAGACACTTAGGAGGCTGCATTCCTTAAGACATTTTCCTGGGAGTAAGACCTGTTGAATACAATGGGGCTTACTCCTGAGTAGGCATGGTTAGAAATTAGCAATCCTAGACACTTTCCTGGCAGTAAGACCTGTTGAACAGAAACGGGGCTTACTTCTGAGTACGCATGGTTAGGAATCTGCAATTCTAGACTCTTTCCTGGGAGTAAGCCCCATTGGGCGGGGCTGGGGGTCTTCGGGGGGGTGGGAGGGTGTTTGGAGACAGTGGGGGGAGATACAGGCAGCTGGGAGTAGTGGCTGCCAGTTTAAAAGCCTGGTTCCCTGCAGAGCCAGATGGAGGGAGAAGCATCCCCTCGCCCGCTCTCCAGCCTCTTCAAAAGCTCTGCAGGGTGTCTGGGTTTGGAATGCAGGTTTTCAAAGTGGCAGCCACTATTCGCGGCTGCCTATATCTCCCCCCACTGTTCCCAAACATCCTCTCACACCCCCAGTAGACCCCCCAGTCCTCCCAAGCACCATCCCATCCCCCAGAGGAAAGGACCTGCATTACCTGACCTGTTCTTTCAGGTAACAAGTGCAGGCTGGCAGCTCTTTAAACTTTAAAGAGCTGCCAGTTGTCCTTCATTACCCAAATCAGCTTCGCTACCCAAGTCAGAAGCCCAGGGGAACAGTTTGTTCTTTACCTGGAACATACTTTACCCAGGGCATTCTTTACCCAAGGTACCACTGTACATCCATCTTCAAATCTGTGCTGGTTCAGCATAGACCAGTTGGTCTGCATGTTCCAGTGCAGGTTTACAGCGTTATATCTGTCAACAGAGGCAAGCCATTAAAAATTTGGTTCCAGTTCAGATTCATCAGAATTGTTTAAATTTCTTGTTCAAACACTCCTTCAAAAGCGCCTTGACGGCTGAATCAGACACGTGTTTGTAGTCAGTTTCAATATGTTTCATTAAGAATAACATGATAAAAATTATGTTGATTCCTTCTGATTATTGTACAATGAATGTTTATACTGTGGTGCCTCCATTTACAAGCATAACTTGCAGCTTTGCAAAAGAGTTAACCTCTGCAAAAGAGGTCAGAAGGTCAGCTTCTGCAAAGGGTGGAAAACCTTTTGCAGCAGTTCCTGCAGGACCTCATTGACTGCCTTGTTACCACTGTAAGTAGCTGCATTTCGATCACATGAAAATATAGTAGTAAATTTAAAAAAACTCTTTTTTAGCCTCCTGTCCTGGTGTCCTCCAAAAGGGCTTCATTGTCCTCCATTTTGACTTCATTTTAGAACTTTGCAATGGTGTGCAGGACCCCATCATGTCATATCTCATTGGATTCATATTGAAGAGCAGAATTCAATGCAAAGTCAGTTTTGAGATTTCCCCTCCCTTTCAAAAGTTATGGCCAAAGAACTAAAAGTAAAAAAATATGCATTGCGCTCTATGGGAAAGTGAAAGTGCCCAATATTGTGGTTTTACTCATGAGTAGGCAAACATGCCATTTTCCACAAGAAAGGTGAGGCTGAGAAGAATTCAGTACCTTGTCCTCCTTTTCAGGTTTTTGCATCTGGTCACCCTGACTCTCCAACACTGGAAGGAGGGCTTCTCCTTCCAGACAGCTCCACCGACACTGTGATCGGTCTTTCCCTCCAGGTCGCCACCTCTGCCTGCAGCCAGGTAGATCTATGTCTAGAGGCAACTATGCTCTTGCTGGAAAGCGATCCTTTCAAGTCCCTAGAAGAGGGGTTTTCCTAGGGATAGTGCTTTGTTGCCAGCTTGGCGCCAGCTGGCCTGACTAGTGGTGGAACTCTCTGGCCAGTGAGCTCTCCCTCCAGGAGGTTTCCTGGGCATAGCATTCTATCACCAGCTGGGTGAGGCATGAACCACTCTGGCCTTTAGCTCTGGCTGGAGATCCCCCCTCTGGGTGCCTGGAAGGGAGGCTTTTTGCCATCACCCTCTTCTACTAGCCAGGGAGGTCTTTGCGTCTCCACGTTTCTTGTGGCTATGCTCTTGGTGGAGGAGCTCTCCCTCTGGGTAGCTAGAGATGCTTCTCCCCACTTGTCCACAGAAAATTTTTTCCACAGGACCAGTCAGTGGTCTCAGATAAGTTGAGGAACACTGATCTACAGTGATAGTTTGTAAACATATGGGTCTATATGTGAAATTATTTGAAAAAGCAATACTTTAATTTTCAAAAGGTTTGTATAAATTTGATGGTAGAAATCCATAAAGCGCAGCAAGTGTGACTCCTCAGAATGGAAGCTCTCCCTTCTCTTTGGAAAGCCTTGTAATGACACTACCGGATGCGGACAGCAATGGCTGCAGAAATTTGAATTTAAATGTCATCAGGCTTTCTGAAAAAGGAATGGTGAAAGAGGAGATTGTCTGTTCCATCTATTAGTCTATATAATAGCTAAAAACAAATGTTCTGACCGACTCATCAATCCCCAGCCCAAATTCCTGGTCCTAGAAATATGAAATGCAGGAATTATATTATTCCTTTCATGATATAAAGACTCAATAAGATCATTTTTTAAGGAATTCAACCTCTAAGGAAGTACAAACGAGTAAAATAAGTTTTCACAGATTCTTCAATATCAGTGAGATATTGACTTGGTTTTTAAAAAAGGGTTACCATTTAAATGCTTAAAAACGTAATTTGGGTTTTTTCCGTCACTTAGGGTGCAATCCAGAGTAACTATGGGGAGTCCTTGCTCCGGTGTAAGAACAATTTATTCTGGATTGCAATATGAATTTCCCATAGGTTTGCACTAGGTGGTGCAGTAACTACAGGTGCCCGTAATGTCTCTTACGTCCTCCCATAGTTACTCTGGATTGTAGGGTAAGGGAGAAATCTAAATTTGGGGTGAATATAGATCTCTTCCTATGACTGGCTTTTCCCCCCCCACCGTGCAGCTGCTGAGAGAGGCCAGCAAAGATAGCAAATGAGGCCAGGCTAGCTCTTTTAACTTAACCCTTTTAAGTAGAGGATAAGGAGTAGTCACTGTAAAATAGAAAAATAGCAGTCATTTTAGTGATTCCTCTGAACAGTAATAGGGTGAATAGGGGTCCTTCCAAGGCACTGTGGTGGGAGGGAACGGAGAAGGAGGCAGGGCTTGGACTGGCAACTCTGGAAACCTTGCCTCTTGGACAGCTGAGAGCAGCCTCTGGTGCACCCACCTTCTTCATCTCCACTCCTGGAGATGTAGTTTGTATCATTGCATTCTGCATTAAATTACCTTTCCATTTTCAATAACATGATATATCATGTTGGTATTATTGTATATACTCCTGTTTTTCACAGTTTTGGCCATGAGTGTCCAACTCAGCTTGTTGCCCCTTAAATCTTGTTGCCCTTTGCAATTGCTACCCCTGCACCACCACAGCTATTCCACTGTTCATAGGATTCTCAATAAACAACAGTGTGCCAGCCCTCCACTCATTCCCTGGTGGGATCCAATTGTAGTTGTGTTTGTTCCCAAAAGGGAATGAATGAAAATATAGATTAGGTCTGTGAAGAGTGAGAAATGTGATTGAAGCACCAGAGGAAGGAAGGATGGAAAGTGTCGTGGCCAGTTGGCTCCAAAGATCCAGGAGGCTCCTGATAGTGATAGAAACAATGAATAAAATTCTGGACTGGAAAAAAATCAATAGCCTTTTTCTGTCTTGAAATCAAGGACATGAGAAAGAGATGATATAAACTAGAAGTTGATCAAGTGAGCGGAAGTCACTGTTCCCTTTACTGCTAAAAAACAATTGTGAATTTTTCACATGTTCAGAGTTTGGATCACATCCCTTCAAAAAGCAACAGTTTCGACATGCTGGCCCAGGAGAGATCAGGTCCCTCTGCTGAATGTCCACAATAAACACCAGCATAAAGAATTTAATAATTTAGTGTCCTGTGTAAAGGCAGGAAAACTCCATTCAGTTGCAAGAACTGTATTCTTCACGCTTGAGCAGGCAAATAACCTTTGTCAAGGGCATGAACACTACTGGTCTTCCCATGAAGCGTTTTGTGGCTTCAGGATCACAACATTCTCCTTTCAACGGGGCAACAATAGGCCTAACCACTGATCCACATTGAGAATAGGGGAAGGAGGAAGTAGTAGATGTCTGCCAGTTCAGTTCTCTGTACCTCTACTGTGTTCAGTGGGATTTACTCTTAGGAATGTTTGTTGAAGTTTATTGCTTGAGTGAGTTACAGTGGATTGGAAAGTTCTTCCAACCCACTAAATATTGGCTCCCAATATTTTTATTACACTCATAAAAATGATAAACAATAAAACCAGCCATGATTGCTTTTGTGTTAATTGCTTCTAAAGAGGAGTTGGACAGACTCATGGAGCTCTGGATTGCCCTGGTGACAGACCCCTGAAGCAGGCTGGCCAGGTTTCCCCATCATCTCAATCTAAGCAAAACCCACAATGGAGTGGGAATAATGTTAAGGAAATGATGATGGTGATGATGATGATGATGATGATGATGATGATCCCTTGCTAACTGGGTAAGAGGCACTTTTTCAAGTGGGTGTTCCTCAGTTATGCGGGAGAGTAACTGGCCCTATACACCCAGCAGTGTCTCTTCAAGTGGCTTCTGCTGGTGTTTTTTTGCATTTTAGATTGTGAGCCCTTTGTATTTACAGGGTATTTAGCCCTGCTATTTGCAGGGTTCGAGACCCTGGTCGGCCCCACAAGACAGGGTGAGCTCCTGTCCTCAGCCCAGCTCTGCAACGCAGCTGGATCCAATCGTATTGGCTCTGCCTTTCCATTGGACTAATTCAGTGGCGTGGAGAGGGGGGATTTGCTGCTTGGGTAACAGCCTATCCTCCATAACAACCTAACCCAGGCTTTTGTGCTTCTCATGCAGTGTAGGCAGCGCTGAGCACGATACCAGAGTCTTCCAAGTCTGATGGAGGCCTGCTTTGCTATTTATTAGCTATTAATTTTTTTCCATTTTCTTGTAAACCGCTTTGTGAACTTTTAGTTGAAAAGCTGTATATAAATATGGTACACAGACGGAGGGACGGACGGACAGATAGAGATGGGTGCATTATAAATGGCTGGGTAGCCATGGTTCTCAAATGATCAAAGTCTTGATGGTGGGTGCTACCTCCAGATAGAGCAGCAGCTTTCTTCTAAGTAAGGGGAGCATGGCTGGGGAGAAGTCCACCTTGCTTTCCAGAGGAAGCAAATGGGCCACAGTGGGAATCAGGGCCTTTGGACTGATCCAGCAGGATTTTCCATATGTTCTTATCTGTTCCCTGCTGTAGACCATTTCTTTGAGTAGTTCTGTGTTAGAGGCTTGTGTTGAAATCTCTGACCTGTCACAACCCAGGTGTAGATGTTTGTATTTAAATGTGGGAGTTAAGCCAGTGTATTCTCACAAGGTGCAGGAGATAATTGGTGCTGACTCAAGCACCCATTTTGTCCTGCCCTGCAATGATTTTGCTTCTGTTGAAGGACGTTGGACTTTTGGTGAAATGTAAACTTAATCTGCACTGCTGGAGTTTGCCCATCTCAGTTCTTATCTGTGCCTGGATCATGTCTGGGAATCCTTTGCAAGATGCTTTGGTCAGCAGCAGATGCTCACAGCTGGAAAGCTCGACAGAAGCTCAGCCATAGAGCCAAACCTGCAATTCTGGAAGAAAATCTCCTTGACTCACTCCAGGTGCCACCACGTCTTCTTAACCCAGCTCCAAATTTTACACGTGTTTTATCTTCAAAACTCTAATGATAAGCAACCCTGGCCTTTCAGGTATTCCTGTTAGACCCTTCTAAGAAAGTGACTCACAGCATTATTATTTTTGTTCTTCTTTTTATTTTTATTATTTTTTCCCCATGTTGAAAAACAATTCAGGTCCAAAACACCCACTGGTACCTGCCATGTGAGCTACCTGAAGATCTTTGTCATCCCCTAGATCAGTGGTCTTTGGGCACTTCGGCTTGGGACCTCTTTTCAAACTTAAATATCTGTCTGGGAGTCCCTGTCAATCATACCAAATGTAGATGTGAGGACATCAACCTGGCAGTGGTGTCATGACCAGAAGTAACACTGCAGTGATGCCAGAGCTCCTCCATGTCTCCTTGGAAGTAAGTCCCATTTTGTTCCTGCCTCTTTGGGATCCCCCTGAAGCGACATCATGACCCCCACTTTGAAGACCACTATCCTAGCTAACGGGTGGTCTGTCATGATGCTTCTTAGGCCTAGTGGGATGAATTTTCAGCATGGGAAAGCACTTGCGTAAAATTCATGAGCCCAACCCAATGCACGTCTACTCAGGTATAAGTCCCAATCAATAGAGTTTACTCCCAGGAAAGAATGGGTAGGATTGTGCTGTAAATGTGAAAACAAGCTGAGCTCTTTAGCCTAATGGCTCAGTGTAAACATCTGTGTAAGATTTTGTATTTGAAGGTTTCTAAGACAAATATGCCCTTCTTTACCAATATTTTTATACACATGCTTAATGTACAATCTAATTTGAAGGGGGGAAAAGGTTTTTATAATGGGGTCAAATTAATCCTGAGGTCCCAGTGGTTAGGATAACACTAAGTTTCCCACTTTACATGTTTCCCAAAAATATATAATCTAGCTTCAGGAGATACAACACATGACTAGTTGTTATGAAAACTGGCATCACAGGACCAGATATGTGGACTTGGTGAGGTTGGATTGTTCTTTACCCATTAATACTCAGTGTCTTGTGATAATCTGTTCCTGGGACGGAAGAACAATTTGACAAAAGGAGATGTTTGTGTTTTTGAAAACTTTGTCTTAGGCAATGAATAACCCACTAGATAAATCGCAACACTAGACCTTTGTTTCTGATTTTCCATACAGTTAAAGCATGAACTGACCCACTGCCACAAATGTTGCTCACATGCTACTCTAAAAGCATTCAGAAGCTAGAAAAAGCATAAAAAGAACAAAGAATACCACACCAAGGCCGTTGAGTGGGCTTAATAGCAGTGCTGCATGGAGGGAATTCTTGAACAGTGAGTGACTTTACAGGTTTCAGGCTTTCATAAGACTCTGGTCTGCCTTCAGCACCGTCCTTTGAAATCGAAAGCCGGTCTCATTTTGAGGAGTATTTTCTATTTTTTATCTCATGTACTTTTTTTAAAGCATTTACCCCACAATAATTAAAACCATAATATTTTAGTACAAAAGACAAGACTGACCAAACCATAAGATCAGAACAACCAAAAGGAGACTCAAAGGCATCTCTGAAAGTGTAAATGTAAAACACAAGAGTGCTGAGAAAAGGGAACATGTCTGGATGTGGAGGGTATCCCACACCTACCCCATCCAAGGAGGATTCCCTTATTGAATTATACCCAGGCAGCACAATCCTGATTTGCACCGGAACAAGCAAGGTGATGTGCCCTTGCTTTTTTAGAGGCTGCTAGTTTTCTACCCTGGGAACAGGAGGCTCGTTCTATTCCATGGAATAGGGTTGCAGCAGCCTCTGCGGGTCTACTCAGACTTGCACTGCCTCTATTGCACAGTGAACCTCTCCTCCCAGACCCTGCCAGTGGTATTAGGTTGATGCACATGGGTATGCATTTGTTCCCTGGATGGTGCAAAAGTGCTTTATGGCACTTTTGCAACACCCTTGGGTTGATGCAAGAGTGTCTCAGGATTGTGCTCTGAACATTTAGATTAGATTGTGACCTTAAACATACTTAAAAGTTAGCTCCATCAAAACTGATGCCACTGTCTTCAGAAAACATGGACACATTTTTGAATACCAGTGGTGGGGGAGTGCAAAGGTGGTACAGAGTTATATATCTTTAGGCCTCTTTTTATGGGATTCCTGGAGGCTTCCTGGTACTCTGGGAAACGGGGTGCTAGGTTAGAAGGTGCTCTTGGCAGTTGTTCTACAATTACAGTGGGCAGTGGCATAGCTAGGTGGATGCACGGGGTGCAGTTGCACCAGGCTACAAGCTTTGTTGGGGGGGGGGCTAGAAGCTGAGCTTAATGCTAGTGACTAAAATGGAAAAAAAATTTGTAGGCCCGCCCCCTATCCCACCCCCCCAAAAAAATCAAATTTAGGCAAATAAATAAAAAGTGTGCCTCTTATTGATTTCAGAGACTGTTCTGGGCCAAAGATGGACAGTTATTGTCTACCTGCTAAATATAAGAGAATAACCACTTAAAGGTGCCTTTTTATCCTATTAGCATAAGTAACAGTATCACAGCGGAAACTCCAGTCCACAAGTGGACACCGTCTCACACGGTCCAACACTGAAGACGTCACCATGAAAGGAGGACCAATGATAAATGTTCACTATTTCTCAGTTTTATTCTTTGTATTTCATCGTATTCAGTGATGGAATTCAAAAAATTTAAGAACCGGTTCTCTGCCCATCTGGCAGCCACTTTTAAATGGCTATTTTTAAACTTTATATGTCCTTTCTCTTGTTAAGAACCGGTTCTATAGAGTAGGTGCGAACCTGCTAGAGCCCACCACTGATCGTATTTCTATTCTTATTATGTTTTTGTATTGGATTACCGTAATGCCTGATTTTGCTGCCGGTAGAAATGGGAGCTTGGAAACAAAGCAAGGTCTGTTGTCGTGTGTGAAGGGACTCTGAGCATGTGCCTGGCATAAGTAAGTCATGCCCGGCGCATACGCATCTCTTCAGTTCTTCTCCTGCATGCACTACGTTTAATGATTTCCTCAAACACTCCCCCGGCGTGCCACTTCCCTCTCAACTAGACTGCATGTTATAAAATAGTTTTTGTTCATGGACCAGTGAACACTCCAGCTTGTCAGTATTCAAATTACTATCAGGCTGCTTAGTACCTGTCTAATTAAAACAGAAGTTACTCACTGATGCCTCCGATGCTTAGACAAATTAAAGGCTAATAGGAAAAGTGATATATCAGATGGAATAGAAACACTGAATATTACTACACCCTCTTTCAGTCTTCCTCTGTGTCTCGTCTCTTATTACGCAGGATAAAAGTGATGCAGTGTTTGATCTGAGACAGTTCTAGATACAACAACATAACATGCTATTGATCAATAACAAAAAAGTGTTGGCACATCAAGAAAACATGTGATAATGTAGGAAAATTCTGATTGATGTGAAGGTGAAGAAAGTGGCCATTGTTTGAAAGTGGACAAAACATCATTTGGTGAGTTGTGTTTTGGACATACATTTTGAATGCTGGGTTCAAATCCCACTGAGTTCAAATCCTATCTGAGCTGTGATGAGTGATATACGTGCCTAGAGATTGAGCCACATGGGCCTGTCTGACATTCAGTAGCTTCAACAGAAGTCTTGTTCATTGCTTCAACAAGGGCATCTGGATATGTGCATGTATATTCCTAACTGTATGGTCATAGTAAATGTCTGAACTGGCTCTGGATCTCGTTTCCAAAGGGGAACCAGTACATTGGCAATCCTTGATTCTCCCCCAACCCTGCCCAAGCTTTGTACAAAACCCTGTATATGTGCAGTGTGCCACAGTGTTCAGTACTTCCAGTTATTCCTCTTTACCTCTCTACATTACGAAAGTGCACATGTAATTAATTAGGATGTTTAAACCCTGCATAAATTGTACTAAGAGCTCAGCATGATCAAGAATGTGCACATGCAATGCAAACCACCATGTAAAAGGAATCTGGATGCAATGAAATGTACAGTATCACCAAGAGAGCTTTCTGGATGTGCTTTGTCATTGCCACTGTTGGGAAGAGTCACTGAGTCAAATTCCCAACACTCACTACTGCACTCACACACGCGACAGAGCTGAGCAAAAACTCCACTGAGCTGAGGGAATGAAGAACTGTGATAAATGCAAGAAAGTTAAATGTGATGTAAAAGGAAGAGTAAATTTCCTGTTAATGAAAGAATATGAGAATATATGGAAATTTACACTAGAAAGTTTAACTAGGAAGATTAACATATGATGTCTGATGTAATTTTTGCAACGTACTTTTCACAAGATTGGATCTGATGTGTTAGGTTTATACTTGGAGATAATGTTTGGAGTATATAGATAATAGAAGGAGTCTCAGTGGGAAATTCTAACATGATTGATTTAAGTTGAGATATTTTGATGAATTAACGGATGAAACAGATAATTTTGATGAATTAACAGATAATTAGGACAATAAAGGTCTTAATGTGTGTAACCTTTGTAACCTACACCCTTTTGTCTCCAATCTACCTATACCTGTATCTGAAATCTTAGAAAATCTAATAATTTTTTTAAAGTAGCTGTGATTAACTTCACATGCTGTGAATAATTTTAGAAGTTATCCATATTAAAGAGGACTCCAAGAAGAGTTGAACTCAGGGCAGTGTGTGCATTGAACAAAGAAGGTTAGCTTTTCATTCTCAGCACCAATGCAGCATATGCATTATGTGTTCTTATGGTTTCTTTGCACATATTATTCCTGCATAGAATTCCTTGGAGTATGGTGAGCGTGTTGAGAACCCTAACACACCTTGTAGAATGTAATTAGTTGGAAGTCAGAGGTACAGCCTTGGAATGCAAAATGTGAGTGTCTGTAAATGCATAAGGCAGGTGGGTTGTATAGTGTCATTGCACAGATGGAGGAAATGCAGATTGTGCAAGCATTTCTTATGAAAAGCATCTTATGTGGAGGTCAGAGCATCGGTCTCTGCAGTTCTCGACTCCAAGAGATGAGGCTTTCATCAGGAGAGCTTCTGATAGCCCAGACCTTATTTAAAGTGGAAATCAGTTCCTAGGTATTTCAAAGTTTTACTTGCTGTATTGTCTGTCCATTAAACGTCCATATGTGGCTTCCATCATGAAAATGAGAATATTTGACTTATCATAGTCAGGGATGTCACTAGGGTTTGTGTTACTTGGTGCAGAAGACCAGCCCATCACATCCATACAGTGGGCAGGGCAACATCTGGATGGTGGGTGTGGCTAAGTTTCATTGGTCCACCCATCCAGGGCTGTAACTAGGGGGGCCAGGAGGGTTTGGGCCCCCAAAGCAATCAGTTCACCCTCTCAAGATTGTTCCCTGATCTGCCCTTCTTTTTTCAGCCATTGTCTTTCTAATAGATGGGTTTATGTTTTAAATATTTTTTTTATTTAATGCTTGCTTGGTGGGCATGGAAATCCAACTTGTTGAGGGACCACATGGGAAATTGGGCCCTTTCTTGGCTTTTAGAATTGAATGCAGGACTTCTTCAATGCCCTCCTTTTTGCTTGTGAGCCTACATTTGTGTCCTACATTGGGAGGAGGCTTGTCATCTTTTCTGTTTATGATGTATGGCCACCCTGCTCCCTCCAAATATAGGACAAAGAAGAAAACTGTAGGACATGCAAAATAAATGCTAAAAAAATGCATGTATTGCTTTAATGTGGTTAACTTAAACATTATCAGTGCAATCCTATTTTTAGCCAAGATAGTGTTTATGGTAAATTAACCATTTGAAACCCTCCAAACCAAAGATGTCAGTTTCCTCTATCCAGGTAGTAGGTTTACTGACCAGGTTGGCTACATGGATCTTGTTTGCAATAGAAAGAAGGCTTATCGGCCTGTAATTGCTGGGGACCTTTTTGCCACTTCTTTATATATAGGAAATAGTTTTTTCATGTGTCTAAGACTTGGGAGTAATTCCTGTTTTGTTACTCAGAGTGAACAATCCTGCCAAAATGGGTGCTCACCATTGGGAAATACATTTCCCAAGCTCAAATTGTATCTGGAGCTGACAAGTCTGTTTTCTGAAAAGTCAGATGACCAGATATCATGGACCAGAAAGGCTTTACGCTACTAGCTCTGCCTCTCCACTGCTGGGGTGTGTGTAGATTGGGTTTGGGGTTGGGTTTGGGTTTGCTCCAGGTAGTGGCTCACAATCTCCAACATTTAAAGCAGAGGCCTCAACTGAGGTTGACTCTGGTTGGAATCATGGATTGTACCTGATCTGGGAAGGCAGAGGGTTCTGACCAATAGGTCATGGTTTCTCCAATGTCCTCAAGAAGCTCTGCTCTGACTTTATCCAAGGATGTGATTATTTAGTTGCTCCGTCCTTGGAAGGCTCTTGAATGCAGTTCTAGCCCCTACTCATTTCTTTCAAACTGCATTTCCATAAGACTTTGGCTGACTTCTTCCACTTGCATCTTTCCTCTACTGTTGAGCCTGCAAAGATGAAATTCAGCCCTTCTTCATTTGTATTGGCTTCAGTTGCATTGGGGGCTCTCTAGCTGAGGCCATTGTAGTTCAGCACTGTAGCCCTTCACTGCTTCTTTCCAGCCTGGGACCCAGTAAGGGCTATTGGATATCATTCCCTCCCCTTGGGTACATGGACATTTATCCCAGTCGGTTCTGGCCTTGTTTAGATGTCAGAGGAGGTTTAATGTTGGGAGTTCACTTTCCTGAGTTGTTCTGCTTCTCTGGTCCCAGCAGGCTGTTCAGATGTTCTTGTTTAGTCCTTTGTGCTCTCAGTAGCATCTTCTGCTGCTTCTCACACTGGAAAACTGAAAGCCCCTCTCCGTTTCTTTGCATAGTGAATTCTTCTCAGTATCCATCAGATCCTGTAAAGCACAGAGGTGGCACCTATGGAAGTATTTCCGCAGATACTGGCTCTCTGCACAAGTTTCTTTGCTTGAAATGGTGGTTAGAAATCTAGATGCTACTCCTTATTGTAGAGGACCCTTGTGAGAAGGAAGGGGATTCATCCAGAATATCAGGTGATCTGTGTGCTTTATACTTTATAAGACTTCTTATTCAGAGGTGGACAACCGTGCTTGAATCCTGATAGCCAGCAGAAGTATTTACTCAAATATAATGTGCCATAGAATCTAATGCGAACTCTATACTTATAATCAAAATACCCTATTTACTTGACTCTAATTAGCCTTCAAATCTAATGTGCATCCTGATTTTATAGACTGAATTCAGCTGGAAAAGGTGAGCATTAGATTCAAGTAAATACAGTATTTACCTACCCAGTAGGGAGGAAGCTGGAAAGAAATGCTACCACATGCTGTGGCATCCTTTTTCCTCACCCACAGCCTTTCCCCACCCCTTCCACCCTCAGCTAGCATGGCATTCATTGCCATGTACTCCTCTCACCCTTCTTTTTTCTTCTTGTATTCTTGTATTTGTGTGCTGTTTGACGCTTACTTGCTTAGTCTATGCTCATGCCAATAAAGTCCCTTGTACTTTGCACTCAGGCTGCCTAATAGATAACCCTTCCTCCTGGGAAATGTGGGTCTGCATACACCTGATCACTTTGCTTTACAAGGCCTCATTATACTCTTCTTTTCCTTTCAGAGAGTGCTTTGTAGTGACATTGTGTTAATTCCCTTTTATTAAATACATAAAATGTAACTAACCTACAAATTCAGGCCCAGAATTCCAAACCAGTCATTATGCAAATTGAAAGGGAATATGGCAGGCTTCAGAGATGACAGATAATGCTTAAGAGCAGGATCCCTTGTCATAATCTTCTGTTTTATGTCTTTGTTAATGTGAATCCTGTTACTCAGTGGCATCGCTTGGTCATCTGGCACCCGAGGCCCATATATTTTATGACACCCCAATATGACAAAATTGTTTAATTAATGCCAGTATCAATTAATGAATTAATTAGGATGATTTCATGCTGGACCAGGTTCAGAAATTGATGGTGCAGGTACTGGACTGTCACATTTGTGGCTTCATCCTGGCCAGTGCAGAATTAGGATTAGGGTGATGACAACAATACAGTTGGGAAGCACTTCAAACTGTCTCAGTGATTGTTGTTGCAGTCGTGGAGGGAGGATAACTTTTTATTACCGTCTTGCAGATTGGGAGTGGGGAGAATCCTGGCTTGCCCAAGGCCAGCTAGCGAATGATGGTGCAGGGCGATTTGAACTGAGGATGTCTGTACTCACCCTTTTGCTCCTGTCCTTCGCTGGCTCTGCAGAAGTTCTTTCTCCGCTCTCACCTCTGTAACGGAGACTGAAGAAGAGTGTTTTTTGTTTGCCTCCATGTTTCATAGTGTGTAAAATCTTGCACAGATGGTGCTGGGCCCTGAGCCAAGCTGGCTGCAACTTGGTTCCCTTTGGCGGTTGCTGGCAGGGCCTTTCAAGATGGCGTTCTCTCTCCCTTACGTTCTGTTTCTTTGCTCTCCACCTCAGATGTTTTCCTGGCTTAAGATGCCCAGCATAATTAGCAATGTTTGTTTCCTTCCAAAACCTGTACTTTTTCGTAAGACTCCTCTTTTTATGGAAGTTCTTCTTGCTCATGCTTTGCCTCCCTCTTTTCTCCTGGCAGCTCCTATTGCCAAAAGAGAAACTGTACATTGCTGGATAATTAATGAGCCTTTTATTATCTTAGAAAGGGGGCTAAAAAAATCTTCAGCTGTCAGTGATGGAAAAAATCATGATCCACTGGGAAATGCCTCCAGAAATTCCAGGAAAACCAGAGTCTTGTTTTACCAGGTGTAGAAATTGTTTCTTAAAGTTTAAAGTTAATTTTGTTTGGCTAGTTCTGAGTTACTCAGGGCACAATCATAACCGATTTAGGCCGGCATAATTCAGGCTGGCATATCTTCCCTCGATGGTGCAAAGAGGTCAGCATATGTCTGAGCACTCACCTAAGCACTCAACCTGAGCACTCAACTGTCACCCCCGACAGTTGGACAAAACTGCCTTATGTCACTTTTGTGACACCCCCAGTTTGGCAAAGGACTATATGCCAGCCTAGATGGAGGTTAGGATTGCAGCCTCAGGTGTATATCAGGAATGGCACAGAGATTGTCGCTGAAAGAGTGGTGATGTTTGCTGAAATACTTTTCAAGACAACTTACCAGTGCTTTATAGGAATCCCCATGTCATAAGGGGATTTGGTGGAGTTCAGTGGTGGTGTGTCTCTTCACATACACGTGTTCTTGTTTTTAGTCCTTGTTATGTCCAGGTACTGTTGGGAAAGACCCTTGTCTGACATTTAGGAGAACTGCTGCTGCTCAGCATAGGCAATGCTTAATTTGATGGACCAAATGAAGGTCTGACTCAATATAGGACCCCTTCATATAAATTGATGCTTTGCTCTCATATATTCAGCTGCTTGTCCTTGTGGTTGTTCGTTCACAAGTGCTATATGTGCATCACTATTTTTTATATTACTCTACTACCTCTCTTGAGAGGCCTACTTTGTCAGATTGGATCAATTTCATTGTTCATAGCCTAGTCCTGTTGCTATCTGGCAGCCCGTGTGGTATGGCATTGAAAAAGAAAGCTTAGAAGGAAAAGACCTGGATAACTCCTGGGTGGGAGACCTGAAAGCTGATAAAGCTGTCATGATTCAACACAGCCAGAGGTGTCACATCTTGGCTAACCTGAATACTCCTGCTTGGAAGGTATTCTCTGACGCCAGAAGAGATGATGACCATGCTTTGAAGGATTCTACCTGGGAAAGAGAAGAGTATGAGCTGCCCATAGAACAACATAGATAAGCATTGCATCCCGGATATATATATAGTTTACACTTACTGGCTACTGGACCTCACAAAGGATCTCCCAGCAATTGTAACTGCCATACACCAAATAAAATAAAACCACAAGAATTAGGCTCCTGCTGCTGTAGGCACTATTGCAAAGGCAATGCTCCTGTGCATGTAGATTGCATGAAGCTGCAGGATGCAGAGGGTTGGTCCTGCAAGCCAGCTGACTCTAGACACCTTCCAGCACTGTTTGGCCATGCAGGTGAAGGTGGAGACTGTGCAGAACAGATTGGTGGTTGGGGCTTTTGCTTCTGCCTTCTGGACATCCTCCATCGCATTCCTCCCCCTCCCTGTCTCCCAAACTGAGCACAGGCTTCCTTGCTTTTGTCTTTCTTTGAATGGCTCTTGTTCCAGTGCTTCCTACTGTACTTGAAGCAGTGATCGGGCTGTGTGGGCTGCCACTGATGGGTCTCTGAGAACTGAACAACTGCTTAAAGCTGTCTGTTGCACACTGTGCCATTCCCTTCTGGATCAGCAAAGAATGCAAGGTAATGATCAATTCCAAATATCCCCTGGAAATATCCCAGGGAAAGGGAGGTTTTCCTCCTGGCCGAAGTGATGCTCTTCTAAGAGAAGGGCTTCTGGATTGCCTGCCTGCAATGTGGCCATGGTAAGCAGGGTTTTTAATTATTGAATTGCTTTTAATACAAAAATTGGCATCTGCTCCGGTTCTTGGAACAGAAACCTTCTGGGTGACAATACTCAACTCACACTTCAGGTGCCAGGTATAAGATATTTCATGGAGGGTTTTATATCAATGGGTATATCAAAGGGTTTTATATACATTGGCTGTGGGTGGCACAAGTGGTTAAGACACTGTGCCTGTTAACCAGAAGGGTCTCCACAAGACAGGGTGAGCGCCTGTCCTTAGCCCAGCTCTGCGATGCAGCTGGAACCAATTGTAATGGCTCTGCCATTTCATTGCACTAATTCAATGGCATGGAGAGGGGGGATTTGCTGCTTGGGTAATAGCATATCCTCCATATTAATCTACCCAGGGCTTTGTGCTTCGCATGCAGCAAAGAGCTCAATACCATAGTCTTTCGAGACTGATGGTTGCCAATGCTTTATATAATGGTTTTCTTGTTCTCTGTAGCAATGGTTTGTTTAATTGATTTTGGTTGTTGTTGGATGTTTTGATTTTTGTTTTTGTAATGGTATTTCAATTTACTGGATGCCACCTTGGAAAGGTAAGATATAAGGGTGCAATCCTCATATCTTGTAAAGCACCCTGAACAATGGCTGAAGGACATTGCAAAAGTGCCTTAAACACTTTTGTGCCATCTGGGGAATGAGTTAGGCTGGTGCACCAATGTGCATTGGCCTATTTTGGTTGGCACAGGCCAGCAAAAGAGGCTCGCTGCATTGGCTTTCAAGAGAGAAAGAGTGGGCAGAGGGAGGGAGGGATTGGAGAAGTGTGGTGGTGGAGCCAAGATCTGTCATTATGTCTGATCCTGACCCTATTTAGAGGGCAGGCAGGAGGGGCACAACACCGCTCCAGTCTACTTGGACTTATGCCACCTCTAAAGGTGGTGCAAGAGCAAGTAGACCCATAGAAGCTGCAGCAGCCTTACCTTGGGGAAGGGGACTTTCTCAGAGTAACACAGTAGCAGCCTCTCTAACTTGCACTGGACACAGCAGAAGCATACCAGCCTATCTGTTCCAGCACAAGTCTGGATTGTGCTGTTTAATCTCTTACAGAAATCAGTAGGTAAATAATATTTTGACGCTTGATGATTTCTGATATTTTGTATTTTTATGACTTCCGTAATCAAAACAATTAGGATATGTCAACATCCTATATCCTGCATAAGCAAATTTCAAATTTTTTAACTTCACAATTCACATTCAAAATGCAGTTTGGCAGCCAAATCTATTCCTTGCACGCTTGAGCCCTTGGGTTGTCCTATCTATCTAACTGCAAGATGTTCCACCCTAGTTACTCTGGAAAAGGCTTATGGGCAGCCTCAGGCAACATACCGCCTAATCCAGAGTAACTATTCCATTGACATAACTGGGATGCCCCAGGTAATTAACAGTGTGTGTAACGGGGGCGTGTTGGAGGCATGTTGGGGCATGTTGGAGGTGCTGCCCCTCCTTGAACATTTCAGAGGCTTGTGGGCACACATAAATGCCTTCTGACTTCCAGAGGTAGTTTAGTAATGAGGAGACCCTTTGGTCTCTGTGTTAAAGGTTAGGGTTAGGGTTAGGGCCATGTAATGTGGGGACTTTGAAAATTCTTTGAACCTCCCCTCCTGGCCCTTGCGTGGCTGGTGCAGGATATAGAGAAATTGCAGGCACCCCAGTTCAAGAGAGGCATGTTGAAAGCATGTTCAGCATTGCCTAGAACAGATCAGTTATGCTATATCCAGAACCTGTTTTCCAGGCAGAAATTCCCTCTTCCAGCTCTTCAAAGTTATACCACTTCAAGAACAGGTATACAACTGAGTAGACCCATAGGGGTTCATGATAAGGCAGAGTAAGAATGGCAGTGTTGACAGAAATACTGAATCCTTGGCCAGCATATCTCCAAACGCTGCATCACAGTTTCAGGACATGGCACAACTACAGCAGCCCACTAAGCCCACTATACAGCAGGCCACTCACCACCCCCCTGAATCCACTGTAAACTTTACTGCAGCCTCATGCCGCAACTGTTACTAGTTTTCAGGGACACCTTCAAAGTCAGGCACCACAGCTGTTCTTTGTTTAGTATGATCTGATGGGGGGTCTCCTCCGGAGCAAGCCCTCCCCAGGTGTCACTGACTTATTGCCCACTGAGCATGCTCTGGAGCAGTTAGGGCAGACCAGGCTTCCTGACTCTCTGGATGCAGCATAACTTTCTGCTCTGGATGCAGAATAGTTGGAGCAGCCCAGCTAGGGCTCTCCTCCCTGCACCCACTCTGGATTGCAGGGTATCACATGCAAATAAATCACATTACACCTGTACTTTGCATAATACCAGCGATACCCCTGATCTCTTGTAACCTCGGCCCCTGAAGTTTCTTTAACACTTTGGATCGTTTTGCATCAACATCCTGGGAAGTTTAAGGTTCTGTGGACTGTTTTGTGGTCTAGAATTGGACTCTCGCTCAGGAATCTTCAGACCTCCATTTGTCCAACTGGTTGTCCTGCTTTTAGTTTGTCAAGCGATGAGAGGCAGAATACAAAACTTTTTGGCTTTTAATTCACAGGTGTTAATAAAGCCAGTGAGTCTGGAACTAAAGTTTTATTTAAGGAGTCTTGACTTTAATTTTCATGTCAAATGGCTCTTTTAATGATGTTCGTAGGGTTTTTGAAGCTATTTTCTTTTCCTTTCAGGTCAACCTGCCGTTTGACGGGTGGTCAGCTTTCTGAGCTCCTAACGATTCACTGTTCAATGCGAACATAAAGATCATTATGTAAAAATTGGCACGCATCAGGGTTCCCTTGTATTCTACCACCAGTGGAGATTTTAGGGGCTGGAGGCATTTGGTGGGTTGAGAGGAAATCCAAAGAATTCATTATATTCTGCTGAAGGTAACTGATTTTTTTCCCACAGGATCTGTAAATGAAACGTATATATTTTGCATAATGAAACAGATGACAAACTGGGCCAACCTATCTATTAATGAGCCTCCTGTAACGCTGGAATGTGTGGACATGCGGAGTTGGAGGGAGCGGAGGAAATCATTGCTCTGATCATTTGAAAAAATCTTTTTACCAACCAATTTTAATCAAACCATCCTCTGGGATCTTTGAATCCTTCTACACCTTCTAATGGCCTGAGTAATTTGAATTTTAAAAAAGGGGGCAGGAAAAATGGAAAGACAGTCTAAGTTAATGTGTAAAAGCTTGTTTTAAACTAACTTATTCTGACATGGAACACATTATTAAGTCACGAGAAAACCTATCAGTAAGGTGTTGAAACAGAGTCTAATTTCTGTATAATAACTTTTCAGCACTGGGAGAGGGTGCTTTGCACACTGAAGGATTGTGCCTATTGAACTGACTGCAGGGGTTTGCCCTACAAAGTCCCCTGTAGGCTTAAAGGAAGTTCTAACTGCAACAGGTTCACTGGCCACTTCTCCTTTGCTTACCAAAATAACATAATTAACAACCTAATCATAATTAGCTTTGGTGCAACCAGGCCACACGGCCTGTGTTGTATTCAATGCTAGCTGAAAGTTAGGTGGAGGATGAGGGGTATTACCTTTTTCCTGGCCCAGGAAGGGGATTATCAATCAATCATATTTATTTGTCTTTAGCTAAAAGTATATACAAAAAAAAATCCCTATAAAAAGTAAGAGTTAAAATACACATAACAGATAAAATGAATCAACACCTTTAGCGAGGGCATCACTATAAATCTTGAGAAAACTAAAGTGATGGTCTTTAGATAAGGACTCCAGAATCCTCCTGGAATAGTCCAGGCTTCTCCCTAAAGCTCCAGCACAAAGCAAAACCCCTTGTTTCGTTTTATTTATTTTAGCAAATCATTCAGAGAGCCTAATTAGTTTGAAGATTATGCAATTGATTTTGCAAACAGGATCCCAAACTGCTCTGACTCTCCAACCTCACTGAATTCTTGCTGAAGTACTTTTTATCTCTGTTGTGAAACATCTGAATCTGAGTGCACTTCATGTGCTCTGAATATGAAGACCATTTTCCCCTCTAAAAAACAAAATAAAATACTTATCAATCAGTTTTCCGCGAAAGACAAGACTCTCCAAGGTTAATCATGGATAAACTATTTCTCCTATTTACTTCTGTTGTATTCCCTGTAGCCTTCCCATCACTTATCATTAGCATAATGATGATAAAGATAATAATAATTTATTCATTTGTTTATATGGCATAATCCATGAACATGGCACTTCAAAGAGGGCAGCTCCCTGCCTCAAGGGGCCTACAGTCTGTAATTTGACACATAAGAGACAACAGAACAAGGGAAAGAAGGGGAACAGCTGACTGCCAGTGTCCTCAGGTCCTACGACTGGGAACCTTGGTTGTTTGCACAGATGCTTTTCATGGTGAACTACCAGGCAACAGTCTGGAACAACATGCTAGAAATGATCTCAAACTCTGGTCTTGGGGTTGTTTCCACTGTAACATGCCATTCAGCAGGGGTGTCTCTAGGGTTCCTGTGACCCGGTGCGAGAGGCCAACACGTCACCTCCCCTGCAGTAGGAGGGGCAACAACCTGGAGGTTGTGCTTGGTTACGTTCATTGGTTTTTTAGCCGCATATTCTAATAGAATGAATATATTAGGAAGTGGTTTGTTTCACTGCATTCTGCTGCAAATTACGCATCCAACAGTATATAACATGATGGGATTATTCCTAAAAACCATTATTCTTAGCCATTTTGCTCACCAGGGTCCCCCCTCAAAGGTGCCAACTTTCTAACAACTTATTGCTGGGATTCTCAAAACTTTTATCTTGGGACCCAATTCTTAGAGGGACCACCTGTCCAGGATTCACTAAAAGTGATGTCATGGCTGGAAGTGACATCATCAAGCAAATTAAAATAAATAAATAATTGTAAATAAATTAAAGTAAATCAAGTAAATAAACTCAAACTCCCCTCCCAAAAAAATTTCTGTAAGATTTTCAGACCTACGCAACACCTAGTTCAATTAAGTCCTATATTTAAAACTGTTCAGTATGATTTGGGATTTCAGTGGTGCTTCACATAACAAGTTTAATTCATTCTGGAAGCATGCTTGTTATCTGAAATGCTCTTTATGTGAAGCAGATTTTACAATAGGAAAGAATGGAAACTCAGATGATTGTTTCCACAACCCCCAAAATATTCATATAAAAATAGTAACTGTATGTAAAATGATGACAAAACACTGTAATTGAATTCAAAACATGCATTCAATGTGCAGGATCCTGTGAAGTCTACTTCATAGACTTCATAGACTTTAATTTGCTTTTAAGTCTTTGGGGTCTTTTTATTTTTTTGGCCATAACATTGGCTAGGGAGATGCTAGCACAAAACAGATTGTTGCATTAGACTCTGCTCCCCAAGACAATTCCAAGGATATATGGCATGATGTGGTAGCATGCAGTCTACCTTTTTGGGGAGCCACTGATTCCCACTGTGTGTCAACCCCAGGCGAGCACACACCCCGCACCTCCCCAGTGATTCCCCTGCCATTCAGGCAGCCTTCCCACATGCCTTGCATTCATTCTAGCTAACTACACAATATACAGGAACTTGCCAAACAAAACTGTGCCTCTTGTCCATTGCTCTTGCTATCTGGAATGGCTTTGCCTGGGAGGGGCTGCCTACAAGGATTATTGCAGCCCCTGCAGTACTTACTGTTCTGCTTCCTTTCTATCGCAGGGTCTGGGAAGGGCAGGGAGGGGGGAGGAGGGAGGGACATTTTAGGGTGGGGGGAGGAAGAGCAGAGGGTCTGATCATGGGTCAAGGAAGGGGATCAGGAGTCAAGGCTTAGGCCAGCAGTTACACAGAATCTAAATCTTGCCTTCTGGACAGCCAGGACAGCTGTCTCCTGAGACTTAGTGCGCAATCCAGAGTAACTACAGGGAGTCCTTGCTCTGGTGCAAGAAAAATTTACTCTGGATTGCACTATGAATTTCCCATAGGTTTTCACTAGATGGTATAGTAATGTCTCTTATGTGCTCCCATTGTTACTCTGGATTGTGGGGTCCGGCTACTCTTGGAGGTGGCCTAAGTCTGAGGAGACCTACTGAGGCTGTTGTAGCTCTACACTGTGGCAGGGGAGGAGTGCTATCATGGCAGCATTCCCAATTCTTGTGATGGATTCAGTGAAAGCAAGTCAGCTTGCCTAATCCAGCACCAGTTGGGATTGCGCTGAGAGTCACAGTTCTCTCCTAAACCTTTACACAACTTTTGTCTCCTGTCTTAAACCCATATCTCTTTTAATCATCTGCTTCTTTGTCATTGGCTCAGTCCTGCCCCAAATACCACTTCTATCATCCCCCAAATCTCTCCAGCTGCTGTAGAGGTTTTAAATGGGAATTCATATGTTGGTTCATCAGTGCTAGAAAAGTGGAAGAAGGACTTTCAAAACAATAGCTATTATTACTTTAGTGACCACTTGCTCTGTTTTAATGCTTCTTAAGTCAACAGGTGTCCTCAAGATTAAGCAGGCTGCAGCTTTTGTCCCATGAAGGCTGCAATCCTAAAGACACTTTCCTGGAAGCAGTAGCAAAACAAGGGTTCAGGGAGCAGAATGCACGGGGTGACAGAGAGGCGACAGAGGGTGGGGGCACTTCAGGGCATCACTTTCCCACACCTCTGGCACCCCCAGATACCCCTGCCACTGCCACAGCTGCCTCCGGTGGCTGTGGCTATTTCAAAAGTTGTGCGCAAAAGCTCACCGCTTTGGGACTTTCCAGAGTGAAAAAAGTGGGCGCCGGAGGATTTTCCTCCCCGTCTCATGGCCAGGGCGAGGAGAGCAGCCTGAGGAGCAGCGCACCATCACTGCACTCTGTCACCACCTCCAACCAAGACAGCCCATCAGTGAGCCTCTACTTATCCAAGAGCCACTGCCTGCCTTCCTCACCTGCTGCCCCCCAGCCTGAGCAGCCAGCCTGGAGCAGCTGCCCCATAGTCTGCCTGCCTGCTACTGCACTAGGTACTAATCCTAACCCTTTCTACTCAGAAGTAAGCCCATTGTGTTCAATAGAGCTTATTCCCAGGAAAGTGTCTTTAGGATTGCAGCCATGGAGGCTCGATGAGCACTTGTTGAAGATGCTCTAGGAGGATTTCCTGCTAGAGGCAGGAGGTTGGACTAGATGACCTACTAGGTCCCTTCCAACTCTAGGAGTCTATGATTCTACAGCACTGTGCTTAGCGCAAAAGTCTGTATCTGGTTTTTTCATTACAAACATTAGTGCAAAAATCTGTCTGGTCATTTGCAGGGGGTTGGACGAGATGACCTACTGGGGTCCCTTCCCACTGTGTGACTCTATATTTGTTAGAAAAGTCTTGTGTTTGGTCCTTTGGTTGCAAATATTAAAAATCAGGCCTCCGTCAGTCTTGGAAGACTATGGCATCGTGCTCAGCACTGCATATGCTGCATGCGAAGCACAAAAGCCTGGGCTGGATTGTTCTGGAGGATAGGCTGTTACCTCTCCACGCCACTGAATTAGTGGCACCCCCCCCCCTCCATGCCACTGAATTAGTCCAATGGAAAGGCAGACCCAATATGATTGGATCCAGCTGCATCGCAGAGCTGGGCTAAGGACAGGAGCTCACCCTGTCTTGTGTGCCAACCCGTGTCTCAAACCCTGGCCTGCTGGTTAAAAGGCACAGCGTCTTAACCACTTGTGCCACCTGCAGCCCAATCTGCAAATATTAGTGCTAAAGTATGTCTGCTCCTTTGCAGAGATCTTTCTTGTTACAAGCTGGGGGTTGGACTAGATGACCTAATGGATACCTTCCAACTGTTTTCATAGGGGCAAAATTTTTGTCCTTGCTATGGGTGCCATTTTGCCTATGTACGCCCCTGCCTGGGAGCCAGACCCATTGAACACAATGAGGCTTGCTTTTGCATAGACACGGTTAGGATTGTGCTCGAAGTGTGATATTCCTCTCAATGCTTATCCCAATAGTTAATGCTTACTAACCAATACAATAAGAACTTCCTGCCAGAAGTTTTGCTCTGTGCATGGCTGATGGCGCGTGCATGAGAACCACAAATAACCCTGTCGTTATTGACTCGCACCAAAACGAATGAATGCGTTGCAGAAGAAGATAAACAGGAAGACTGCAACAGGACTTCAAAGACTCAGACCTCTGAGCCAGCAGTACCTTTGAAGACTTACTTCCACCACTCAGTTATTATTCATTGCTGATGTTGTTATGTGTTCTCGTTCCTTGGATGGTGGAGATCTCAAGGGAGTGATGGGGATCTGAGAGTCATTGTTGTATATATGGATACAGTCAGTTTGAAGGGAAAAGAAACAGTTCCCAATGAAGTACAATGTCACAACCCTTTTGATTGTTGTTTTGATCTGATTGTAGAGGCGAAAAACAACAGTTGCAAGACTTATCCATGCATTTTGTTAGTTTGGAATATTCTTTATTTTTGGCACAATGAAAACTCTGAAGGATCTGAAACTGTCATCAAAAAGTTCTGAAAACCATTTGTTGATAAGAACAAAGCTGCACAAGAAGAAATGCGTCCTCTTGAAGGAGGAGAGACCTTCGTCCTGCTTCCGTCTGAGTTGCGTTCACAGGACTGCTCTGACTTCTTCAGTGGAAGGAAAGTTCAAAGTTGGCTTGAAATTTTTCTACTGCATTGGCCACAGTGATAGAGTAAGGACACAATCCAGAGTGAGGAGAGCCCTGCTTGGGCTGCCCCAACTATTCTGAATTCAGAGAAGAAAGTTATGCTGGATCCAGAGAGTCAGGAAGCCTGTTCTGCCCCAGCTGCTCAAAAGTATGCTCAGTAGGAACCAAGTCAGTGACACCTGGGGAGGGTTTGCTCATGAGAAGACCCCCTCAGTTTGCACTGAACAAGGAACAGCTATGGAGCCTGCATTATAGGGAAGCCCAGAAGTTCCTGACATCCAGTTACAGCTGCAGCAGGATAAGGCAATACAGCAGTACCTCTAGTGGAGGGTGGATGCTTGGAATGGCCTTCTGTATCCCCAGGTGAGTGGCTGCCATAGTTGTGCCATTATCCTGAGGTTGAGAGGCAGGGCTTACAGAGAGGCTGGCAAAAAACTCAGATTTTTGGTCAGCTCTGCCATTCTTACTCAGGCCTTATCATGGACCCCAATGGGTCTACTCATTACGATACCTGCTCCTGAGGTGGTATAACTCAGAGGAGCTGGAAGAGGGCATTTCTGCCCTGGAAACAAGCTCTGGATCCAGAGTAACTGCTCTGTTCTAGGCAATGCTGAACATGCCCTCAACATGCCTCTCCTGAACTGCCTAGGCTGGCCCTGCTAGGGCATTCCAGGTCCACCTATCTTGGGGCAGCCTATGTTGCCTTAGGCTGCCCATAAGCCTTTTCTGGAGTAACTAGGCTGGAGCATCTTGCAATTGGGCCAGCCCAGTGATAGGGAAGCACTTCTGCATTATGTCCTAAGATTTTTGTTTGTTTGTTTACAAGGAGGGGAGCAAGTCACATTATGGCTGCAATCCTAAAGACACCTTCCTGGTTGTACGACCCATTGAACACAATGGGGTTTACTTTTGAGTAGACATGGTCAAGATTGTCCTCTGTGTTTAACGCATTCTCCAATGCTATCTTGGGCCTCTGGCAGTAAGGTGTGTGAAAGTGGCATTGGCAGTTAGTAACTGGAAGTAGTATTGGGCTATGCAAGGTTGTTGAGCTAACACCACAGCTATTTGGGGCCATGGTGGGCAGGGTGACAATATGTCGTAATTGCAAATAAGACTTTCCCCCAAAATGTAGGACACCCAAGAAAAATGTAGAACATGCCAAAAAAGCAAAAACCTCTCATGTTGCTTACATGTGGTTAATTTAAACACTATATTGTTTAATAAGAAATAAACTTTATATACATACATACATAACTTTTATATAATAAACTGTTTTGTATAATTTATAACATATAATTAATGAATTATACTTAAAGTATGTAGAAGGCTACATGCTCACAAGGAAAAGGAGAAAAACACTGATGTTTTTCCAGGACACAAGGCTTAATTTCAGGACATGTCCTGGAAAAAGGGACATATGGTCACCTTAAATTATTCCAATTTGTCTCACTGCTCTTTTTTAACCCAAAAAATGAGGAGGACGTATGTAAATTCAGTCCAATCCGTTCTTAAGAGAAAGCAGCGAACAGTCATATCAACACTTTCCAGGACTCGCTCGCGAAGCACAACTAAATTCAGCAGCCTTGCAATATTGATTTGATTAAAAATGGTTTAAGACTTGTAAATGTCACTGGAACTTAGCAAAATGAACGATATTAAATCCTTCTGGTGATGGGAAAACTAACAAAGGGATTTGCAGCGGTTTCTGTAATTAATTGCTCTGTCATGATTTATATTAACTTACAGTATGACTCCATTAGCACGGACCTGTCATCTCTGCTCAAGGAACCACCAAGTAATCACTACCACATTAAAGAATAAATTAGTTTTTGGCTGTGAGCCTAGTTGTGGAATGTTTCCTTTGTGTCTGCCATAGACATATGTACCTAATAAAGTTGGGAAGAATGACTTAAGGCATATATACATCAACGTCACTTGACTGTATTTTAGAGACAATATGATCAACATTGTTCATTAGAGCTAGTGAATCACTTTATGCCAATTGCATTGCCTCATTTGTGTGTGTGTGTGTGTGTGTGTGAATGCCTTTAGGTGTCCCATGAAGAAAATACAAATGAGTCAAGGAAACTTTCTCTTCTCTCCCCACTCCTGGAGACTTTTGCCCTCCTCCCTCTTGTGTATTGAGCCTGTGGTTGTAGTAATAACTTCATCTGGTTTTGGTTAACACTTCATTACTCTGAACTTGGATAAATTATCCTCTTGGTCCTTTTCCACTTGCAGACATGTGGGAGAAGCCAAGGTTTAGCTACTACTTGTGGCTGATTATAGGATCTGTAAGGTTATATTAAGACATCTAAAGCTTTGATAGTTGGAGATAATTTACATGGGTTGGACCTCATTATGCCTATCTTGGAGCTCCGCTGCCTACACTGAGAATTGTTTCCAAATCCACAAAGACTCCCAGACCTCAGGAATTTAGGTGAGAAGTTTCTTAACCTTCCCCTATTTCCCTACAGAACTTACTTAACCTTCCCCTGTTCTGGAGCAAATGACTGGCAAAGTCATAAGGAGCTGCTTTAAGCGGGGACCAGAACTACCAAGTAGTTTGTGGCTGTCCTGCCACCAAAAGTGGGGAACCTAAATTGCATTCCTCCTCCTGGCCACAGAATACACAAAGGGAAGTGTGATGCAATGTCACTTTAGGCAGCCTAATAATCCCATTCTTTATGACTGATGCACCAAAGGGTGGGAATTGTGATTGGGCCACTCCGTGGATTTCCTTAGTTACACTCTCGATCACAGCTGTCAAACACAAGGCCCCCGGGCCAGATCCAGCCTGCCTCGCCATTCTATCTGTCCTGGTATCATCCCGCAGTGGTGGAGGTTGTGGAGAGAGGGGCAGTGCCGAGTTGTAGTTTGTGGTGTCTCTCCAGCCAGGCTAGAGATGTGGAGCACCTGCAGGAACCAGGCTAAGTGGGGTGATGCTGCCTCTGCCTTTTCCGTCCTTCCTCCCTTCCTCCCTCTGGCAGGAGCCCTGTTTGAGCAGCAACACACTAGGCAGGGGCTGCCCATGAGACATGCTGCCAAAGCTGTGAGCACTGCTGGAGGAAAGGAGAGGCTAGGCTGAGCTAGGCTAGGCTGCCCCAGTTAAGGGAAGGTCCTCAAGCGCTGGGCAGCCTCCTTCTCTCCTGCCCGTGCCAGGCAGTGAGAGGCCAGCACTATGAGCGTCTCTGTGGGGCATCCACAGAAGTGCCCATCCCTCTGCTGTGCTTTTTGTCCATCCTGGAATATTGCTCTTCTCCCTGCACACTCCTTCCAGATCCTGCCCTGGGCTCTTGGCCTAGGGGATGCTGTCCTCTTCACCGTTACCTGCTCTCCTCTCCACACTTTCCTGGGAGTAACCCCCCATTGGATCTTAAATCCCCATTGGGACTTGCTTCTGAGTAGAAAGGCAGAGGATTGGGATCTGAATCTGTGTTCCTATCCTCACATTCCTGGGAGTAAGCCTGACTGAGTGTATTGCACAGTGACCATATATCCTATTTTTCCAGGACATGCCCCGGATTTTAGTTTTTTTAAACAAAACCTCAATATCCTCCTTGTAAGCGACCAGCATGCAGCCTTCTTGAAATGAATAAATAAATGAGTGTTTAAGTTTTTACTAAGTTCCATACAGTATCAGAATCACATCTCATTGGCTCTCAGAGCCATCAGTAACATGGGAAAGCTTGAGTTAAGAAAATCCACTTTTGGTTCCATAGATTTTTGTGTTTCCATTTTCTGGTTAATTGGCCTTAATATTTGATATAGTAGAAATATTCCAAGGCAGTTTGTTTCGTTGCATTCCACATAACATTTCCTTTCCAACGATATATAACATGATATTATCTTTAATGTATACCCCATTTTCCACACTTTAGTCACGAGTGGGGAGCTCAGCTCCCTCAGCTGTGCCACTGGATTGGTGTTAGTATGTTTCTAACCAGATTTGTCAGTCTGGTTAGTTATAGTGCGGAAAGGGAAACACGCATGCGTGTGCACACACACACTCACACGTCCACATGTCTGGTGTCAGGGATGTGGAAGCAGTACAGAAAAATGAATCAGGCAGCGAGAGAATCTGGCAAAGGACATGCATGCAAATCTACTGTACACCATGTTACAAAAGAATCTTGTCAGTAAACTTGGAGCAAGCAGTAGCAGAAATCTGGCCCTGATCCTAGAATGGAAAGTATTCACAGACGGCGGGAAAGTCTGGCTTGTTCTGCTGCGGAGGGAGCAGGAGCTGGCAAGGAGACAATCAGCAGACAAGAGAACTCCTGAGCTCCTGACTTGACACCGCACTATTGTGTGCTCCGGGAGGAAAGAGGCACTTCCAGATAATGTTGGCTTTCTTTGGGAGAACTGAGGGTCACCAGAGCGACTGGAGCCAAGTTAAGAAAGCGCACTATGGTAACCAGTGATTGGATCCAAAGAATGTCCCATGAAGGAAGAAAATTGTGGTAACAGTCAAGGGGGGGTCACAACAATTCCTCCTTCCAAAGACAAGGATGAAGGAAGCAGCCATGTCAGAAAACAAGGAGCCATTTGTCAGGACCAGTAAAGTGAAAAGGAAAGATTCTGCCTCCTTCATATTTGCAGGCAGGACGAAAGGTCACCTTGAATTCAGCGCTCAGCCTTGTCCCAATTCCACTGCACAAGGACTGATGGATCCCCCTTGTCCTGAAGCATCTTTCCTTGTTCCAGTAGATGAACAAGGCTGACTCTGTGGTGGCCTGGAGGGAAGTGAGACTGAAATGAGTCAATGGTGACTGGACTTTGATGGTCCTACTTCAGCTGGGACGCTGAATTCCTGGGCAGTTCTGGGCCAGGCATCATCTCTCAGGCCCTCGGCCTTTCAGTGCCACGGCTCAGAGAATGATGGTGAAATTACAGTTACTCACGGAGGGTTTGCTAAGTTCAGTTCTGCACCAGACTCAGTAGCTACAGTTTTGTTTCTGGAAATGCAGTCCTGAGAATCTGCTGGGGTGGCAAGTCCCTTGCAGCGGCTTGCAGGTAGACCTCTGCAGCACCAGTGCTTGGCCAATATGAAGAGGGTGGGGAAAGGCAGGGAAGGAAGAGGGAGAGAGGTGTTCAGGGGCTGGGGAGGGTATTCATGGGGGAAGGCAGGCAGGCAGCAGAGCTTGGATCTGGCTGTTTAGGCTCTAGGGGTGGATTAGGTCTGAGTAGACCAATTGGGTCTGTGCTTGCCTTACACAGTAGCACACAGCAGTAGCTCCAATCCTTGCACATGCAATCTTTGCAATCATGTCTCCCCTCCAGCGCCTCTTCTCTAGACTAAAGAGCCCAAATGCTGGAGCCTTTCCTCATAGGCTGCAGTGCAAGTGATGACTGCGCTGTGGGACAATGATGCTCCTGCAAATGTTTTCAGAGCGAAAGGCCACATTCTCTTTCTGCTCCCCAATGATAAGCCTTCCTGAAAATGTGGTACTCTTAGTCAATGGATTACTAATTACAGATTAAAATCTCAGATTTAAATGCTATAATATTACAGTTAAGGGTTATGTATCAACAAGGTGTCAGTTGTGCATAAAGATGAAGTATTCCAGTCATAATTAAATTTTGAATCTAATTATAATTCAAGGAGTCCTTTTAATTACATTGCAATGCTCTTCTTTGGTAGGATGGCAGTTGCAACAGCATTCTTTTTTATTTGTAATTTTCTTTTAATTAAAAAATGTAAATAAACAAAAACTACCTACTTAACGCTTATTTAATGAAAACAAAAAGAATAAAAATCCTAGCAACCTGAAACTTTTTTCCTTCATGAACACCACCCATTAGCTTCCCTTGTTCTACAAAAATGCTGGCAGGATTCATATCATTGTACTAGGAGGTAAAGCAGATCCTTGCTCAGCAATCACCATTGCAATCTTTTTTCCAGATACAGCAAACTCACTGTACGATTATGAAAATTTGTTTCTTATCCATCATTGGTTTGATCTTAGGACAAGCTTTACTGGCTCTTCCATATTCTCTGCTCCTATGAAAATTCCTGTACTTTCATTCTAGAAGCCACCTCCCTCATCTCAGAAAGCAGGAGCACCTGGAGAAGTGCTTGCTTCCCTATAATAACAAATACGTTCATGTGAGAAGGGATGTGCCTGTAGATATTCCAATGTCACATCAATCTGCTGCTGCAAAATCATGCACCTGCTTGGTAGGGGGAGAGTGTTGCCCAAGGGGGGGGGATAAATGAGCATAGGGGATGGTGCACATGTGGGCTCTGAAGCACATGGGGGTATGAAGTACATGGGGGTTGGTGCACGTGGGGGTTGATGTGCATGGGGATTGCATGGAGGGATGTTGTGCAGGGGGGTCTTGCACATGGGGGATGTTGCACATTTGGGGTTAATGTGCATGGGTTATGTTTGCAGTATGTTGTGCATCGAGGGTTGTTGCGTGTGGAGGGGTTGGTGCACATGGGGATGTTTTGCATGGGAGTGATGCTCATGAGGTTGATGTGCATGGGGAGATTGTTGCACATGGAAGGTTATTGCGCATGTAGGGGTTGTTGCACCTGAGGGGTTGTTGTGCATGGGGGGAGTTGTTACAGGTTGTAATAGTAAATTACATTATGAGAGTAGGGCAGGTAGTGCTGTCATATGCGTGTTGTAGGACTTAATCCTTTACAGCTGGAGATGATTACTGGTACCCCAGTCTACAATCCACTCCTCTCACACCAGACCTCTAACCTGAACTGCCCCCACTGGAGTTGCTCCAGCTGTCACTATTCTCTTGATCCCACCCTAACTGCCTCCAACTGTTCTCAACTGTTGTTCCTACTGCTTTTTGCAACTATCCCTCCACTGCACAAAATCTCAATTTTTAAAATGTTTTCCTCTTTTCCAACAGTGACTTGGGACGCTGGTACACTGTCGCTGAGCGGGTCATGCACCATATGGCTAAGTTCAAATGAGTGGAGATTTTTTTCTCAGCACCTTTGGGTCTTCTCCACTATAGGGTCCCTGGTGTCAAGTGACCCAGCTACACCACTGGCTGTCCCCATACATGCAGTGAAGCTTGCTTTTCTCGGACGTGCACTGTGTAGCGGTGATGATAAACAGCACTTCTGTACGTTTTCTGATCCCGACAGGAGCTACTGCTAGAGTTCTTGCACAGGGACTGTTAATTCTTCTAGTAGCATTTTCTTCCTTCCTGGCTGGTTATCTGTTGAGAGAACAAAGTTTTAGTTAAGAGGAAAAAGTCAGTTGGCAGGAGAATTAGTTAAAAAGAGCAATGCCATTTTTATGACAATCTTGAGACTTGTTTTGACACAGACGTCACTTTGGCACCAGGAATGTTGCAACAAAGCGTCAAATGTTGCAAGGAAAGAGAATTGAAATTTTGATATTTTTCATATTTTTGGATACTTTGTCTAAGTTCCTAAAATGGCAAAGAAGGTTGTTGGAAGAAGAAGCAATAGCTGCATATGAGGGACTCCAGGGATTCCTCCTATTCCAAGGAAAACCATCCAAACCAACAAAATTAAGCAAATGTGCAAGGAAAAGCCGATTTGTAGGACTGTGGCTTCGGGGGTCTAAGGAAACGCTGCTGTTATGCTGGCTTTGAGCAAAGTAACAAAACCAAAAGGGAGCTCTTACTGAATAGCAAAAATTGGCATCTGTCTGGCACAGGGGCAGAGTGAGGGGAGTGCAATGAGCGCAGCTGCACCTGGTGTCAGGCCTGTGGTTATCGCCAGGCAGATAAATCGGTTTCCACAGCTTTGCAGAGGTTCTTAGAAGGTTCTAGAAACTCTGCCACCGGTTGCCAATGGATCTGGATTGGTTGGCAACCCTGAAGTAACACAGTGCAGTAGGCTGAAGTAAAAGGTGTCTGACAATATACTGACAGCATATATACTGGAAGAGGGCAAACGTAGTTCCAGTCTTTAAGAAGGGGAAAAAAGAAGACCCAGGAAATTATAGACCAGTCAGTTTGACTTCAGTCCCAGGGAAGTATTTGAACAAATCATAAAACACACAATTTGTGCACATCTAGACAAGTACTCGGTGATCAAAACAACCCAGCATGGATTGACCAAGAATAAATCTTGCCAGACAAATCTGATCTCCTTTTTTGATGGGGTTATGAGCTTCCTGGACATGGCAATGCTGTGGATGTCATTGATCTTGACTTCAGCAAAGCATTTGACAAAGTCCCACATGACATTTTAATTAGGAAGTTGGAAAAATATGGGCTAGACGGGGTAACTGTTAGGTGGATCTGCAACTGGCTCGATGGCCGCACTCAAAGGGTTTTAGTAAATGGGTCTGTGTCAACCTGGGGATCGGTTTCAAGTGGGGTACCCCAGGGCTCTGTCTTGGGCCCGATTCTCTTGAACATTTTCATTAATGACTTAGAGGAAGGGATACAGGGGAGCCTGATCAAATCTGTGGATGACACCAAGCTGGGAGGAGTAGCAAACACAACAGAAGAAGGAGTAACCGGCAGGAGGATCTGGATAAACTGGAATACTGGGCTGGAACAGAATTAATTTCAACAGGGAGAAGTGCAAGGTTTTCACTTGTGCAATAAAAACCCAAAACACAGGTAGAAAATGTGTAGAAAAAAACACAAGTAGAAAAAAATTTCTCTGTTGAAATTCATTCTGTGATGAATTCTGTGATGAGTCAGCAGCGTGATGTGTCTGCAAAGAAGGCAAATGCCATTTTAGGCTGCATTAAGAGAACTATAGCTTGCAAGTCGTGAGAATGATCAGTGGGATGGAAGGGAAGCCCTACCAGGAAAGGTTGGGGGAACTTGGGATGTTCAGCCTGGAGAAGAGGAGGCTGAGAGGAAACCTGATCCCCCTCTTCAGATCCCTGAAGGGCTGTCATAGGGAGGAAGGGGCTCATTTGTTCATGGCTGCCTCTGAAAGCGGAACTAGAACCAATGGGGACAAACTGCAAGAAAGGAGATTCCAGTTAGATATCCGGAAAAAATTCCTGCTGGTGAAGGCGGTTTGGCAGTGGAACAGATTGCCAGGGGAGGTAGTGGACTCTCCCTCACTGCGGATCTTCAAGGAGAGGCTCAACAAGCACGTGTCCAGGATGCTCTAGGAGGATTTCCTGCTGTGGGCAGGGGGTTGGACTAGATGACCTAGTAGGTCCCTTCCAACTCTAGGATTCTGTGGTTTGTTGCCACTCCCTGCATCATTTTGCAGTTTCAGGAGATGGCGGCGGAGGCTGTCTTCACCCCCTACAGCATCGGTAGTGGCCAGTGGCGATATTTGCCAAACATTGTCCAGTTGCAGGAGGAGGCAGTGGAGGCTGTCTTTGCCACGTACAGAAGCAGAGGAGCAATGCTCCTCCGCTTCTATGGTGCACAAAGGTGCTGTTTGTCTTTACCGGCACCACCTGCAACAGTGCAATCATTGCACAGTTGCAGGGTGTAGCAGGGAGGCTCCCCCCCCCCCAGCCGCCCCTCTAGTGGAGGAGCACCACTCCTTTGCTTGTCTGGGGTGGCAGTGTAATTCAAAATGAGTTTTTCTTGGGTTGTGGAATCAATTATCTGAGGTTCCATCATTTCTTATGGGAAAACTCATTTGACTATTGTACTTGTACCAGATTATGCTTCCATATTGGATTATGCTCGTAAACCAAGTTATCACTGTATAGACTAGTAGCAGCCTCCATCTGTGGCCTGCAGAGGAACAATATAAAAACTTTCATCAGTAAAATAAGAAAACCAGTCCCATTTCCAGAATCTCAACCCCCATTTTGCAGACTCTCACTTCAGTTGTTCTCCTGAATTGCCCCACATGGCTCTTCTCAGCATGGCCCTCCTCACAGCTGAGCTTCCCTCTGCCCCAGAGGCACATGGAAATAAAACCCTCAGAAGTCACACATATGCTGTGCCTTTTACGTGGAAAGACAACTTCCTCTTTTTGCAGAGATGGTCAGTTACCGGAGTCAATTCTGCAATAATCTTAATTATAAAAAGGGAGGAGACGGAGGGAGTCTAAGTAGCTGCAAAAGGAACAGGACTTCTCTACATTGATAATGCACTGATCCTGTTTTGAGGCCTGTTTCCTGCCCTCTGTTGCACCTTTCAAGGTAACCTTGATGAGCTTGTTACAGCCATTCAGTATGGTATTTTTTATGGCAGAAGTGCCTATATTTTGACTCTGGCCTTTGATCCAATAAATCACAATGTATTGCTATCTGTGGCTCCCTCCGTTTGGTGCATTTTATCTGTGGGCAAATGTTCCTCAGCCGCATTAGTGAGCAAACACTAGTCATTTGGCTTAATGGTGTTGAATCAGAGGTGAAAATGTTATGTGCCAAGTTACCTCCAAAGCTAATTAGAGGGCTTTTATTTTTCCCCATTTTTATTAATGACCTGTCAGCAGTGGATAGTTTGTGAAACATTCTGTATATCTACATGCTGTTAATGTGATTTCATACACAGGGAGGGCTTTGTGTGGTTATCAGACCTTGACTGTTTTCGCTAGAGATTTATGGAACAATATTTACCATCTAAAAATTCAGAAGGTTCCCCCATTCATTAGAAACAAATTGGCTTGCAGCCTGATCCTGAGCAGGCTTACTCAGAAACAAGTCTCACTAAAATCACTGGAACTGATGAACTTCCTCACATAGGACAGCAGCCCCCCAAAGCTGCAATCCTAATGCACTTTCTTGGCAGCAAGTCCCATGGGCGCTTAAGGGGGAGCTGTACCTGCTTGGGCTGGGAGGGTTGTATGGCAGAGGCAGCAGGGAGCAGAGTGGGAGGCTCCAGGGGGTGGCAGAGTTACTGTGGGGGAGCTTGGGGGCTTCCTGAGGGTGGTGGTGGGAGGGTTTGGAGGCCACTTGGGAGCTGAGAAGGCCTCCAGAGGCTGGAGGGGCAGAGCAGTGGGAGAGACCATGGGTGGGTGGAAGGGGTGGTCCACGCAAAGCCTCCCTTCTGGTTAGTGTGCATGTCTTCTCCCTGGAGGCTTGCACCTCTCCTGCTGCGTATGCCCAAAGAGAAGACATGCGCAGTGCCCCCCAGCTGGCTGGCCATTCAAGGCTGCTCTGAAGTGGAGTAGACCCAAATGGGCGTGCTGTCACCCAGGGCCGGCCAGAGGAGTGTTAAACACCTCCGGCACATCATTCTGATGTGGTGCGTCACCCGGTGCAGCCTGCACCAGATGCACCACCCTGGTGATGCTACTGAACCTCATATACACATTAGATGGTCAATACATTCATTCAGCAACTTGTACTTTCTTGAAATACATTTCCATGTAAAAAAGAATGAATTTTCATTCTGAAAAAAATGTGTTTTTGAAAGAAAAGCATCAGAGCTGTTGTTGTTGTTGTTTTAAGTTGTTGGCACAAGTGAATTCCCCAGGAACAAAGAAGTAAGAACAGCCAAATGCCAGTCTGGAGCATATTTAGCAAAGTGCATGCACTTTAGGGTGCAATCCTAAGCCTGTCTACTCAGAAATAAATCCCATTACACTCAGAGGGTCTTCCTCCCAGGAAAGTACTGTATTTTTAGGATTGCAGCCTTAGTTAAATTTTAACCAAATGAGAGGCACACGAAAAGCATATTCTCTCCGCTTCCTTGCAGAAGTCTCTGCTTTTCTTCACTGGCAATCATGAAACCCTCCTGTATGTTCCCCCCTGTTTGGTTATCAGTAGGGCATTGTGCTGCTAACAATGGCTCCTGTTTTCCCCCTGCAAAGCTTTGAATAGAATAATGCTATTCATCCCCACAGAATTGCTGGTTCATAAAAAGGTATTGATGAAAGGTGGAGTAGATTTACTCAAGTTTTCGGTATAATAATCCTATTGTTCACTCCTTGGGCTTGCCTAATGAACGGCCCTTAATGTAAACAGCGGAGGCAGAAAGCTTTGCGATTATAGACTGAGGGGGTCTGCTTGAGGTGGGCATTCCTGCTTGCTTTGATATGACTCCTTAAAGCTAAGCCGGCATGGGTAGAGTTGACAGTTACTGCGGTGTTAGTTGGTGACTTCTCTGAACGGTATTTCCTATGCTTAAAGGAAAGGCCCACATGGCAGGAGGCAGTGCTTTTCATTGGGTCCCACCTGTCAGTCGAGGGTCTTTGTTGCAACGAGACCAACGACCTTTCCGTCTTTCTGGCCTGATTGACATGATGCCTGTTTTTCAGCGAGCAAATTGCTCCTGTGCGTGAGAGCGGCTGGTGCACTGCAAGGGAGAGGCTTTCTCCAGTTACTTCAGCCACTGCACAGTCTTTTCTGTTTGGAAGACCAGCGTCCAGCCAGACACAAGGTTGCCACCCCAGCCGTCTCCGCTTCCGGCAGGGTTGGGTCAGGCAGAGAAGCTCTGCTCTTCCCCAGAGTTAGCAGTGGCATTTCATGCACACGTAGAACATACAACATGGCCAAATACTGCTTGTGTACTGTTTGTTCTGTATGCTGTGTGTGTCTCTATAGAAAAATCACTGACAACATCCTTAGCCTACTAACAAGTGGTACTGAAATGCTTAAATGTAAAGAGCATGTTCCATAAACTAAGATAAACTCCAGATAATTGAAAGCTGAAATACTTAAGAAGCTTGACTCAAAATTAAATATATATGTTTAACCTATAAGTCTCTGTTTATATAGCAAATAAGCAAAGCAAAATACAGCAAAGTTTGAAATTTTGTTATTTTCCTTAACTGTTTTGCTAGGGTGTTTTTCCTAATGCAAATACAGTTTAAAATTAATTAATTAATTAATTCCTTAACTGTTATATTTTCTCAGTGAGCAGCATATGACTTAGGAACCTGTTGGGCCATTCCAGAATATTGGCAGAACAGCATTTGGGGGGAGCAGCAGGTTGCTGTCCCCACTCAGGAAAATGTAGTTCTAGGACATGCATACAAGGTTTGTCGTTCATACTTCAACAGCAGTTTTATTTTATTTTTTAAAGGCCACTATTTTGAAATAACACTTTTAAGCACTTTTACCTGAACCCATGTTTATGACCTCATTCAGTTCTTTGTGGTTTCATGTTTTATTCTGCATTACCTTGTGCAGATTAAATGTGTCCCTACAATTCTACCCTTACAAAATCCCCGAAATTAAATGTATACAAAAAATATTGTTAGACACTCTGTTCATAGCCAATCATAACCTTCCACTGACACTAATGAGAGCTGGACATGAAGGGTAGGAAGGGGGAGAGAGAGAAATTTAGTTAATGGAGCCCTTAATATGCTTTAGTGAGCCCTGCGCTGTTCTAAATATCTCAAAGCCCCAAGGAGGAGGGAATGCATTTCTTGGCACTGATGAGGTGGATTCATTGCCTTGCTTGGGGTGGGAGTCCTTCCTTCTCCTCCACTGGAAGGGGTTGCAAATGCACCGATCACTTCCACTAACAAGGAAAAAGAAGGCAAGATGGATGGAAAAGAGAGGATCCAAAGGAGCCAAAAAAGGTACACCGTTGGGTTGACAATTTGTCTCTCCATTCGGTTGAGAAATGGTGGATGTTTTAGTCATCTCTACCTGGGAAAATAGCATTAGGGCTCTAGCTCCACACCAGATTTATACCATATCTTGTTTAGATGGACCCCCTCCCCCTATTCATATAGGACAATTATTTCTTTGTCTCCCTCCCCACTTCCTCTCCTACTATTAATATGATTATTGTTTAACCTTGGCTGGGTTATAATGCCAAACATATGTCTCCTCGGCCTTAATCACCTTGTCAAGTTAAACGATATATTCAACTTCATTTACATGACACACAATCTAATGTTTGAAAACAACAATGCTATTGTAGGGCTAAGAGAGAGAAGTCTGAGCGAGCGCCACAAAAAACCACCCGTCTGATTGCTGAAGGTCCCTGGGAACCCTCACCTGCAGCTGGACCATAACACCAACATTGTTACCAACATCTGGCTCTAATCAGCTTGGAGGCCCTGACATGGTACTCCTGTGGCACATAAATTTAGCATTATATTCTTTTCCAAGCATCCCCCAGCTCTGCCCCACTGCAGCCCAATCTCTCTTTCTCAGGACAAGATAGATTCATGGCTCCACAGAGTCTAACAAAATGGAAACTGCCAACAGAGTAAGTTACTGCCAGTTTTCTGAAGCCAGACCTCGCCGGTACGGACCACTTGAAGAATGGAATTTTATTATGGGCTTTAAAAAAGACACTGTAGAAAGCAAAGGGTTAGTTTTTTTAATGGTGAGGGGATAATGACCCTATATATAAAGTTAAAAAAGAAAGGAAAAGCTTTCAACTTAAACCAGTTTGTTGAATGTTTGCATGCACTTCTTTGCAAGTACGAAATGTTGAAGAGTCCAAGGTGGATCAGCCGCTGAAATAACTGCACACTCTTTAATTTTTAAAAATATATGTTTGGTCTTTGATGAGCATCCCAGTCTTACCTAAATCCCAGTGTGCAGATGCAGTGCTGAGTCTTCCACTGCATCCCATGGGGGTTTTTTGGCTGTTGGGAGCCTCCTTTGGGAAAGGAGATACTTGCCTCCTTAAGCCACAGCAGCAGCCACAATGGGTCAACCTGGATGTGCACCAGCCATGTTGCATTGATCCATGCAGATGGATCAGGCCAGGGAAGGAATTAAGGAACGGCCGTGCCAACAGGATGAATAACATGTGAAGAAATAGAATAATTAAGACTACCACCTGCAGACCAGGAAGCTGAATGGGATTTCCACTTGAGATGCTGCACAGGACTAGTTGGTGCACAGTCTAGGAGTAGTTAGTGCACATCATATGCAAACCACAGTGAGAGGGTAGTCCTAGAATGTGCTTAGGTTGATGCAAGGGCATGACAGTGCCACAGCAGGGAAGGATGGGCCAGCATGTGGATGTGTGCTCCTTGTGAGGTGCCTCCTTGCGAGGTGAGTTGTGCTGATCTTTGCAGGCCAGTGTAGGGGTTTAGGAGGGTGGGGAGGAGGCAAAAGTGGATGTTGTGGGCAGGAGAGGGTAGGATGGTTGGCAGGAGAGCATGGAGTAGAAGGCAGGGCACAGATCTAAGAGTTATGCCAAATCCTAGCCTTGCTTCCTGGACAGCTGAAGGCAGCCTCTGGCTGCTCCTGTCTACCTATACATATGGCATGTTTAGAAGTGGCCTAAGTTTCAGTAGACCCATTGGAGCTGCTGTAGCCCTACCACGAGGAAGGGTATTGGCATCCCTTTCCCTGCTGTAGCATGGCGGCAGCCCCAATGTCTCTGGATGATGCCACCCTGCCTGTTCCAGTGTAGGCTTTGATTGTGCTGTGATTTTTATAATGTGCAGTGATTACCACATTAATGATATTTGCTGGCATTGCTTGTATTTTCTGCTTTAATGGGTTTCAGTTTTGAAAATAATCTGGATAATCTCAGCATTTTGTCTTTGGGGTTTTGAGATGCAGTCTTCCTCTCATTGAAACCAATGACAAAACTCCTATAGATTGTAATGGGCCTGGATTGCACCTTTTGTCAGTTAATAAATGCTAAGTACTGTGATTGTTCCTATTGACTTTACTCCCTGCACTGCCATTTTGCAGTGCTGTTGTTATCTGAGAGGTTGGGGTGGGGGAAGGATAATTTCTTTTGAGTAGTGACATTGTGGATCGCAGCCCATGCAGTTCATGTTGATCAAATGTGAAAAATGCTATTAAGAATTGAATCTGCTGCATATAACCTCTGCGTTTATTTCTACATATAGACTTGTATTATATATAAATAATGCCAAATCTATTATATTGATAAAAAGAGAATAAAGCAAATGTTTCATTATGATATCATTTTTCAACCTCTGGCTTGTCCTGCTCATGAACTGGGGCTTTTGCTGTGATGGACTTTTGCCAACAGAGCGTCATGGATGGTGTGTCAGGATCTGAACAACTGAACTTGCTTTATTACCTTAAATAAACAGTGAAGGGCACTGAACTAAAACACAACAGAATTTCCTTCCTTCCGGATTTATGTAGTTGCTGCAAAATGTATCAAAGATGCATGGAATCCTTCCTTTACGCAGGGGTGACGTGAGGCTGTGTGTCACCCGGTGGGTGGGGGGAGAACATGTCACCTCTTGGGACATGCATTGCAGGTGCTTAGGCCCGATGCCACTGAGTACGGGTGAACTTTGCCCATGCGCAGTGGCATCAGAGTGCTCCTCTGAGGGAGGAGTGCTCTGGCCAGATGTCACTGCTCATGGCTGAACTAATCTGGCCTAAGCACCTGAAGCACTCTTGGTGTTGTGGCGCAGCCTTGGCAGGGGTGACACATTGAGGGAGTGTCAAACAGAGCACCAGTCACACCAGTTACAATCCCTATACCTCCTCCGGGGGCATCTGTGAACCCCCAAGTGACCAGAGCTTCAAGCTGCTTGCACAGCAGTCCTGAAGGGCACGACAGTGGTGCCCCGTGCATGCGGTGGCAGAAGTATTTATAGCTGTGGACAGGAAGTATCCATTAGGTCCCACATAGCTTCAAACTCAAAGTTTTGGCAGCTGAAGCTTGGTCTTCATACGCAGCACAACAAAGTGAGAAAGCGGCCTGAAGCGGAAGAGGCCGGTCCACCATTTTGGCTTTTGATGATTTCTGCCAAGCTCGGCTTTGCTGCTTTCATAGAAATAGTGGGGTTTTTGTAGACAAGACGAGATCCACCTCACATCCCTAAAAGGACGCGGAAGGAACACTTTCCTTAAAAGGAACAATTCTTTCTCTTGCAGGTTGAAAACAATCCATGAATGAAGCTGTGACTGTCTTCTGAGCTGTTGTGCTGCAGGTTGTCCTGATCTGTCATGTCAGTCTTGCGGGCAACGGGGAAGGGGGGCTGAAAGAGCCACTGAATAAGAAACCAGACATCTGTTTCCAACTTACTTGAGTCTGTTGGACAGAACATTAAAGAAACACGTAGATGATGGGTCAGAGATGAGCCCTCCTATTACTCTTACGATGCTCTTAATTCCATCATCAGGTCAGCAAGCAGTTCCCAGTTCCATTAGTTGTTCAGCTAATATCTCGTTCGCGTTGTATATGTTTGTCTCATTGTTTTAACTTTCCCCCTCATTAGAATGAAAATAAAAGGCCAAATAAAAACAGACAAATAATTAAGAATTCTTTTTCTTTTTCCTTTCTGGCTCAGCCGCAAAGGTGCCTTATTCAAAAAGATGCCATCCACTGGTAGAGAGGCATAGACTGGGACAAGGGGCATGGCGTGAGAGTGATATGGATGTGGAGGGGATAAGGAGGAGTCACTGTACATCACATCAGGCCTCCTCCTGGAAAGAAGACATGCCCCCTGTGCCAGAAAAGCACTATGCCAAATGACAGAGCTGGCACAGATAAGATCAACCTCATAAGTAACAGCAGCAGAAAATTGTGCCACCTGCCACACTTCTTCCAGGCCAAATTTCTTAAGGAGGAGCATAGGATATAGACAATATTTGGCAGCCAGTCACACCACCTCAACCTCCAGGGAGATTACAGCTCTTATCAGAGGGCAGCAGGGGCTCTTCTTCTCTTGGGTCTCAAAGGGAACACTGGTGGTAGAAAGGGGCACTTTGCACAAGGGATTTGCAGCACCGTCTTGTGCAGGCCTGCAGGTGTCCAAAAGGTGCCATAAAACACCTCTGTGCCACTCCTTGGAGGGAGGATTTAGGTCAGGGAAAAGACATATGTTGGCCTCCCCATGCCACCATGCCCCGTGTGTGTGTGTGTGTGTGTGTGTGTGTGTGTGTGTGTGTGTGTGTTCAGGAGTTAAATCACATACATTTCCATGTTAAAATAAATTAGTTGATTAAAAACATTCTGTTTGTCTCCCAGTTGTTGCCCTTCTCAGCAAAATCAGGTGAAGGTGACTTCTGTCGTCTGCCGAGCTCCACTGCTGCTGCTTCCCCGAGAGCCACTGCGGTCTTGCTCCCTTGTAGATTCCTTCATAAATCCTGAGTGCGCATCTCAGAAAACAGATGTGGCTGATGATGCTAATACTCCTTGCTCCTCATAGGCTCCCACAGATACAAACTCTGTAGGCGCCAAAGAACGTCTGCCTGAAATCACATGGGGTAGCCTTGCTGTTGCTGCTTGTTGATGTTGCTGACATGTAGCGCCTGTGGCAGGATGGTGAAGCTGCCTAACTAAATGACTGGGTGGTGCTACCAGAAAAGAAGCTGGACCGCAATGAGTGTCCGTCCTCACTGTACTTTTCAACTGGAGTGCACCCAGTTCATGGGGTTTCCTAACCGAATGATCCACGATGGCAGTAGGTGTGGTCTAGTGGTTGAGTGATAGGCTTCTGAAGAATGCTATGTAGAAAAAGACATGGGTAACTTTTGAATGGGAGACTGAAGGCTGATAAAGCTGTCATGAGACAACATAGCCATGCACTGGCAGGGGTAGGGCAGGGTATAAATCCTTAAAATAATGTCTGCAGACCTGAGCACCTCCACTCCTTAGCACTGCACTATATTATTCAGTATAAGGCAGTGTTCGAGGCCTGTCTATTCCATTCTTTAGCACAGAATAGTTTTCTCATGGAGTCTAACTGGAGTGCAATGCTGCCTCATCTGCATGCTACGGGGAGAATATCTGGACTTCCCCTCTCTATTTTTATGTCTTGTGTTCGACACTGGATTTGGTCATGGGTGGAACACTAACCAAGTATCACTGAGGGGAGAAAAGTCATGTTCACCTTCCTGAGCGCAGCCACAAGACCTCTAAAGTTGCGGCTATGATTTTGGCAGTCGGAGTTTTTGCAAGAGAATTAAATTTGTTCTTCAAGTGCTTGTAATTTTAACAACCTCCCTGGCCTTGTTTTTGTGGCTTCAGCACTAGTTTTGAAAAGAACTATACGTTCCTTCTGCTGAACGTGAAATCGTAGACACCCTGTTAAGGGGATTACATCACTGAGCCTGTCTGTTTGGCAGCTGAAGTGAGAAAACAATTGTCAAGTGTATAGCAAAGACGTGAGGAGCTTTTTCACATTTCTCACATTAAATAATTAGGAAGTGAGCATTTTCTTCCAAACGTTGTCTCTTTGGCAAAGCAGTGCCAGGAATTGTATATTCTCTGCTTTCAGTTAGGACACTGGAACAAGAGATACCCACGTCATTTGCAAGGGGACTTCGGCCGCTCTGGCCGGATGGAGACGGAGCATGTGTCGGAATTAGGAAAAATGGTGCCTCTTTCAACGGACACCGGAGCGTCTACGGGTCTGTTTTCATAATACTTATCAATGAAGTTCAGAACACAAAGAATATAAATTGTTCTGCGACGTCTCAGTCGTCCTGCTTCAAAACAGGGAAAGCTCCTTGAGTTTGAATCCAGCTTGAAAGGGAAGCCCTGCCTTTGCCACTACGCGGCAGACCCTGTGAGTTCCTCCACTTTCTCTCTTTTGCGAATACTCTTGTATTCCTGAAAATAAGATACTCCCTCCCAGTAATGTCACTTCAGCTGGAGATTGTTAGTAACTTTCTCTGTCTCCTGAATGGAAAAAAATGGCTACTTCTTAATTAGCAGAAATCTGTAGTTTCCTGTCTCTCAATCCAATGAGAAAATAAAAATAGATTTAAATATTTTAGGAGACCTGGCAGGAGGACACGTCACTTCCAGTTAAGGTGTGATCCTGCAAAGCCTCCTCTGTCTCCAGGTCGCTTTCCTGCCACTTGTTACGTTTGCTCAAATTCATCATGTTTCCTTAATGATTTCCTGACAGGTTGAATAAAAAATTTGGTCAGCCCAGAATGGGTTGTGATTACGGATCACTTTCTTTTTCCTTTGATTCCTTTGCCTTGCTACCTGTACTCACTTAATAATGTCTGTCCCTACAATCCAGAGTAACTACGGGAGCACGTAAGAGACATTTACGTTGACGTAGTTACGGCACACCTAGTGAAAACCTATGGGAAATTCATATTGCAATCCAGAGTAAATTGTTCTTATGTCGGAGCAAGGACTCCCCGTAGTTACTCTGGATTGCGCCCTGTATTAACCAAATCCAAAACAGGGTCTTGAATTTGTGGAAATTCTAATATGTGGGTCACTTGCAACTTGAGAGTTTCCCCCCAAAGGCTGAAGAATGGAAGGCACATTCTCTGTAATGCAATATGAATTACTCATTTACTTATCTTTTTCTCCACTTAAATCAATATTCAGTGCATTAACTTGTAAGAAAGAAAGAGAAAAATATGGAGACATTTCTTTGTGCCGACTAAAAAAATACACTCACATATGCAAGAACCATAAAGGTTTCCACAGTTAATAGGGTCCTGGGTGTTTCTTAAGACTATGCTTTGAAAAACTAATTTGTTTTATTCTCTCTCTTTCTTTCTGTTGTCATCATTAAGTGCTGGAGTTCAGTTTAAGTGAAGTTCCTTGTGATCATTTTCCATGAAGGGCACTATGGAAGTGTCACAAGCTACTGGAACCAACTGATTGCCTATGACTGTCCATAGTGGATTATTGGGTTTATGACTGTGGAGAAGAAATGGTGGTGCAGAGTGTTACATCTCTGGTGGGTTGGCATGTCTTTTAACATGCAAAAAATGTTTCAAGCAAACTAATCTCTGGTGTTGGCTGATGTTGGCCTTTTAAATTCTGTTATTCTCTTCTGTAAAATAATATCCCATTATTTCCATAGTAGTTAAAAAGAATCTTCATGATCAGCAGCAGGATCCTTTAGAACAGGGTCTTCAAATCCAGCCCTTGTTGCCATGTTAAGATATATGATGTGGCTGTAGGGCCAAAATGTTTTGAGACCCCTATTTTAGAATATCGGGTACTGGTGACAGACATTAAAAGAGGGCTATTGCCAGTGATCTGAGCCAGAAGTCAGACACTTGGGTACTGCCACAAGAGTAAAAATCTATCAGAAGCTCTACCAGTCCAGCCCAACCCATGGACTCTTAGTAATAATAATAATAATAATAATAATAATAATAATAATAATAATAATAATAATAATAATAATAATAATAATAATAATTTATTGTCATTGTATAGACATACAACGAAATTCATAAGACAGCCAGAGTGTACCAGTACCAATGCCCTATATGCTATCAGGGCTTATGGAGGGTAGTGTCTTCGAACCCCCAGTGCAAAGCTTTTCCCTAGGGCTTCCCAGAAACCTGAAGTTAGACTGGGTATTACTTTCATACCCTGCTTGTGACCTTTGGAAGAATCCTGACTTACCCCTGTTGGGAAGCAAGATGCTGGGTTAGGTGGGTTTTGATCCAGTTGGTTCTTATGATAAACAAAATGCTAACTGGGCAAAGAGGACTGGATGGGAGAAGGATGGGATTGCCATATACAGTGGTGCCTTGTAAGACAAACTTAATTTGTTCCGGAAGCATGTTTATCTTACAAAGCGTTCTTCTTACAAACTTCTTCCCATAGGATATAATGGAAACTCAGACGAATGGCTCCACAATCCAAAAATATTCATATAAAAATATTAACTGTATGTAAACTGTATGTAAATATTAACTGTATGTAAAAATGATGACAAAACACTGTAACCAAAATACTGTAGGTATTCCTACAGTTGAAACTGAGAAGGCAGTCTTTGGGAAGTTTCTCTGAACGGATCTACATGCCCCGGGAAAGTTGTGAATAGGGTGAAAAGTACTGGGTGTCAGCATAATATGGAAAAGTCAGAGAGAGAGTGTTGAAGCCACTTTGCTTTTGTTTCTCTGAAAGGGCGGGTGATGGAGAGTTTGGATTACCTCCTTATTTGAGACATTTTGAAACTTGTTTCCTTTCAGGCTCTGACTCAGCCATAGCTGGATGCATTAATGCTAAACATATTAGTTTGTTTTAATCTCACATAGGCTGTGTTCAGGTGTAAAAGTATTTTTCCTTTGCTTTCTTCGATAAAGTAATCCTGCAACACAGTGTGGGTGTTTTCTACCAGCTACGAAGGGTGAGGCAGGTTCCTTGTCTGGTTTATTAACTGCTCCATCGCAAAGGGCTTAATTTGACTTTAAGAAATGGGCCTTAGAGCACAATCCTAACCATGTCTACTCAGAAGTAAGCCCCACTGTGTTTAGTGGGTCTTACTCCCAGCAAAGTGTCTTTAGCATTGCAGCCATAGCAGTGGTCTTCTTGTGTAGGTGAGACATTCCAATGTGCCACAATCCATTCTATGGTGAAGTATAAGTGAACCATATGTCCATGTGCATGGAGATGGCCATTTTCTATGGAGTCAGTACTCTACTTACATCCCTTCACATGTAGTAAGAGATTACACCATGCAGAGCCGCACCCAGGTTGAAGGCAGGTGCTGTCTTTCCAGAGACATCTATGTTGTCTTTGTGGACTAGACTAGACTAGAACTGGGAGATCCTTAGTCTGAAGCAGGAGGTCTTCTTACGTCCACTTCACATGCTCAACTCAGAGTTGTGTGCAACATACAGCAGAGCCTGCATTTTCTTTCTTTCCCCCTTTTCCCAACACTGAAGGTAGAATGAAAAGGCATCTTTGTTTAAGTTTGCTTCATAGTTATAAGCTCTGATTTTCCACAACTTCTGCCAGAATCACTTTATAGAAAGGGTAATTTTTCAGATGAAGAAGTTCCATATGGGTGGGTGGGGGAATTTCCACTTTGGCAAGGCTGCCTTCATATGGCACGAGATACAGGCAAATATGTGCATGGATTTTACTGAAATGCCCAGAAGCCGAACAATGTAAGTGACAAAACTCACACGTCTTTAAAGGTGCAAATTGATTGGACATGTAGCCAGTGGAGTTATTAATCGTACTCTGGAGGTGAAAATTGGCAATCTAACTCCAGTTATCTTTAAGTAGCAATAATACAGAAATGCAGGAGGAGTGAGAGCCGTCACTGCGTCAGTTCTTGGGAAGGGCAAACTATATTGTTAACAGGTTAGCAGTGAGGAGTCCTGGCTGGCTAGTCAATGCTTTCGTTAAGCGGGTCATCAAAGAGGTCAGTTAATGATTCTTAACAGCTCCTTGATGAGAATGGGATCCCTCAACAGGGCTCAGAGGATCTTAAGGCACGTCACCCTGAAAGGAGGAGCGAAGGCATTTGAGCATTTCCTTGCAGGACTCCCTTCTCAGAATGACCTCCTGGAAGTGACGTCATGGCTGGAAGTGTCATTAAAGGTGTCCAGGGCCAGATTCCAAGACAAGGGGGTTTTTTGTGACCCCCTTGAAATGAAGTCACCCAAGGGGATCCTGACCCCCCACTTTGAAGATCATAAGGGATACATCTGCTCCTCCCACTCCAATCCTATCCACTCTTATCTATAATGGAATTTACTTCTGAGTAGCCATGGCTAGGATTGAGCTCTGAGTAAAACAAAGGGCAACATGAACTGGGAGATTCTGGCAAATGGAGACTGAAGTGGGATTTGTTCTGAAAGAGACTGTAACATCTCTAACTCCAACTTAGGCTGGAGAAGGAATTTGCAACCGGGAGACGCAAACATGCCTGATAACTTTGTGTAATCTTGAGAACTATGTGTTACCTGCGGTTGACTGCAGTGCGCGTGTTTTTTCCCAAATGCCCGAACAGTAGCATTTTGACAGCATTGGGCTGTAAAAAAGTTAGTGATTTATTTTCAAACATAGCTGAAAGTTAGGGGTTTTTTATACCCTTTAAGCGCTACACCTTTTGGGGCCTCCGTATCCCAAGAAACAGTGCAAGGAAAGCACTTCTTGGGAAAATTTGGACTGACTTGGAAATGAGCTGGACTATTTCCCTGGTTCCTGGACTATTTCCTATTTCCCTGGTCGATTTCTGAGTCACGCTGACAAGATCAGCGTCTAGCTCTGTTCCTTACTACTGTGCCTACTATTGTTCTTAAAGGAACCGGTTCATCAACCTTTCTCAATGCCTTACAAGATCTCTGTTAAAATGCAGTTGTTATTGTCCTGTAAGTTCATACATTTGGGATTTGCAGCTAATAGTTCTTTGGCCATATCTATTCCAGATAACTGGGTTGTGCACATAAAGCAGCAGTAATGATTATGGGATTGCCAGCCATTCACCACCACATGAAGCGAGTGGTAGGACTCTAGCCTATCACTACCCTTGAATTCTCAGTCTGACCTCCCCGTTAATACCATATACTGCCCAGGTCTATATACTTTGGAGACAAGCTTCTCCCCAAATTCATCTCAAATAAATTTCAGGGAAGCCATGAAATTGGGTCTTAAGATGGCAAGTTGTGACCACTATTCTACCTGCATTTGTTCTGTTTGTGTTGGGGGTTCTCTGTGAATACAGCACAGCGTCATAAGTAAATAAAACTTACTGTAGTAATTGCTACGCTCAGGAAAATCCAATACAGGTGGTGGAGGGTATTATTGTGATAGCTTCTCTTTCACCTCCTGTGAATATAGTCAACAGTGTGTTATTGACAACTGTAACTTCAACTGCCAAGGAGATTCCAGTGCCAAGGAGATTTCTAGCAACACTACTTTAAAAGGTTTCCAACTTCAATGAGGATGCCTCTGCTTTTGCTACCTTTCCCTCTTTTACAATGTGATTTGAGGGGCAACGAGTGCAGGTAGTTGAGAGTTAAATAGATTAATTTACCACTGTTCACTTGTCTACCTGACCTCCAGATCCGAGTAAGATGTTCCCTCTTCCACCACCACCTTTCCCAGTGCTTGGGCTCCACATCCTGAGACAAGTAAAGGTAAGCATGGTATTAAATGCCAATCTGCACACCTAGGAATTGCATAAATGTTACAAAGGGAAACATGGGCACATGGATCTGATTTATTAACTGTAGCAAGCAAGACCCAAATTCCAATGCATGTCAGTCTGGGTTTCTCTTCATTAGTGTTTGGGAAACAGTTTTTTAGCAGTGGAGTTATAAGATTTTCTCCACCACCCTACACATCTATATCAAGTTTGCAAAGTTCAGTTTGATTTCTTCAAGAAAGTTTTTAATAGAGCTCTCCAGCTGGGCTATGAAAGTTCGTCTTCTCACTTACTCAGATTGCTGGGCAGCCTGCCAGGCAATGCTCATGCAGAGGTGTCTTCGCAAAGGGCTGCCACACTCTATATGATCACAGGAGCCCTTTTCCAAGCTGTTGTGATGGTGCAACTCATAGCAGCCACGTCACCTACTCCATGCATGGAGGTTCCAAAGCTGAGAGCAGCCACAGGTATGGGCTACCCAAATTGTGGCCTGTTTGGAATACATCGTGCAAGGTGAAAATTTTCTTTGGCATTCAAAAATTGGAACAAAGTCCTTTAAGTTCTGTAAGTAGTTTGGACCTCAAGGTGGCTTTTAAGATTCAGAGACTGGGGATGCAATCCTAACCTATTTAGGCCAGCACAACTCACCCATCTCCCTGTGATGTGTGGAGGCCAGCACATGTCTGGGCACTGGTCGAACCCCACAGGCATGGCACTGAAGTGCCTTGCAGCACTTTTGCAACCATCCCAGGCCAGCAATGGACTCCGACATATAAAGAATGAGCTAATTAAGGACCAGTGACAACTCTAAAGGAGAATATTTACAAAAGTTCACACCAAAATAAAATAAAATAACCCAGAACAAACCTGCTACTCTGTATGTTTCTGAATGGGATAAGCGCCATCTGGCCTTATCCCAACTAAAGAAAAAGGCATGGAATTACAAGAAAAACAACTATAAAGACATTGTAAATCAAACAGCATTTTGAGTTTAGAACTTCAAAAACGCAGAAATTTTCATCTATTATTAACTATGATAAAAAATTCTGTCTCAGAATATTTTACACCACAGTCATTGCTGGAGAGAGAGAGAGAGAGAGAGAGAGAGAGAGAGAGAGAGAGAACAGACTCCAACTTAATGGACTGAAAAACTACAGAGTGGGAACCAAATCCAAATATTCGTTTGAATTCAGTTCATTCAAATGGCAGAAATGTGATTTATCCTTTGGCTTTTATACCTTTACTCAGTTTGGGGGGGGAACAAAGTTGTGCGATACAAAGTTCATAATTGCATTTTAATTATGTAAAATTAGCTAAATTTTTCTTAATTTTGAATAATTAAAATGCAATTATGAACTCATATTGCACAGCTGTGTGTCATTCGTAAATCTGCTGGTCATTATACATGTGGAAGTTGAAAATGGATTTCACAACCACAATTTATAGTTTTTCCACCATGTAAAGAAATACTGTGGACAGAGTCCTAAGCAATTTTGGCCAGTACAGCTCACCAGCTCCCTGTCCCCATGATGGCATGGGGCGGTTAGCACATGTCTGTGCACTGGCCTAACCCCTCCACCCCGAGGAGTGGTGCAGACGTGCCTATCAACACTTTTGCAACACTTCCAGGACAGCATGGAACTTGTGCTGGAAAATGTGCCAGTCTCACTGTCTTCTGCAATGTGTTCCTTGAACTGCACCATGTGCAAAGACGGTCAGCACCTATCATGCGTGACCTCAAATACCATCCCGTATCTCTGCCTTTATGGGTTTGCCTGCCCTTAGCTGGATGGAGCCGTGTGTTTTCCCATCAGGCCAGACAAAGTGCGCTACCCAGCCTGGGGCAGAGTACCGGCATCCTCATCCACATAGGAACAAACGATACCACTGGGCAAAGTCATGAGGAGATTGTTGAAGACTACGAAGCTCTTGGAAAGAAAGGATCTGGGGAACACCCAAGTTGTATTCTCATTGATCCTCCCAGTAATAGACAAAGGTCCTCAGAGAGGCAGCAACATTTTCTGAGTCAATAGCTGGCTTTGGAAAAGGTGATGTGATGTTGACGGTGATGTGGCTTCTGGGATCAAGGAGTGGGCTTCCTAGAGGAGAGACTCCTGGCAGAGGATGGACTACAGAGGATGGAGTTGGGGGAAGAGTGTCCACAGACAGAAAATGGCTAACCTGATCAGGAGGGCTTTAAACTTTAAAACTCCCTTCCCCTGCTAACTGGGCAAGAGGCCCTCTTTCAAGTGGGTGCTCCTCTTTTATTTAGCAGGGGAGAGTAACTGGCCCTCCACACCCCAGCAATGTCTGCTCTAGTGGCTTCTGCTGGTGCTCTTTTGGCCCCTTTTGGGACAGGGACCCATTGGCTATTAATGAGCTATTAATGTTTTCGTTTTCTTTGTAAACTGCTTTATGAGCTTAGTTAACAAGCGGTATATAAATACTATAGCTAGAGAGAGAGTTTAGATAGCCAAATAAGAAGGAAAGGAAAGGAAATGTGTCAAAAGGAAACCTAGGAATCAAGCAAATGCTTTGGATGGGAATCGTCAGTGCACTGCTGTATCTTTTGAGGGGCCTGGCCTTAAACAAAGGGGGAACACACATTGGGTTGCAACCTCCGGGGCTTACGTTGCATGTACACAAATGCACAGAGCCTGGGAAATAAACAAGATGAGTTGGAGCTTTTAGCAAGCGAAGGGAAATTTGACTTGATAGGAATAACTGAAACTTGATGGGACGACTCCAACAGCTGATAGCCTTCCATTTGTGTCTGCCATTTGTTTCAAGAAAACCTCATCCACTTCTTCCCCTTGGCCTGGTGGTGTATAGTAGATGCCCCACCACAGTATTGTGCTTTTTGTTTCTCCCCCTAACCTTTACCCAAATGCATTCCACATGAATATCAGGACCAGTTTGTTGGATTTTATGGTAGGTATATATACTCTTTGGACATATAATGCTACCCCTCCTCATCTTCTTCCTGAACAACTGATAGCCTTCTATTGGTGCAGGGGTCTCCTTGGTGTGCTTCCATCTAGCCCTTGGGAAGCCCTACAATCCTCCAGAGGTGAGAGGAACTCTGCTCTCCACACTTTGGGAGAATATTTTGAGTCCTAGACCTCCCTGCGCAGACCTCCTAGACCTCCCTGCACATTCATCCCCCCCTGTGTATGAAAGTGCTTATGAACTGGTTTGAAGGTCATCCTCTCTCTGTGTTGGAAACTGTTTATGAGCTGATTTGAATTCACTGATTCATTCACAAGTTCCATCACTAATGTCTTCATTCATGAAAATTTACTAAATTTGAAACGTAAATAATTTCTTTTTCCTTCCAGTGCCCAACACAGCATCAGAAGGACAGTATGGCCCTCCTGCCAGAAAGTTTAACAGCCTCTGCATTGGGGCACCCCAAACATGGGAGTCATCCCACAGCTTTCACTGATTCCTAACAAGTCAAGCTCCTTTCACTTAATAATAGAAGTGAATTTCACTTTCACCTTGTGTATTTCTCACACCCTGTGCATTTGTGGAAATGCAACATGATCTATGGAGGTTTCAACTCAATGTCTGTTCCCCTTTTAAAATTAGGCTACACCCCTCAAAATATTCCATAGTTATAGTCCTGAGGATTTCTGCTTTTCTGGTCGGTTCCAACTTTTTCATTCAGTTTAAAGCCTTCCTGGTCAGACTGGCCATGCTTTGGTTTAAAAAGTCCTTCCTGAACCTGTGAGGTGTAGTCCATCTTCAGCCAGGAGATGGTCTTCTAGGAAGCACTGTCCATGATCCAGGGGAGAAGAGTGATGAGCTCTCCTACCACCTGAGCTCTTCTGTCGAGTTCACAGGCCTGGCACAGTCTGAGTGCCAAAGTTTTGTGCCTCTGGCAGAGCTGGAGCAAGGACATCTCCACCACCCAGCAAACTGCAAATGAAAAAGGTTCAGCTGACCAGCTCCTTCTGAAACAAATTCCCTTTCTTGCTGCTTGTTCTCATCGGTCCTGGCACAAGTCCCCTGCAGGCCTGGAGGTGTCGCAAACAGCACTCCTGCACCACTCCCGGGGCAGGGGGTTAAGCATTTGCCAGCTTTCTCATGCCACTGATGGAACAGAGGAATGGGTGAGTTTTGCTGGCCTAAATTGGTGAGGATTGTGCCCCAGTATCCTTACAGGTCATCTTTACAGGTCTTTATAAATTCAAATCAGCCAGACAGAAGAAATTTAAAGAGCTGAAGAAGACATGGGGAGTGAGAGAGAAGGGAGCTTCTTAGAAATTTGTGCCAGGCCTGAACTCTGAAGGTGCAGGAGATTAAATATATTTTTCTCCTTTCCTTTTTTTAAAGAGAGAGCAGGAAGCCTCTTGATATGCCCATTTAGATATGCAGATCAAGGCATGTCTTGCTTTATCATGGCCGTTAAAAGCCCAGATGATATTTTGCTCCTCTCTCTCTCTCTCTCTCTCTCTCTCTCTCTCTCACACGCACACACACCCACACACCCCTACCTCACAAATAGTTGTCTTCTCTATTGCTATCCCTTTCAGCCCTTTATGGCATCTTTTTAATTCTGGAACCCTTTATCCCCCGTGCCCATGTTTATTTCTTTCAACGTCTTCAGTGTAATTGTGATGTTGTTGAACCCTGCTTGTACTTAAAGTGCAGTCCTAACGTAGGCCTGCAAAATTCATCCTCTTCCCATTCCTGTGGTTATGTAGGGAGGCAAGTGTAAATGTGTGCACTGGAGTGGTGCTAGGGCTAATGCTGGCCTAACTGGGGTCTGGGATTGCAGCCTTGCCCTACAATCCAGGGTAATTATGGGAGCACATAAGAGACATTTACGTCGATGTAGTTACGGCACCTCCTAGTGAAAACCTATGGGAAATTCATATTGCAAATGAAAAAAGGTTCAGTGAAGGTTCAGTGAAAAAAGGGTTCAGTGAAAAAAGGTTCAGTCCAGAGTAAAATGTTCTTACGTCAGCACACGTTACTCTGGATTGTGCCCTTAGCCAAAGTTCCTTTGCTTTGGTTCCTTAGTTTGTGTCTATGGTTACAGTCATGATCTCTGAAAAATTATGCTGAGGAAAAAAGTTTGTTGCTAAAACTAGTTGCAGCGTGTCATGGAGTTGCCTGAGGTGTTGTGCTTTTGATCTGATACTAATAGGTTGTCTTGCAATGCTGCTCCTGATTCAATAATATCTGTTCAATCATCTGTTCAGTTCTTCACACACACATAAATGCACACCTGGGCACACACTTCTTTGTTGTTCCGGGAGCGCTTTGAAGTTTGCTATCTTTGTAGCCTGTTTCGTGCTTCAGGCTGATCACCCTTTTGCTCTGCGATGTTTTCCTCCATGTTTTGTAATTTCCGTCTCCTCGTTACAGCCGTTTGGCAGATCTTTTTGCCTCTTCTTGGTGTGCCTTCTCTCCACAATGCAAACGTTCAGAAAGGAGAACGGCTACTACGGCACGGCAGAAATTACCCAGACTCTGTGTTGAAGATTCAGCCTGCAATCCTAGACACTTTTTCCTGGGAGTAAGACTCATTCAACACAATGAGGCTTACATTTCAGTAAACATGGTTAGGATTGTGGTCTCAGTTTAAAGCACTTAGAGTACAACCCTAACCATGTCTACTCAAAGGAAAGCCCATTGTATTCAAATGTGTCTCACTTCCAGGAAAGTGTCTTTAGGATTGCAGCATTTGTGGTCAAGCACCAGGATGATGGTCATGGCTTCTTCTTCCTCCTCCTATTCAGTCCTTAGCTGGCATTCAAAAAGTGGGCTGACTCCTCAACCAAAGTTGGTGCGGGATTGATGGACCAGGATGATGGCTTCTTCTTCCTCCTCCTCCTCCTCTTCAGTCCTTAGCTGGCATTCAAAAAGTGGGTTGACTTCTCAGCCAAAGTTGGTTTGATGGACCAGGGTGGATGGACCAGGATGATGGCTTCTTCTTCCTCCTCCTTCTCCTCTTCAGTCCTTAGCTGGCATTCAAAAAGTGGGTTGACTTCTCAACCAAAGTTGGTTTGATGGACCAGGGTTGATGGACCAGGATGATGGCTTCTTCTTCCTCCTCCTCCTCCTCTTCAGTTCTTAGCTGGCATTCAAAAAGTGGGTTGACTTCTCAGCCACAGGTGCTTCTGTCAGCTCATTGGGCTGACACACAAGTCCCTTGTGTTGGCCGTGGGTGTTGCAAAAGTTCCGTAAAGCACTTTTGTGCCAACTGGGCAGGGAAGTTCCACTGGCCACTCTCTAGGCCAATGCAAGGTCCAGGAAGGGTGGGAAGAGGCAGGGGTGGACTGAGAGGAAAGAGGAAGGCAGAACCAGGATCTGACTCTTAAGTCCGATCCCAACTCCTCTTTCTAGGCAGCAGGAAGCTGCTTATGGCCACTCCGTTCTACTCAGTCTTAGGACGTCTCCAGAAGCAGTCCTGCCACTACAGAGGCTGCTGCAGTCCTACTGCTTGTGTGAAAGCCCTAAGAGCTTTCACTTCCCAGTAGTGCCATGCAGTGGTGGGCACTTACCGGTACGGGCCTACACGCCCGTACCGGTTCTTCCTGTTTCCCTGCCGCTAGCGTACCGCCAGCGACAGGGAAATGCAAAACATGGCGGACCGGTATGCCAGAATGTAGTAGTTTTTAATTTAATAATAAATAAATATAAATTAAGCCCATGAAAGCAATATAGGTGGGTGTTTTATTTTGTCATGTCTTACATGTTTCTTGGATCTCCAACATTTTTGGGGGGGAGGCTTGTCCTCTTTTGCAATTATGACATATGGTCACCCTGAAACAGGAGCAATGAAATGGTCTTTCTAGAGGGAGCTAGATCGAAGGGGGCTGTTTAGAGGAGATGTCCTTAAATACAGGCAGACCCCCAACCACACCCAAAGGAGGAAGCTTTCTCCTTTAATGTCTGCCTGCATGGCTCAAGCTCCCACCAGGTCCCTCTGCTCTCCTGCTTCTTTGCTCTGAGCAACTCTGCTCTCTTGGATCTCTGCTCAGGAGCATTTTTGCTTTGCAGCAGGCGGTGAAATGCTGCAGTTCTCAATGATGCTCACTTTCATAAGCCCCACTGAAAACAATGAGACTTGCTTCTGAGTAGACAAGCAGCAGCAGCTTGGGCTCTCAGAAAGTGCTGCAGGTGAGCTGCTGTTGATCTCTCTCCTTCCCACCCACCTGCCCCAAGTTCTTTTGGCTCTTCAGGGACTTCACACCTTTTGTTTGTTTCTTTGAAAGCTGCTGATTAGGTGTGAAAAGTCATCAGTCAAGCAGCTGAGAAGGCAGAGGGGCAGGCGGAGTGGACGGGAAGCTGCACTCCTGCTGGCTTGCATGGAGAAAACAAAAAGGGGCAGGTCTCCCCCCCCCCACTCACAGCACAACTGAGGATGAGCCATGGCACACCTGTTGAAAATCACAGCTATTGATTGTTGGTCTTCTTACCTTGACCATGGTCATCACATCCTCCCTGATGTGTTTGAGCTGTGTTTTTTAATGCTGCCCTTTGAACCTTCCAGTAGGGAGGTCATTCTCCTTGGAGGAGCTGTTGGAACAGCTGGCTGGTGTTCATTCTGCAGATTTGGCCAAGCCATTTAGGTCTTGCACTTTGCAGCCTCTGTCCTGACTCTGCAAAGGACAGTCCAGATTCTCACTGAAAAAGAGGAGGTGGTCATTCTGCCCAGGGCTGTGGGTGGTGCAAGTGGTTAAGACACTGTGCCTGTTAACCAGCAGGTCAGGGTTTGAGACCCACATCCCCACAAGACAGGGGGAGCTCCTGTCCTTGGCCCAGCTCTGCGACGCAGCTGGAACCCATCGTATCAGCTCTGCTGTTCCATTGGACTGTTTCAGTGCCAGTGTGGAGAGGGGGGATTTGCTGCTTGGGTAACAGCCAGTGGTGGGCTCCAGCAGGTTCGCACCTACTCTATAGAACAGGTTGTTAACAGGAGATGGGACATATAAAATTGAAAAATTGCCATTTAAAAGTGGCTGCCAAATGGGCATAGAACCAGTTGTTAATTTCTTTGAATCCCATCACTGGTAACAGCCAATCCTCCGTGTCAATTTACCCAGACCTTCGTGCTGCGCATGCAGCATCGAGCATGACACTGAAGGATGCCAAGGTCACTCTGCCATGCTGCCCAGAACCGGCAACAAGAATTGCATCAAAATCCAATGTTAAGCCTAGATTGTCAAGCAGGGACCTACAAGAGCTAAAACCTCTCCTCTGTCCAAGAGTACAGAACATACAAACATAAATACTTTGGTAGCTCTAAGGATTTTTATGGCCAGTAATAAACCAGTATCTCAGTGGGAAGACCATGATTGTTCAAACAATAAAAATCCACGTTCAAAATGTCCTACATTTCATTCTGTAACCTTTTTCTCTCTAGGCCCATTTCCCTGACTAAAGTTTTGCAAACTCACCAGATAGTGATGTGTCCGTGATAGAGGAGGGATCTCAATCCCATCTAACATGCTGCGTTCTCTGGCAAGTTCAATGAAGAGAGAGACGCTGCTCTCGACCTGTCCCAAAATGCATGTGGTCATTTTGACAGCATCTAGAAACCCACAGCTGAATAGGGAAGCAAGAGTCTTGCTGGACAAGGTGGCTGAGAAGATGTGACCTTGCCTAAGACATGCACGTTCTGAGAAGGTTATACGACTGTGTATATCATGTGCAAAAAGAAAGGAGTAAAAAAAAGAAGTCAAGGTCCCTGTCCTTACTTCAAAGAAGGGATAATGTATTTTCATCCCACAGCATTGAAAAAATTCTTTTGCAATCATGGCAAAGAGTGAATTATCCCAGGAATGTGCTGCAGGAGGAGGTCAGAGAGTAGAACGAGAGGTCAGAGAGTCAAATGATTCAGTGAGGCTTCAAAACAAGAAAGGAATAATTTGATCACCATTAATTACATTTGTAGATGCAGATGCTGTAGCAGCAAAGAAGGGCACGGCTAAAAGGTAAGGAAAGAAACACCACGTTAACTAGTGTTTGCTTTGTCCAAAAATCCAATTAAGTAATGGGTTGTGTGAGGCTGTGACGGCTCAGTTCAGACTATCCTTGGGTGGAAGACAACATCTTGAAATCCCTCTGAGTGAATGGTCTCTGCCCCAAGGGGTTCAAAAGCAGCTGGGCAGAGCAATGGAAGGAAGCACTGAGGGAGGGGTTTGAATAAAAGGAGGGAAGTGGCAACCGTGCATACGCTTTGGATTAGGGATGAGAAACTTCATGGATTCTTCTCCCCAAAAAGCTGGGAAAGACAGTGGCACAGAGTGGGTCAAAGGATGTTCTTTTCCCTCTCATACAACACCAGAACAGGAGACTTCCTCCCAGGAGAGTTAGAACAGTCAAAACAGTGAAATCTGAGTAAATAACGTGAAATGTTGCAGGAGTAAAATACCACCCATACAACATTCCCCCATTCTGCAACACCTCCCCACATGCACCCCCAAGTGCACCATCCCCTTATGCACATCACCCCATCCACACCATCCACCAATGCACAACACCCCTCCTTGTACAACACTCCCATGCACAGTATCCCCATGTGCAAAACCCCCATGCACGCCACTTCCAATGTGCACCACCCCATGCAGATCAACCCCCCATATGCAACATCACCCCATGCACACCATCCCCATGTGCACCATCCCCCAGTGCAACACCCCCATGCACACCATCTCTCCATGTGCTCCACCACTACCCCCAGTGCACCCTCCCTCCCAGTGCATCAGGCACTGGGCATCAAATTGGCTGGATGTTGATCAGTCTTTAATGTTAAGTATAGGACAAAAACATGTCGCACCCCTTAAATTTCTCCAGATCTATTCATGGTGGGTGCTCACGTCACATATGCAACACCCTCCCCAAATTTCAATCTTTTAGGTGCAGGGGTTTGGTCCGGGCAGTGACCAGTCACCAATTCTACAATGGAAAGTATAGGGAGGAAAATGTGCCTTTTTTCACCCCTTCTGGTTGGAATTTCCAAAAACCAGTTCTCAGTAGTGCTGAGACTGAGGAACAAGATGTTTGAAGAGCCTGGAGCAATGTTGCATATGGCCGGCCAGGACTCTCTTGACTCCTTAGGTACAAGAGGAGTAGTACTGGCTCTGAACTTTGTAAGCAGAGACCAGAGATGGATTACCTTGACCGCAGAATCCTATGCATGTCTACTCAGGATCAAGAACCATTATATACAGTGATGGGCTTCAAAGAAATTAAGAACCGGTTCTCTGTCCATCTGGCAGCCACTTTTAAATGGCTATTTTTAAACTTTATATGTACTATCTCTTGTTAAGAACCGGTTCTATAGCGTAGGTGCGAACCTGCTGCTGCCCACCACTGATTATATATAAGAGAGCTGACCTGTCAGGTAAGTGTGCATAGAAATGCAGCCTTACAGTCTCAGATATACCTGGATGGTGGAAAGAGTGATGTACCTGCTAGGAGTTTGGGACCCACTGCTCCTTCCACCAGTCTTTTGCAATCTGTTCCTTCTAATATAGATTGGAAGCTCTTGGGGAGGGGGAAAGGATGCACCTGACTTTGCTGCCAGGCTGGCTCTGAAGAAGCACCAGCGCTCTGTGGTCTTGCTGGCAATGCAGCCATCACGAATGCCAGGAAGCACCTCCTCTGCAGCCTTTGAGGTTGGCACCTTAAGGAAGACTCAGCTATGTTGGTTTCAGAGGGAGGGAGGCTGAGACTGAGAGAGCTTTGCTTCCCCGCTGGCTTATGTTTGATGCACACGACATTCCCTTTTCAAAAAGACCCTCTCCTGGAAAGAAGCCTCCAGCAGTCCAGAATGGCTCAGTAATTGTTCAACACCCCTGTTTCCAAATACCTTGGAGAAAAACTATGTGGTTTTCTCCTGGGATAAAACTATAGAGGGAGTCCTAAGCTCCCCGACACCCAGCAAAAACCAACATCATTTATAAGAAGACCAACACTGGGCCCTCTTCACATGCAGAAGAAGAAGAGAAAAAATCAAGAAGAAGAAGAGAAAAAATCAAGCAACGCTTTAATGGAAAGTTGTCAGAGCTAAAGTAAGCAAGAACTATCACAGGTTTGTCAAATGACCGCAGGATGGCAAAGGACAGGCAAGTGGTTTCGAGACTAAAAACATCATGAGAAACAGGAGAGGTTCCTACTCATTCTTAAAATGCAAAGTGAATGGCTATGATAATGACAGGCTTCTGCAAGGGCCCAAAGGAGAGCAAGGTGTGTGTTTATTTTACTGGTTATCAAGGGCTGTGGGTGGCGCAAGCAGTTAAGACGCTGTGCCTGTTAACCAGCAGGCCAGGTTTCGAGACCTGGGTCGTCCCCACAAGACAGGGTGAGCTCCTGTCCTTAGCCCAGCTCTGCGACACAGCTGGATCCGATCGTACTGGCTCTGCCTTTCCATTGGACTAATTCAGTGGTGTGGAGAGGGGGAATTAGCTGCTTGGGTAACAGCCTATCCTCCATATCAATCTAACCCAGGCTTTTGTGCTTTGCATGCAGCGTATGCATCGCCAAGCATGATACCAGAGTCTCTCAAGACTGACGGAGGCCTGCTTTTTTTTATCAAGGGAATGAGACATGCAGGAGGTGCACTTTTCCCAGAAATATTGCAGCTGGACAGACTTGTGATGCCTGGAGAATGCTAGAGTGGGTTTAATTTGCAAATCAACTGCTCCAGGGTGTCTGCTCCAGAACTTGTTTGCAGTTCAAGTTTCAGTCCTGCCCCTTCTTCCTGTGAGCTGTTGGAGGAGAGTTTGTGCTGTACCAATGAACACCAGGCAAGTGGCAAGAAACACCAGCCCAGGAGAGTGAGCACTTGGACCCCAGTCTCTGCTGCTGCTTCCCTGCCTGAACTGATTGGGGTGAGCTCAAGCATGGCGTTGAAGTGCACTTGCCTTTAGTGCTGGGTGACTTCAAGGTTCATGCTGAGGCTCTCCAAACATCTGCAGCTCAGGACTTCATGGCAACCATGGGTCTGTCTCAGAGAATATCTGCCCCTGCACATGATAAGGAACACATGTTGGACCTTGTGTTTACTACTGGGCCAGGTTGATAGAGATGTGGATGTGAAGGACATCTCCATAATTCCATAGCCATGGACAGATCACTACCTGGTGGGATTTAGGCCACAATCCTAGAATCATAGAATCATAGAGTTGGAAGGGACCTAGTAGGTCATCTAGTCCAACCCCTGCCTGCAGCAGGAAATCCCCCTAGAGGATCCCCAACAGGTGCTCGTCGAGCCTCTGCTTAAATATCCCTAGTGAGGGAGAGTCCACCACCTCCCTTGGCAAACTCTTCCACTGCCGAACCACCTAAACCGTCAGGAATTTTTTCCGGATATTCAACCGAAATCTCCTTTCTTGCAGTTTGTCCCCATTGGTTCTAGTTCTGCTTTCAGAGGCAGCTATGAACAAATGAGCCCCTTCCTCCCTATGACAGCCCTTCAGGTATCTGAAGAGGGCAATCATGTCTCCCCTCAGCCTCCTCTTCTCCAGGCTGAACATCCCAAGTTCCCCCAACCTTTCCTGGTAGGGCTTCCCTTCCATCCCACTGATCATTCTTGTCACTCTCCTCTGGACTTGCTCCAGTTTGGCTGCATCTTTCTTCAAGTGAGGAGCCCAGAACTGAACACAGGACTCCAGGTGAGTCTCACCAATGCAGAATAAAGAGGAACTAGAACTTCTCCTGACTTGGAAGCTCCAGTCCTCTTAATGCAGCCTCAAATGGCATTTGCCTTCTTTGCCGACACATCACACTCCTGACTCATGTTCAGCTTGTGATCCACGGCGACTCCAAGATCCCGCTCACATGTTGTGCTGCCAAGCCAAGAATCCCCCATTTTATACCTATGTTTTTGGTTTTTATTGCCTAAGTGCAGAACCTTCCACTTCTCCCTGTTGAAATTAATTCTGTTCCAGCCCAGTATTCCAGTTTATCCAGATCCTCCTTCAGGTTTCTCCTCCTTCTGTTGTGTTTGCTACTCCTCCCAGTTTGGTGTCATCTGCAAATTTGATCAGGCTCCCCCGTACTCCTTCCTCCAAGTCATTAATGAAAATGTTAAAGAGAACCGGTCCCAAGAAAGAGCCTTGGGGGACCCCACTTGAAACTGACCTCCAGGTTGACACAGAACCATTTACTAAAACCCTTTGAGTGCGGCCATCAAGGCAGTTGCAGATCCACCTAACGATTGCCCTGTCTAGCTCATATTTTTCCAACTTCCCAATTAAAATGTCATGTGGGACCTTGTCAAATGCTTTGCTGAAGTCAAGATAAATGACATTCACAGCATTGCCATGTCCAGTAAGCTCGTAACCCCATCAAAAAAGGAGATCCGATTTGTCTGGCAAGATTTATTCTTGGTCAATCCATGCTGGGTTGTTTTGATCACCGAGTACTTGTCTAGATGTGCACAAATTGTGTGTTTTATGATTTGCTCTAATATCTTGCCCGGGATTGAAGTCAAACTGGCTGGTCTATAATTTCCTGGGTCTTCTTTCTTCCCCTTCTTAAAGGTTGGGACTACATTTGCCCTCTTCCAGTCCAGGCTCTTCTCCACTCCTCAAGGATTTCTCAGAGATGATCGACAGAGGCTCTGCAAGGACATCTGCCAGTTCCTTCAGAACTCCAGGATGCAGCTCATCCGGTCCAAATGACTTGAATTCATTTAGGCCAGTTAAGTGGTTTCGAACCAGTTCTCTATCAATCTTATTCCTAACCATGTCTACTCAAATGTAAGCCCCATTTTATTCAATGGGTCTTACTCCCAGGAAAGTGTGTTTAGGATTGCAGTGTTAGGTTTAATGCAGCTTATTGCACACCTCCCAGGAAGGTGTGGTTAGGATTACAGCCTAAGCAAGTAAGTAAGTAAAAGTAAGTAAGTGCAGGGCTCAACTGGAAACGTTTTAGCATGGTCCCAGGTTCACAAATAAAGTCTGTAAAATCTTAAATATATAAACAAAATTTATTATATACTTTTCTCCAGGTTTATAATTAATTGTCACAGAACGTAACTGAGGGGACAGTTCTATCCAAATTTCCAGCATTGGCAAAAGGGCAATGGAAATCCATGGAGAAGAATCAGGCATTGCCTTACCTTGAAGAGGCCTCTATTGCTGCACCCCAACTGCAGGATGGAACAAACTCCTCGGGGCGCAGCTGTGCCGTTGCTGGAATGTTTGTTAGGACTGCGCCCTCAAGCACAATAAAAAATCTCAAATACAAACAAACATTACTGATGTTTTAAGAATTCAAAAGAAAATTTAAATTGTTGTGGTTCTTTATAAAACCTGTAATGTGATGTTGTGGTGGGCTGTGGGTGGTGCAAGTGGCTAAGACATTGCGCTTGTTAACCAGCAGGCCAGAGTTCGATTCCTGGGTCGGCCCCACAAGACAGGGTGAGCTCCTGTCCTTAGCCCAGCTCTGCAGCGCCAGCTGGATCCAATCGTACTGGCTCTGCCTTTCCATTGGACTCATTCAGTGGCGTGGAGAGGGGGATTTGCTGCTTGGGGAACAGCCTATCCTCCATAACAATCCAACCCAGGCTTTCGTGCTTCACATGCAGTGCATGCAGCACCGAGCACGATACCATAGTCTTCCAAGACTGACAGCGGCCTGCTAATGTGATGTTAGATGTTTGTTACAAGGTGTTGTTTTTAGTGGATATGAGTAGATTAAACTAATGAGAATGGCCTTTTGGTACAAGGTCCAATTGACAGCAGCTGTTGCACAAATTGTCTAAAGGCTGCCTCTTTATACCTTCTTTTTCACTCTGCTATACAACCCCATAGTTGGTTGTACATATATAACTTTTTGGCACAGACCTTCCTCTTTGCAAAGTATGTCATCATATGTGACACATGCTAGAGGCAATGAAATCCAGTAGTCCAGTTATTTGCAAGTCCACATTCTGTCACTTTTCTTGGGTGCACCTATATTATTTTTGGGAGGATTCAAAATGTCTCAACCAGAGGTGTACACGCATGGTACACATGACATACCACGATGTACAAATTCTGTTACTGCCCTGGTAATTGGGCAGGGACGAAGCCACGTCAGCACCCTCCCCATCAGCAGGGTCTCCCACGTGGCCTGCCCTGTGTGGAGAGGCATTGGGCTGCTCGGTGGCTTCCCAGGAGGAGGCGAATCATTGCAGAGCAGCTGCTCACACGAATGGAGCAGTTTGCACTGCTGTACGTAGACACAGAGGTTAAGTCCAAGCACATGAAAAAGTGATGCTGGAAGCTCTTGGGAACAGCTGGGACTGATGAATAACTCAACTGGATGCCATGAGGAACAAATTAAACAAGTGACTGGAGACCAGGCCACTCCTGTGACAGACACTTTAATCAGGAAGTCAAAGGCTGATTGACAAGATGAAAAGCTGGATGACATGAAAAATGGAAACAGAAGGAACAACACAAGGAAAGGGCAGCTGGGTCAGCCTGCTGACAAAAATAATCAAGTGCGACAGGCCATAATCCAATCTTTGAATGTTTGGCATGAGGTCAGTTATGAGAGTTTGCATCCGAGAGGAAAGAAACTGTTATTAAGCACAAGAATGCAGCCGCCCTTCTGGGACTTGCATGAAGGACGGCCACTGGAATACCCCCCTCTGAGGAAGAGGAGGGCCAGGAGCTCCCACTGCAGTGTGGGGAGTGAGAAGGCAATGTGCCGTGTACATGCAAAGAAGGGTTGCATGGCTGTCAAGGCAGAGGACAATCCAGTTATGTGGGTGGTGATTCCGAAAAGGTACGAAGCAAAAGCAGCCAAAAGGTCTTGTCACTGCAGTTCCTCCATGTTCTAGAGGTGAACAATGTGAGCTGTTGCGTTATCAGCCTCCAGTCCACTTATTCGGAGCCATCCCTGAACTTCGGTAGAATTCATGCTGACTTGAAATGAATCCCCTCTGCTGTTCTTGATCCCTCACTCGTATGAGGCAATGCTGAACATGCCCTCAACATGCCTCTCCTCAACCTCCTAGGCTGGCCCAGTTAGGACAGTCCAAGTCCACCTGTCTCGGGGCAGCCTGTGTTGCCTTTCTCTGCCCCAGGCCTCTTCCAGAGTAACTAGGGTGGAGCATCTTGCAGTCCCTCCACCCTAGTGATAGATGGGGCAACCCAAGTGCTACTCTGGATTGGGCTGCGAGTGTTTGCATCTGACATGCCAAGTGTTCTCTGTCTACTTTTAGGAGAGAAGGGGAAACCCCTCCGCATATGGATCCTATCAGAACCACTGGATTATAGCCAAAGCCTCTGAAGTAGGAGAGGCCAAGTGGGGGCCTAACACTTCCAGATGTCTCCTATTTCAACAGAATGTTGCTTGTAACGTAGTAGAAACATATAAATTATTCCTGATGGAAGTCAAGCAGACTGAGGAGAAAAAAATTTCCCTTCTCGTAATGTGGTAGCTCAGAGTGAACCTGTTTGGCACTAGACTGAGGGTGTTTATAAGAACGTGCTCTGGATCCAATGAATAATAACTTCTGGGATCTGCTGCAATAAAATGTGGCTTAGATGGCATTAGAAGGGGGTGGTTATTTTCATGAAGGTTGGGTTAGCGACATACGTGTGCCAAAATAGCTAACATGATCTTTGTGTTCAGAGGCCATGTGCTACTAACTGTGAGTTGCTTAGAGAAGACTGGTGCTTTCACCAGTCTTGTAGTGAAGGCTTTTTGTAGTTGTTACAAAAACAAGATGATCTCTCATTCTATGGGTGAAATCCAGAGTAACTACCAGGAGTCCTTGCTCCGGAGTAAGAACAAGTTACTTTGAATTGCAATATGAATTTCCCATAGGTTTTCACTAGGTGGTGCAGTAACTACAGGTGCACGAAATGTCTCTTACGTGCCCCCATAGTTACTCTGGATTGTGCCCTAAATCTATGGTTTATCTCTCCCCAAATGTTTCACATAGATGTTAATGTAGATGACAGGGCAAAATCCAGAGTAAGTACAGGGAGTCCTTGCTCCGGTGTACTCTGGAATCCAATATGAATTTCCCATAGGTTTTCATTGGGTGGGGCAGTAACTATGGGTGCACGTAAAGTCTTTTATGTGCTCCTGTAGTTACTCTGGATTTGGGGGTAAATGTAAATTTGAGGAGACCGATTGGAGAAATGTGCATCTGTTGATTTTTTTAGGGTTCTTAAGAGCTGTTGATATAACGAACCATGATAATGAGAAAGGAGATGAAAACAAGTCCATTGAAGAGCCCCCCACAAAAATAATATTAAAAAGAGGAAAGTATTTCCTTAGTTCCTGTGAATTTTCTGAAAATAATAAAAGGATCTCTCCAATCTGCTGCCATGTTATAGCATTCAGCTGTGCCAACAGCTGTGCCAACTTGCATTGCAAGTTATTGTGGGGGGTGATAGACAGTCTACAAACCTTAAGTAAAATATGTTTTATTATCCCCCAATATGCCCACTTGCCTGGGGGTCTTCTTGGCCCTATTCCAGCTATATGGCTGGTAGAAGCCTAAAGACATCCAGGGGCATGAGCAGAAAAACACCAGATAGTATCTGATGTGTGTGACTGCTACAGGGTCAACCTCATCAATCACCCAGCCTACCCACTTCCCAAGGCCTGCTCCTGTTGCCAACATACAGTGGTGCCTCATATAAAGAGCATAATTCGTTCCGGAGGCATGCTCTTTAAGTGAAATGCTCTTTAAGTGAAGCAGATTTTCCCACAGGAAACAATGGAAACTCAGACGATTGATTCCAGAACCCCAAAAATATTCACATAAAAATATTACCCATGTAAAAATGATGACAAAACACTGGAAGTGAATTCAAAACATCCACTCAATGTGCAGGATCCTATGACGTCTACTGAGGCTGCAATTCTAAAGACACTTTCCTGGGAGTAAGCCCCATTTAACACAGTGAAGGCTTACTTCTGGGTAGACATGGTTAAGAGGCTGCAATCAAAGACACTTCCCTGGGAGGCTTTACTGGGCTGCTGCCAGAGGTTCAAGGTAGCCGGTGCCGCTTGGGGGCAGTTAGGGGCGGCTGCCTCTGGCACCCCGAGGCAACTGTGCCCAAGTTGGAGGTAGTTAGAGGCAGCAGAGCTGGCTGGCAGCCCTTTTAAAGAGCCTCCGCTTGGAGCGTCAGGGCTGTATAAGTGCTCTTTAAGCAAAACAGAACTTGTTATGTGAAGCAAGAGTTCTTGGAAATTTTTGCTTGTTATGTGAAATGCTTGTTAAGCGAGGTGCTTGTTAAGCAAGGTACCACAGTACTAGTATTTGTCTTGCTTCTCAAAGGAACAGCCCAGCTTGTCTCACTGTTTGCCAGTGTAGCCCAACAGCATGCCCCAGTGGCCCAAATTCTTCATCATCAGCTTTGTGCTGCCCCCGCTGGATTGGGTTCAAATGCTGCCCATCAAAGTGGAAACCAAAGTGGGACTTTCCAGTGTCCAGCCGTGTCACAAGCTGGAATGTTTGTCCAAGAAGTCATTCACCATCAGAGGTGTGATGCTGCTGAAGAAGCAAGTGGAGAAGAAGGAAGTCAGCCTCCTTTATCACGATCACAGGTTCAGGCCTTGCAGTAAACAAATAACTGGCAGACTGAAATGCCTGCTCAGTTGCAGCCAAACCTAAACACAGTTTAGGGAAATGGAATAATTTGCTATTTTGCTGGTTTTATTCTACTGAATCTGTCTGTTGATTCACAGTGAAAGTCAAAGGAGATGAATCAAGTGTGACTGGTTAAAAACTGTTTGGCACGTGGTGTCAACCGATGATGTGCAGGCCCTACTTGCTCAGAGAAGTGCCAGCTTCCCTACAGCGCCTACCAAAGTTCCTGGCCACTGAAGTGGAAGGATGCCATCCCCAGATGCAAGGAGTTCAGTCTCCATATGCGTCCACCGTTGTTCTTTTGATCAAGACTACCGTTAAGAATGACAGTTGGTTTTCCTACCAACTGTGATGCTGACAATAGAAACTGAACTTTGAAAAGCAATTAATATTTTTTACCAGAAATAACACAAGGTTCATCACATGCAAGTGGGGTTTTAAGCCACTTCTATTAACCGGTGAACTACAGGTGCAGATTCAGGCAACACAACGTAAATCAGGGAGGGAGGCCATATGTGCCAGTCTGGCAAACGCTGCCCTTCCACCCTCCAGGCAAATGTCAATAGGAAATTATGGGCTATGCCAGATGGAAATGGGGCCTTCGGTACCAGAGTTTGAGTCTTTCTTCACATATTCCTTCATATCTAGTGTGTCACTGAATGTAATGCACACTGTGATTTTAAGAGGCTTGAGATAAAAAAGTTTGCTGGTGATATGCTCAATGGTGGGCCTCAGGGGGTTCTCGCAGGTTCTATAGACCCCTTTGCTAATGAGCACCTGGTTCTGATAACTGGCTACTAACAGGACATAGAACCTGTTGTTAATTTATTTGAATTCCACCACTGGATATGCTGCAAACTTTCTAAAAACTTCAAGCCTTTTAAATCAGGATGCACATTACATTAAATGGCGCACACTTCACTCTCAGGAACAACAAGAGGAGTGATGTTCCTCTCCTCCTGTGCATTCCAGGGCACCTGGCTGCCCTCCCTGTCTTTGGGGCAAAGCAATCATCCCAGGGAAGGGGAGGGTCCGGGTTCTTTGCCCCACAGACAGGCAAGGAGAGCAATGTTCCACTTCTCCATACCTGGGACAATTGCTGAATTGATGATATATGGTAATTCCTGGAGATGGACCAGCATTACAGTGGTGGGCTTCAGGGGGTTCTCATAGGTTCTATTGAACCCTTTGCTAATGAGCACCTGGTTCTGAGAATTGTTACTAATGGGACATAGAACCTGTTGTTAATTTATTTGAACCCCACCATTGACCAACAACATCATGGCCACCAGACGTCAACAGGATTGTTACATCTATATTCCTGTGTCCTTGTTTTCCACTGTAAATGGAATTAATTGGTGTGGTTTTCACCAGCAAGCTACAGTCTTCTGCCCTACTGAAGAGACTCACCCCCTTGGATGCTTTATGCTTGGAGGTCAATATCTTTGGGCAATTAGCAACTGTTATTAGCAACCAGAGAGAACTGGTGCTCTGAGCACAAGAGGAACAATGCAAGGCTGGTGAATAATAAGAGCGGCCTGATCCAAGATGTATTCCTAGATGAGGATGCCAACCAGGCTACCAGGGCCTACAGCAGCCAAGGCTGCAGGGGAGAGGGGAGGTGTTCCCTTGGCATTTGGGATGAAATCTCCCTCACCAGACACCCCTCTCCACAGTGTGTGGGGTCCAAAGGTCCGCACTGCATTACAGGGATACATCATAGGGAGATGAGAGAAACAAGGGATTCTGCTGGTATTTCACCCACCTGGCTGTACATCAGGTCCACCCCTGGAGATTAATGGATCCAGATGGATTCCCAAGGGCTTTTGGGGATTTTCCAGCTTCCCAGGCTAGCAATTCATCTGAGCAGACCTCTACTACGGGAAGGCAGCAGGAGCACTGCATTTCATATAATCATAGAATCAGAGGGAACCCAGTAGGTCATCTAGTCCAACCCCTGCCTGCAGCAGGAAATCCCCCTAGAGCATCCCCGACAGGTGCTGGTGGAGCCTCTGCTTGAAGACCCCCAGTGAGGGAGAGTCCACCACCTCCCTTGGCAATCTCTTCCACTGCCCAACCGCCTGAACCGTCAGGAATTTTTTCTGGATTTCCAGCCGGAATCTCCTCTCTTGCAGTTTGTCCCCATTGGTTCTAGTTCTGCTTTCAGAAGCAGCTATGAACAAATTGGCCCCTTCCTCCCTATGACAGCCCTTCAGGTATCTGAAGAGGGGGATCAGGTCTCCTCTCAGCCTCCTCTTCTCCAGGCTGAACATCCCAAGTTCCCCCACCTTTCCTGGTAGGGCTTCCCTTCCATCCCACTGATCATTCTTGCAGCTTTCCTCTGGACTTGCTCCAGTTTGGCTGCATCTTTCTTCAAGTGAGGAGCCCAGAACTGAACACAGGACTCAGTGGCAACACTAGGATAGTGCAGGTGGTGCAGTCTGCGCCAAGTGATATGCCTAAGGGGGATGGGGTGCCATGCACTGGGGGACATAAAAGTTGCAACCTCATGATGGAGTATCAAACTGAATCATGACATATACTGTTGGTTTAGTATTGAAGACCAGAATACAATGCAAAAATCCATTTTGAAATAGCAGCTTCCTATCAAAGGTTATGGCAAAAAAAAAACTAAAATATGCATTGAACTCTATGGAAAGTGAAAGTGACTCATATCATGGCTTTACTCATGAGTAGGTAAACATGACATAGTTCATTAGAAAGGGCAGACCGAGAGGACTCTAAGGACACCAGAATTGTCCATTGGACACCGATCCAATGAACGCATCCCCCACAAATCACCCCAGAAGGAGGTTCCTGATGATTGCATTGAAATTCATTGAAAATGGATGTGAACTGCACAGCTGTGTTTACTGGTGAGTAAGCAGGGATGCCTTGGCTGGAGTGGAAGCTCAGTCCTGGAGAGGACAAGACTCCTGAAATGGTCCCAATCAGGAACCCAGTCTCATTGTTTGCATTTGTTTTAAAGAGACTCCCCTTCCCCCCCCCCCCAACATAGGCACAAAAGAAGAACCGTAAAGCAAGGGTTGGGGATGTGGCAGGAGGCAGATTCGGTGCAGCTTCTCTCTGCTTGTGGAGGGACTTGTTGCATTGGTCAACTTCTGTGGAAAACAAACAGAGGAAACTCTTTGTATGCCTTTTAACAGGAACCTTCAGTGGAGCATCATCCCCAGGGAGAGGCATTTGAAGCCTGCTGCTAATAGCAAAGGCTTGCTGCTCCGGATATGGATAGTCTGGGGCTTTTTTCCTGCCCCAGGAGACAAGTCTTGGTGCTGTATGTGGGTTCCTTATTCCAAAACTATCCTCATTGTGATGTAAGAGAAGAGAGTTAGAAACACAGCAGGTCAAAAATAGGTATTATACACAAACCTTAGAACGAAAGCTGCTTCTCTACATGCCGCCTTCTATTAAAATATTTCACCTCTTAAATTAAAAAGTAACTTTTCACGAGAGAGAAAATCCTATTCTCCTATTTCCCCTTTTGAAAAAAGCTCCTCCTGGATGAATGTTGAATACCATAGAAGGACCTCCTGCGAAGTGAGAATAAAAGGAAGATTTTTTATGAGGTTGTGCTGAGAAAATCCTTAATAGAGAAGAAACGTCCCCGTATCGGAGGTTTAATGTTGGAACAAGAACCTCAGGAGTGTCGGCTTCACAAATCTCAAGCCTCCTGGAGGATGAAGGCCAATCTCAATAGATCAGTCAAGATCTTTTATCAATTCACACTCCCTGCACCCCCTTGGATTCCAGAAATTGGTTCAACATAAATGGGGCCGAGGATCAAATATTCCTATGAGTTAAATTTGTCTTGTTGTTAATGCACTTCAGTGACATAAAACATAATCACATTTGAACCTAGTCCCACTTTGGGTTTCATGTTGATTAAAGAAGAAAGAACCAGATGTTTCAACGGTGGGAAAGCAGAGAGATGAGATAAATATTCCACCAACTATGACATTTCATACAACTCCAAAACAAATCAGTTCTTTCAAGTAATATTGGGGGTGTTGATCATTTAAAATATAATTGGCCCGGGTCAGACAGGATTGTAACCCAGAGTGCTGGCTGGCTGAGCTCACATTATACTGTACCTGTCTCTGCCAAGATGTGGCCCCTTCTCTGAAGACACCATAAGACAAATTAATGCAACCAAAGCTCTCTACCCAGTGTGTGTGTGTGTGTGTGTGTGTGTGTGTGTCAGGGAGGGAGGGAGGGGGGGAGGGAATAAAAAGCTCAGGAGGAAGACTTATTTCCCCTCTGCTTTTCAACAGTCTGGGTGGGCTACGTAGTAGCCCCAAGTCAGAACTGCCTTGTTATAAATAACAATCACATCAAAAATCATTATGGTCATTATGCTCATTTACGTGCAACTCATTTGCCCTAATCTGTGCAGAGAGTATGCTTAAGCAGAGGTCACAGCTGTATTCTGAGAAGCTCATCTTTTCCCTACAGAACTCCTTGGGAATGGACTGTGCATCCTTAGCCAAGGCCACCAGCCAGTCTGATCATGAACTCTTTCCATGTGGGCCAAGGTGGCTGCCCTCTTCATGCAGCTTGAAATGAGTGCTTCACACTGTAACAGGGACGTTGCTTGGAGGGTGCAGGCTGTGTGGCCCACATCAGGTGATGCACCCAGGGGGTGATGTGCACTGGGTGGTTGTGACACCCCAAAATTGTAACTTACCAACAGTGTGGAACACCCCATCATATTGTACACTGTTGGGTGCATATTTAAGAGCAGAATCCAGTGCAAAAATCTGTTTTGAAATATCTCCTTCCTATCAAACGTTATGGCCGAAAACTAAAATTAAAAAGTGCACTGAACCCAATGAAAAGTGAAAGCTACCCATTCTTCTGCTTTACTCCCAAGTATGTGAAGATGCCATCGTCTGCTGGAAAGGCTGGGCTGGAAGGAAGCCAAGCACGCCAGAGTGGTTCTGATCCGATGAATGTTCACAAATTACCCCAGAAGGAAGTTCCCTCTTACAATCTCCACATGCATTGACTTCTGTGGAAAGTGGAAGCCACCCGCACAGCCAGTTGCAAGGAAGCAAATGTGCCTGTGCACGTCAGGCCCAGAGGAATGCAAGGCTTCTAGAACGGTCCTGATCATGCACACCTGCTGCTAAAGAGTACTCCACAAGGCAGCCTCCCTCACACTGGAAAGGATGAAAACCCTCTTCATCCCCCTCAACTCTTCCATAAAGGAAAAAAGATAAGGTGAATCAAAATTAATACAGAACCAAAGAATGGCAAGGGGGCTGCTTCGGTCTTTAATCCTGAATGAATGAAAAAGCATCTCTTCAATCTAAGAAGTAAAAGGACAAGGATGCTAATGGATCTCATTAACTTCTTTGGGAATGGGATTAGACCAGGAGCTACAACATGGGGGGTTGAAAGAGAGAGGCTGAAAGGGGAATAGGTAACAAATGAATGAGTTCTGGGTAAAACTGAAAGAGAGGATTGTCAGAAAACCAACAGTCGGGTCCCTGTAAATGTTCTGTTGCCTGGAGGACTTAAAACTCCCCTATGGAACGGAGCACAAGCCCCATTGGTGCTGTTGCAGTGGCTCAGATGCTGTTCTTTTGGTCTTCAATGAGAGTGAACACTGACTGGGATTTCAGGATAGCTGTTTTCCTCCATAGAACCTAAGGCTCCTCAGCTGGAACCAGTTGCAAAGCAGTGGCTCAGGGAGGCAGCCTTACTCTTGAAATGACAGATCAGGCCTTTGGACATACTTTTCAGAACCAAAGCTCAGTTCTCATTCCTTTCACCAAAGAGATACACTCCATTTATGGTATTATTTGGCACGGCTGCATTATAGTTATGTTTATTGGTTCATTTGTTTTAGATTTGTTTCAGATGCTTGTCTTTTACCCCAATAAAATTCTGAAAGTAAGTTAGCAAGGCTTTAATCTTAATTCCCAGTTAAACCAGCATAAGTCCTGTGCTGGTCTGCAGGTGTCACAGAAATGCCATTATCCACATCTGCCCCTCACTTTGGTGGTACAGGCCAGTGTACAGACATGTGCAGGCCTCCCAACACCATCAAGAGAAGTTATGACAGGTGGATTATCCCAGCCTAAACTGGTTAAGATTGTACCCCAAGAGATCCACTTCTGGTTCCTCAAATTCTTTTTCCTTTCAGCAGCGTCCTTAGGAGATGAAAAGCAGAACAATAACTGTTGCCTTTGAATCTACTACAAAGCATCCAAAGAGGCTGTTATTGATTTCAATCAGTCTTGATCACTGGTTCCCAAACTTTTTAGCACTGTGACAAACTTTTTAAAGTTACACACTACTGGGACCCACCCACTGGGACTACTGGGACCCACCTTCCTTTTTCAGACTTCAAAAAAAAAATGATTTAGAAATTTTTATTGATTTACAAGTACAGTGGCGCCTCACGTAATTAACGCCTCATGTAAAGTATGTTTCACGTAACAAACAAAAATTTCTCTAGGATTCTGCTTCACGTAACAAACTGTGATTCACGTAAAGAACACATTCGTTGGCAGTTGGGGCAGACGCGCTGGCTGGAGCCTCTTTAAAAAGCGTCAGGGCTGCCTAGCGCACCTGCCCAGAGTGAAAGCAACACTTCCATGCTGCTCCTCCTGTGGCTGGAGGGAGAGAAGAGCAGCGGAGAAGAGGGAAGCAGCTCAGGGCTGGCCAGAAGGGAGCAGGGCAGAGAGGCTCAGGATGGAGAGAAGGAGAAGGTGGGGAGACACTTGGAAGGTGTCTTGGATTGCAGCCTCCTAACCATATCTACCCAGAAGTAAGCCCCATTGTGTTAAATGGGTCTTACTCCCAGGAAAATATCTTTAGGACTGCAGCCTAAGTAGACTTCATAAGATCATGCACACTGAATGCATGTTTTGAATTCAATCCCAGTGTTCTGTCATCATTTTTACATCCAGTTAATATTTTCATATGAATATTTTGGAGGTTGTGGAACCAGTCATCTGAGTTCCCATTATTTCCTATGGGAAAATCAGCTCCACGTAAAGAACATTTCTCATAACAAACATACCTCCAGAATGAATTAAATTTGTTACGTGAGTCATCACTGTAATAATAACCAGGAAAAGATGTTCAAACATTTATCTCTAACCATGATTTCAAACTGCAGAAGTCCCTCAGATATCCGTTCTTTGCAGGATGATCAGCAGCTTTCCAGTCTTCGAATAGCCTCATTCACAGTCCGAGGCAATTAGTGATCTTCCTATCACTCATGTTTCCATTGGAGTCTCTGCTTGGCTGCTAAAGGTCCCACCCAAAATTGGTCATGACCCACCACTGGGTCATTCCATATGAACTCAACCACAGGTCCCATGGTGACCGACTCAGATTTGACTGAAAATAATTGGATTGGTGCCTCCAGATATATAAAGGCCACATGCCAAATAGTGGGTGAAAAATCCAAAGGGTTTGTGTGCTTCAGAACGGGGGGACATTCCCATTTTTGACACTTGCAGATTGCTTATTTTCCTTCGTACCCGTCTTTGGATGTGAATGTCTCAGAAGTAAATGACTTTTTCTGGACAAATTTTGATATATGGAGCAATGTGGGTTCAGGCTTTCTAAATCTGTCACCAGAAAAGGCCTTGCTCTTCTTCTTAGAAGTGCCTGCATACCCCCTCAGCATGGGTCACTGTGTTATGATATAGGAATATGGAAATGAGAGCTGATTCACACCTTCTTAGTTCCCTACAGTCTCCGAATTACATTTTATTGGCTCTCAGGGCAATCAGAATCATGGGGAAGTTCTGAGTTCTTTTTTAAAAATCCACTTTTTGTTCCTTAGGCTTTTGTGTTTTCATTTCCCGCTTACTGGACGCTAACATTTGATAGAATAGAGATATCTCAGATGTGGTTGTTTCATTGCATTATGCATTAAATTACCTTTCCAATGATACATAAAAAAAGCAGGCCTCCGTCAGTCTTGGAAGACTATGGTGTCGTGCTCGGCGCTGCATATGCTGCATGTGAAGCACGAAAGCCTGGGTTGGATTGTTATGGAGGAGAGGCTGTTACGCAAGAAGCAAATCCCCCCCTCCACACCACTGAATTACTCCAATGGAAAGGCAGAGTCGATACGTTTGGATCCAGCTGGCGTCGCAGAGCTGGGCTAAGGACAGGAGCTCACCCTGTCTCGTGGGGCCGACCCAGGAATCAAACCCTGGCCTTCTGGTTAACAGGCACAGAGCCTTAACTGCTTGCGCCACCAACAGCCCATAACAAGCTGGTAATATCATCCATACATACCCCAGTTTTTCACAATTTTAGCCACTGGTGTCAAGCTCAGCTTGTAGCCCCCCCAGCTTGTATCCCGGTGCAGCTGCACCTGCTGTACATCCAAGGAATGCCACTGGGGTGGGTCATCCTCAGTCGATCTTAAAGAGTCAGCAGATTCATTTTGAGATGGGGAGTTGATCCTGTAGGTGTCTTGATCCTACTCTTTCTACAACTTCAAGGCAATTTCCAGCCTTCAGTAATCTCAGATATTTTAAAATATTCAGTGGCGTCACCTGTGGGCAGCAACCCTCCTGATCTGCCACCATTCTAGATTCAAGAGGCACTGTGACCATATTAACTCTGCCCTGATTGGGAAATGCCGCCTTTGGTGCCGAAGTACTTGATGCTCACCAGATAATTCCCTGGAGATTGTTTAATGCTTCTCCAAACAGCCTTTTGCTTCGGGATAAAAATAATTCTGAAAATAATAGGCTAGGCCTTGGCATTATGAAAAATACCATCTCTAATTTCTAAAGCGGCCGAAGAGCTGATAGACACATAAAATGGGGGTAATTCTGCTGTTAATGTTGTGGCATATTATAAATATTAATTTGACGGCATTAGTCATTAGTTTCATTATTGCTAAGCCACTGTTTTCTCCCCTACAAATTGCTCAATAATTACTTATGTAAATGAAAGTGCATAGAACTGAAAGTGTAAAGCAGACAAAGGAACCCAAAATGTCTCTGGCGCTAAATTTGCGTGTGACAAAAGCCAGTTCACCAGAAGCGTATTTGTTGATTACAGTGTGCGGCACAATAAGGGATCTGTTTTTAAACCACACACAACAGCCATTCACAGAGAAGACACTTCACTTGTGTTGTAAAAGGTTCCGCAGACCTGCTTCGTTTTGCGATGCCACCTGATGCTTATTGTCACCTGGCCAAGTGAGTGTAGGCTGGGAAGGGAGGGTCGCAAGGAAGAAGATACGCAACTGTCAGTCATGATGATACTCAGGAAACCTGGTCTCTTCCTTCTCTGTTCCAAAATGGCCTACATAAAGTGTAAACCGCCAGAATCAGGTTGCTGAGAATGTGCCAGAAACTAGTTAGTATATGAGAAACTAGTATATATAGTAAAGGTAGTATATAGAAACATGTATACGGGGGGTCCTCGACTTACGTCAGGGTTCTGTTCCTATGGCACAACTTAAGTTGATTTTCAATGTAACCCACCTACACATCATAGTACTGTACAGTACTGTAAAAATAAAAATAAGTAAATACAATTACAATTCCTGACCTTTAGTCCTTTATGACTTTATAATAAAGTAAATTGAAAAGACAATTCCTGACCTTTAGCCCTGTGGCTGGCTTGATGGAGCTCCTGGGGCAGGTGCCTCTGGAGAGACATATGAGGTTAAGAGTTTGGGATCTGTTGCAGGTCTCTCTACCTTCTTTTAAAAAAGTTCAAGGCTAGGCTGGAAGGAGACCCTCCTCTTCTCCTCCCAAATCTCCCTGTAATGTCGCAAGCAATCCATGACCCCTCTGGCAACCATAGTGTACCTGTCAAGGTTGGGGTCCTCATCCTCAAACTTTGCCTGTCCCTCCTCTATCAGGGCAAAACCATCTGCCAAACCCTTGCTTGTAAATCTCTTGGACTCAGGGCCTGGTCGCCTCTCGCCTCACCTCCCCAAGTGGGCGGGGGCTGAGCGGGCGACATATCCTTGAAACGACACTCCTTGGGTGTGTCATAACTCAAGGACAGCCTGTATACAGCAAAGATGGGGCACTTAGAAAGTAATATGGATTTGGGTGGAAAGCTGCCTTTTCCCAATTAAAACTCCCACATTATGTCTAATGCAATATAAACCCCATCATCACACCCTGGGATGCGCGTTTGCGGAATCCAAGCATGTGCAGAGTGCTCAGGGCTCTGCTCAGAAGATGAACAGGCTGGAACAAGATTATTCATGGCCTCAAATACTTGTAACTGAACTGTGTTTGGGAACACATTTTGATGTCTATGTACTTAATGTATTTTTGATATAACTAGTTCATCGTCGTCATCTTCATCAAACCTTTAATGGCATCAGGTAAAAAACAAGCATACATACATAATGAATATAAAACCACATATTAAAATGAACAATAATTAAAAGTTAACTACTACCAACTTTTGGCTGAAACCTCCAGCAAGAATTCAGCTATTAGATCAGTTATTGCTCTAGAGCTGTCCTCAAGGAGTAGATTTTGAGGGGGACCAGTAACTAGTTAATTTTGCTATATAGGGCTTATATTCAATATGCTGTTTGCTTTGCTATGACTTATTGCCAATGCAAATAAATAAAGACAGACAGACAGACAGACAGACAGACTGACTGACTGATTGATTGATTGATTGATTGATTGATTGAGTGATTGATTGAGTGATTGATTGAGCAGCCATTCTCAACGGAGCCATTCCATGACTTCTTGGTGTTCATTATTAAGGAATGATTTGGTTTATTTGTTTCTGTTGTATCTTTGACAGGGGTTGGGGGGCTGGAACCTGAAAAGAGCTTCTGATGGCTTGTAGGAGAGAGAGAGAGAGAGAGAGAGAGAGAGAGAGAGAGAGAGAGAGAGAGAATGGTTGATACTGGGAATGGCTGTCCTCCCAATCTTTGTTTGGGGCAGGTCTTGCTTAGGGGTTCCTTTCCACCCTTGGTACTCTTCAGCAGGAAGCCCAACTGAACTTGTGAAATGCCCTCCGGGTTCATTTGGTTGACTCATAATTTCCCAAACAGTCCATTTTTGTCATTGTAAATTGGAGAATAACTTTGCTTTTCCTTTCCTTCCTTCTGCTTGAGCCCCTTGTGGTCCTGCCTTCCCTCTGAGAAACTCCCACCTGCACACACAGTCACAAGAACCCAGAAGGAGCGGTTCGGCTGCTGAAAGAGGGGGCTGGCCCGCTTTGGAGCAGAGGACCTGTCTGAGCAGAGCCTTCCTGGGCAAAGTCCAGCACTCTAAATGCCATCCTAACTTGGCTCTCTTCTTCACTTGTAACTGGTCTGAATGGTGTTTGTGGCTGTCAAAGCATCGCTTTTAAGCAGGTGGTTTGTATTGTTTGTAAGCAACCTTCTGGGCATTGGAAGAAGCGCAACACTCTCTGCTAGCAGAGAACTGAAAAGGAGCCGCCTCCAAAGCAGTGGCGTCCCTAATGAACACGTAGCCCAATGCAAAGCTCAAAATGTGGTCCTGGAAGTGCTGTCAAAACCAGACGTGACGTCACCCCAGGTGTTTTTAAAGGGAAAATGGGGGGCAAACCTGCCGCCTCCTCCTCAGCAGTTCATCAACTATTTGTCCAGCTTGTGGCACAGCTAAGGCACCTCTTGCTGTCTGGCTCTGAAGAAGATTTTGTTGCCCCCTCAGGCCCTGGCAACAACAAAATCCAATTTAATGAAGGAAAAAAGTGAAAATTGTGTCCCTTCTTGGTTAGGGAAACTGCTGGGCAAAGAGGGATGGGATTCTTTCCCTGCAGAATGGAAGTCCTGCATGCCCAGTAAGCAGGTAACTGTATTATATGTACTATACACGATGTATGTTCTGAGAACTGATTCATACTAACGCCTTGTCAGTTCCATGCAGTCTCAGAATTTCATCCCATTGGCTCTCAGAGCAGTCAGTAACATGGAAAAGTCTGAAATAAGACAATCCTGTTTTGTTCCTGAGGCTTTTGTGTTTTTATTTTCTGGTTAATTGGCCATAACTTTTGATAGAATGTAGATTTTCCAGTGCAGTTTGTTGCTTTGCATTCTACATTAAATTACCTTTCCAGCAATATGTAACATGATGGTATTTTCATTCATACATATTCCATTTTTCACACTTTTAGCCACTAGTGCCAAGCTCAGCTTGTAGCCCCCCTAAAGCTCGAAGCCTGGTGCAACTGCACCCCCCAGCTATGCCGCTGCTCCAAAGCAAGAGCAGAGGTCTGTGAGCTCTGAGTTGGAGAAGGGTGTGCGAGGACTCCGGCTGTCTTCCACGTGGGATAGCTTTGCATCCTCCATGCAGCTTGTGGCATTGCCAGGCAATTGATACACTCACAATGGCCAACTGTGAGAAATTGGGAATAATTTTTTCCAGGCTTTGAAATACAACTTTTGAGATGCAAATTTCAGCATACAAAGGAGAACTTAATCACGCAAAGGTTTTCTCCTCTGAAATTCTTTACAGATCTAATTAAAATCACGAACAGAGAAAAACACAGTCATGAAATCATTAACCTCCTTCTGCTCATCATTTCAAATAATTCCTTTGCGGTCAAAAAGCAAAGCAGAATCAGAATTCCAAGCCGACCCACCCAATTGCTGTCGGTTTCAGGGCAACCTGTATGTTACATTAAAGGTGTCATTAGTGCTGACATGCTTGTTTTTATTTTTCTAAATAGTAGCTGTGTGTCCATGGGGAGGAAAATGTGGATCAGAACCGCAGGTATCCATCTCCGTCTGGATTATCTCCCTCTCATGTACTAGTTAGAACAAAAGGTTCATGAACTCTGATGACTCACAGCCCTGCCCGACCCATTCCCAATGCAATGCACCCCATGGGCAAATGCTGCATCCTATGGTGGGGCACAGGCAGATCCAGTGTTTTTGTTGACAGGGCTGGAGCAATAACTTAATTCCAGAACCCAAGTGAACCAGGCAAAGTCAACCAGACAATCCACCACATTAGTTGACTTTAGCCTCTATGGCTGAAGCTTTCTGGATGAGTAGACCTAGGCTGCTGCCCAGACTTGGAGCCCAGATCCTGGGACCCCCGTCAGAATGATCGCAATTCCCATTCTGACTCTGCCCCATTGGCCAGGCATGAACTTGCTGCTGACATCCCACCAGTGACCGTTCCCCTTGTACCCAACTTTGCTCCCCATCATGATGGGTGTCCTTCCACACTGGTGCAAAAGTTCGGGAGCCTTGGACCCATGCTTACCCCTTTGATCTGCCCTGGGGTGGGGGGGGGACAGTTGTAGAGGTCTGATTAAGAAGACATTTGCTGCTTTATCCAGGGGTCAACTTCAGAGGTGCAGAAGGGTTTACTAGGACTTGTGCTAGCTAGAAGCTGGTATAGGTCTATGCTGACCTATGCACTAGGATTGGGTCCAGAAAAGGATAGGATATCAGTGGCACCAGTGCTGCTGTTCCTGCCCTCACCTGGGCCCAATCTACCCATCCTCTGCCCCAATGCCAACCTCTCATGCTCAATTTCACCTCTTCCTGCCCATGTTCCGTCCACCCCCATCTCCTCCTACCTCAAAGAATTGAAGAATACACTGAAGAAGTGGCAGTTGGCAATAGTTGGCACTCAACAAAAACCAATCTTGAGAAATTTAACACTTCAGGGGGGTGAAAAGGGGTACAACATGTTTTTGTCCTATACTTAACATTAAAGACTGATTAATCACCATCCAGCCAATTTGGTGCCCGGTGCCCGATGAACTGGGAGGGAGGGTGTACTGGGGGGGAATGGTGCGCAAGGAGTATGGTGTGCATGGGGGGTATGGTGCACATTGGGGATGTTGTGCATGGGAGGTTGATGCGCATGCGGGGATGTTGCACATTGGGGATGTTGTGCATGGAGGTTGATGCAGATGGGGGTTTTGCAGATGGGGGTTGATGTGCATGGGGTTGATGTGCATGGGGGCATGTTGCACATGTGAGGATGTTGTGCATGGGGGTATGTTGCACATGGTGGGATGTTGCGCATGGGGATGATGTGCATTGGGGGGTTGCTATGCAGTGGGAGGTGTTGTGCAATGTGGGATGGCGCATGGGGGGTATTTTACTTCCACAACGCAGGTATATTTTGTTAGTTAATAAAACATGTATTTAAATTACATTTGCATTTTTAATTGTATATCTAAACTAGCATAAGTGAAGAGTCCAAAAGTCCAGGGGACCAAGGAAAATATAACTTCTGCTCAGGGTACAATAACTCAAGAAACAAAGAAGTCTGGATCTGGCCTCTGAACAACTGCTTTGTAAGTAGTTATGGTTGTTGGACAATAAAGGCCAGTTTCTTCAGTGTTTGTGGTGGCAGCTTCTGCTGGTTCTGGTTTGGAGTCATCCAAATCATGGCTGATGTGACTTTGGGGAAATCTGCCCGACCAGTTGCAGGGGCCGATTGCCAGGACGTTGCCAGAAGTGGTACCTCTAACGCTAGCTGGACAAAAACCATATTGAATGGAAATAGGTGAGGATCGTACCATCGACACTGTTCCCAGAAAGAGTGGAAGGCACTGCTGAGCTGGACCTTTTAATTGCACTGCTCAGCTGAATACGCAACACCAGCCATTATTTCGCCAAACCAAACAATGAGCAAGAAGGCCATAAATGGCACATTCGGTCATGCAAGAGGGGAACTGGGTAATTTATCACTCCAGGGTGTTATTAAGAAAAACCATGACCCAAAAGTTAGTCAGCCACATAATTTCACAAAACAAAACATATTAGCTGGCATTTCAATTTTCCTTTCATATTTTGTTAATGAATTATTGGGTCCATCATAGAAACCTGGGAGGAAGGAAATGACAACACACAGAACTTCTCCCCCACCCCGTCTCCCGCCCTCCGTCCTCACTGAATGTGCTCATAGTCTTAGCCCACAAGGGCAGGGAAAGAAACCAACACCCTGGCCCTAAATGAACAAGTCACAGTGATGGCATGCAGAGTGGCACACACTGATGTTAATGGCAACGCACTGTGGGTAGGGCAGCTGGAGGAGATCTGTCCCCCAGAGAAATGGGTTGGTACTAACTAGCAATACATATGGTGGTAAAGGGGTGCTTTCTCCCAAACCTTTCTTCCCATTATTTGAGATGAGCAGGTGCGGACCTGCATAATGGTGGCGCAACAGAAGTGAAATGTATTTAATGGATTTACACCCTGTCTTTCATATGCAAATATCCAAGGCTGCTTATAAAACGTCTATTCCTTTTGTCTTCACAACAGCCCTGTGAGGTGGGAGAGGCTGAGCTTGACTGACTGGCCCAAGATCACTCAGGAAGCTACATGGCTGAGAGGAGGTTTGAACCAGGGTTTCCCCACGATCAGTTCAACTCCCTAACCATTATTATCTACTCAAAACCAACAGAAATACACAGAGAACAACTTCTCCATGTTGGTTTCTGTAACATCACAGGTCGGACCCTTCCCAAGTGTCTAGGACTGTGTGATGTAGCAGCGTATAATGCATGCACGAGCCTGGTAAAGCGGCCTTTTGCAGTGGAGGGACTGATATTTTGTGGGTGCCAATTGTTTTCAACTGCCTACTAAGGTCTTTGGCACTCCAGGCGGTGGGCCAATTATCACTGGAACCCCCTGCACTGGTTAAACCTGAGTTGCTGCAATTCAGTTTTTAGATCAGGAAATGTTTTCCACTTGTATTGTCACCAGGTATGGCAATGTCAACGAGCCACACCTGACTGCTTTCTGTGATGGTGATATCTGGAGTCTTGTGTTCCAAGACCTTCTCCGTCTGTATCCTGAAGTTCCACAGAGGTTTCACCTGCTCATCTGCAACCACTTTTTCAGGCTTGTGGTCCCACCAGTTTTTTGCCACTGGCAGATGATACTCTTGGCACAGGTTCCAGTGGATCTTCTGGGCAACAGATGGTGCCTCCGTTTGTAGTCAGTCTGCGCGATCTTCCTGCAGCCACTTAGAATGTGGTCGGTGGTTTCATCCACTTCTTTGCAGAGCCGGCATTTGGGGTCATGGGTGATTTTTCAATTCTGACCTTGATGGCATTAGTCCTGATTGCCTGTTCTTGGGTGCAAGTCTCAGGCCTTCCGTCTCCTTCTTCAGTGTTCTACTCCTGAGCCACAACCAGGTCTTATCCTGATCCACGTTTCCTTTGATCTTGGCAGGGAATTGGCCATGCAGTACTTTATTCTGCCAACTGGCAGTCAGAGCCTGAATTGCACTATTGCGATGTTCATAGTTGGTCTGCTGCACTTTCAGCCACTTTCTCTTGCTGAATCAGTCAGAGCAGATTCCTGGCTCTCTCAGACATCATCTGCCAGGGCATGTTTTTCTTCTTCCACCGACTGCTTCACTTGCAGAAGTCCTCTCCCCCTGATCTTCTAGGCAGGTACAGCCTGTCAACATCACTACATGGATGGAAAGCGTGGTGAATGGTCATTAACTTCCTTGTCTTCCTGTCCAAGTCCTCCAGTCCCTTCTGTCTCCAGTTCACAATGCCAGCAGTAGACCTACCTACAGGTATGGCCCAGGTATTTATAGCCTTCATAATGTTGCCGCCATTCAATTTGCTCTTCAAAATTTTTCTAACCCTTTGTATGTATTCTTTGCTGACCACAGTTTTTACCTGCCCATGCTTGACATTGTCCAGCTGCAGTATGGCCAGGTATTTGTAGGCTTCGGGCTGGTGGCATTTAATGGTTTGACCATTCGGCATTTCAACGCCATCACTTTCCGTGATCTTCCCTCTCTTTAGTGCCACTGGGGCACATTTGTCCAGGCCAAACTCCATGTTGATGTCGGTACTAAAGACTCGGACTGTATTGGTGAGTGACTGGATTTCTGCTTCTGACTTTCCGTAGAGCTTCAAATCATCCGTGTACAATAGATGGGAAATTTTCTGTGAATTTTTGGCAGTTTGGTAGCCCAGATTCACCTTCTGTAGGATCACCGACAAAGGGATCAGCGCGATGACAAACAGCAATGGGGACAATGCGTCCCCCTGCAAGATTCCCCATTAATCTTGAGGAGTCCATAATTTTCATTGGCTACAAATAATTCCGTCTTCCAGCCCTCTGAAGGTATCCAGATGGGGATGTAGAGGTGGGTGGGGGGCATTGCCACCTCCACAGGCATGATGCCCCATGGCCTTTGACCCTCTTGACCACCCTAGATATGCCACAGCTCCCCCAGCATTCCTATACTTTGTAATTTATATACTGCATAATCTGGGAACGGGGGCAGTAAGGCAACTTGGCTCCAAAGAAGCACTCCAGGCTTAAACAGGCTCTATTTGAAGTGTCTGATGTAGTTAAAATATTGTCCCCAAGGATCAGGGTTTGGTCCCTCTATTTTTGTCTCACTGGTTTTGTGGTTGTTGAAGAAGCCAGACTGTATTTTCTTGCACACTCCAGCCCTCCCTGCACATCTGGAGAAGTGGCAGCAATTCATTCTGATCAAGGCCTGCTGGTGACAGAAAGTGCGACACACACACCTACCACGGTTAACGATGCCCCTGATAAATGCGGTGGGAGGACAGTGTCACCCGTGCCTTCCCTTTCTTTATTTCCATTATCCATCAGGCTAGGCCGTAAGGGAATGCCTGGGAACTGTGTAATAAGCCACGCCGTTAATGAGGCATAACAAATTTCGGAAGTATCATGTATAATCCTGATTCTTCATTGACATTATTATTGGTAGGGGTTTCAATTCCTCATTTGTTATGTGCTTAACACAGATGGGAGCGGGCGGTGCAGCCGGGCTCAGCCCTGCTCTTCCTTCGTGGCCATTACATTTCTCAGGCACTTGTCATCCTGCAAGACAATAAGGCTCTGTGGCCACAGGCTCTGTTCTGCTGCTGCTGCTGCTTCTCAGCAGGACTTGTGCTTCTTCTCCAAGGAGGTCAGCCAGACTCTTCTTTCTCACAGTCCCAGCTTCCTTGGGATTAAGGCCCTGCATACTTGGTGTGTGCAGCACCAGCCAAGCCCCGGATAAACAAGAGGGTGGCTTGATGGAGCTCTTCCTTGCCCTTCAGGACTCCCTGGAAAAGCCGGAAAATGTTCTTAATGTGTGGAGTCCAGATGGATAACTGGAGAAAACCTCCTCTGGAATGACAGGACCATTTCATTTGGGTTTCTTTCACCAAGAAAGTGATCCATTCAGGTGGGGAAAGGGGATGCTTATACTTACTGTGAACTCCCCTTCTCGGTGGTCTCCGCAACGAGGTCAGTCCGAATGCTCTCACAGGGCTCCACTCAGTGGTGGGCTCCAGCAGGTTCACACCTACTCTAGAGAACCGGTTGTTAATGAGAGACAGGCCATATAAGGTTTAAAAATAGCCATGTCAAAGTGGTTGTTCATTCTCTGCTCCTCTGGCAGGCAAGTCAGGCTAAAGCTTGCGGAGGGGAGCTCCACCTTGGATCTGGTCCAATATGCAAATGTCCAGCCATCTGGAGGGCGGGGGGTGCTTTCGTAGTGGCTGCCTCCATGCGGTGCAGCTCCATTTCAGCCATCCGGGCAGCCATTTTTAAAAGTAGTAGACTGCGCATGTGCGCAGCCTCTCAGGGCTCCTGGTGCAAAGTCTAGTGACACCCACTGGATGTCCCCTTTGTCAGTGGGTGTCATTGGACTGGCTGAGTGAACTCCATGGAACTTCCTCCTTTCCGCTGAGTCAGGAACAAGCATCATCGCTGGACAGAGTGCAGGTGTCCCTTGTTATCCACCGGGATTCAGTTCTAGTATCTCCCAAGGATTAAAAATTCATGGATTAAAAAACAGTGAAAAATAGTGAACAGTGAATAGTGAACAGTGAAAAGACCCACTTCTAGGTTTTTTGCTTCTCTGTTGCTCCTAACAGAATAAGGTAATGCCTCGATATCTGCAGAGGTGTGATTCTAGGACACCCTCTTCATACAAAAAAATGTGTTACATAAAAGCACTTTTTAAAATTAAAAAGTGTTTCCCTTCACAGTTGTTTAAAAACAGCTTTTCTTACATTTGTAGAGAGTCAGTCAGCAATTAGAAATGCAAAGAATCCCCTGCCTTTGCCTGGCTTAGCTGAAAAAAATTGAATGATTGTTTGCATGACTGCTCTACAACAGTAAGAAAAGCAGTTTCTTTTTTACTTTTGTTTCTTTTAGACTGAATTGCAGGTGCCATATGTGTTGAGTTAAACAATCTGTGTATAACAAGGTTGGACTTGTAATACCACCATGAACATAAGAACAGCCTCCACTGGATCAGGCCAAATACCCACCTGGTCCAGCTTCCTTTGTCTGACAGATTCGCACCACATGCCTCAGAGAGCACACCTGCATCCCTAGATATATTTATGCGCACACACATCCCTCATCATGGCTTATAACCTCAAACCACAGCCATCATGGGATGCATTGCCTGCCTGTTGCATGGGAGGAAACCTATCGTGGAGGCCTCCTGCAGTGAGTGATACAGTCTTATGACTGTCTCAGATCGTTTTTGCCTTCTGCTGGTGCTGCCAAGACTGAGCGCCAGGTGCATAAAGCACTTGTGCCACTTGTTGGGGGATGATCCTGGATCCCATAACACTTTGGAACTCTGTTGGATTTTACAGGATATGTAGATGGAAATGCAGTAGTTAAATAAAGCAGAAGCATTTATCTGCTGTCACATTTTTTGAAAAGCATGTCCGTTGACTTTCAATGGAAGCTGTTTTTCATTAAAAAATGATGTGGGAGGGGGAGGGCTGCAAACAGGATTGCAATTACAGTGGAGCCAGAATTTTAAAGGTAACGGTGTCCCCCGCAGGTTGTATTGCCGGTTGTGACCCACTCTAGGGAGCAGTGCTCTAGGCCACGGAGCCAATGTTGCCCAAAGACACTTCTGCGGTCATATGGCCAGCATAAGTAGAATCCTAGAATCCTAGAGTTGGAAGGGACCTAGAAGGTCATCTAGTCCAACCCCTGCCTGCAGCAGGAAATCCCCCTAGAGCATCCCCAAATGGGATGACCAGTTAATGCCAAGAGGAATTCTGCTATCTTCCCACTTGCATTTACTTGCTTTTGAACTGCAGGGTTGGCAGGATCTGGGTTAAGGACAGAAGCTCACCCCTTCTTGCAGTACTTGGCTCTTGAACTGCTGATCGGAATTCCAGTCAAGCAGTGTTATAAACCCAGTGTAACCACTAAAGACCTGTTTATGCATTCCTCATAACAAGTAGCCCAAAGCTGTGTTCCTCAGAAGATATGTGAGAAGAGGGACTTCCAGTGGAGGAATCGGTCCTGCACATTTTGCAGAGCAGGCTGTGAAAATTAGACGTGAAATTAGGGTTGGGTGTGAAGTCAGCTGGAGGGGGGGTCTTGTGCCCAGCAGGGGATATCCTATGATAAAGCATCACATTTAGCAGTGCTGATACATCTTGTTCCACTTTCCTCCACCACTCCTTTGATTTTGCAAAGCTTCTCCAGGTAATTATTCCCTTTGTGAAAGACAAAGCCACCTCCATACAGCAAAATCCTGGTTTCATCTTTTGTCTTTGGAGTGCTCATTGTCCCTGCGAAATACAGAAAGCCTTGTTGATCTGGAAGCTTGGAAAGTGGTGGAAGAAAGAATTAAATGAGGTCGCAGGACCATCATTTGCAACCTGACTTGACGCTGACACACACTTCTTAGGTTTTTAAGCACTCTGGATTCACGGAGCCTGATTAGTTTTCTTTAATCTGGCAGCAGAAATAGTGCCTCTTGACTCTGCCAGTTGCAATACCTTGAAGATCAGAAATCTTCATCAGGGATTGTAATATAATAGGTAATTGAAATGGCATTTAGATAGTTCTGAACTGGAGGCTGAGCTGGTGCTTTATTTGCTTGTGCAACTGATAGCTGTTCTCACCAGAGCCGACTCCACAGGAAAGCGGAAAAGGAGTTTGCTAAATTCGGTTACCAGAAAACCTCAGGTGTCACTTCTTCAGCAAGTTTCTAGTCCTTCAGGAAATTGTGTGTTGGGGATGCCCTTGGGAATTGTCACATGGGGCACATTTCTCAGCAGCCTCTGAAGGAACTAGAAGCAATGGGTGCAAACTGCAAGGAAGGAGATCCTGATTGGATAGTAGGAAAAAATTCCGGGCAGACAGGCAGGCCTCATTGGGGATCCTCAAGCAGAGGCACTCTGTCCTCCATTCAATATGGTCACCCTCCCTGTCCCCATCATCCCATACCCTGAGGGCTCACATTGCTTTGGAAGGACAGTGGAAGTGCTTTGGAACCTTTGCTTCTGAACATCACAAAGCTCACCTCACTCCTGGGGCTGCAGCTCCATAAGGGAAAGAGAAGCACCCCTTGCTGAGTGTCCCAGCTTCCCCAATGTCCTGGGCTCTCCCCCCACCCTCAGACATCCCAAGATGTGCCTCAACCAGAGCATTCTTTGCCTGCTTTCAAGGCGCCCAACACATACCGGCAGCTTGAAAGAAGATAGGGGCTGGCTGCTCACAGGGTCTCTCTCTCTCTCTCTCTCTCTCTCTCTCTCTCCTGTGTGTAAGTGATTGGGGTGTAAGTACTTGGAGTTTGTATGTGTGTGAGAGGAGGTATCACGCATGGTCACCATCTTGAAGGTGGCTCTTGTATCTCCATGTTGTTGTTGTTTTCTTCTTCTTCTTCTTCTTCTTCTTCTTCTTCTTCTTCTTCTTCTTCTTCTTCTTCTTCTTCTTCTTCTTCTTCTTCATCATCATCATCATCATAGAATTTATACTCCACCTTCCTACCCTGCTAAGGGCACTCACCCTAAATCCAGAGCAGTTATATGAAGAGATCCATTGAGACAAAGTCTAGATGTGCTGACCAAGTGGTGCAAGACAGAGTGAGCTCTCCTCTCTGCCCAGCTCCTGCCATACTAGCAGTTTGAACAAATGGAAATGCAAATAGTACCTTCTTAGGTACACTTCAGTGGGAAGGGAACAGCCTTTGGCATTTAGTCACGCCTGCCCAGTGGGGTACTTAGATCACATGGCCAACGGTGCCCACAAATTTTTTGTCGCCCCGTATGTCAAAATTATGTTATAAATTATCAGTATTAATATGATTAATTAGATGTCAATTAATATTTTCATATTTAAAAATCACCTTACCAATTAAACCTCTGATTTTTTCAAAGGAGGGAATGAGGTTGCCTCCTGGAGCACTTGTTGAGCTCCACTTTCAATGGATTTGGACCATTCTGGGGGCCTTGTATTCCTCTGTGCCTGTCCTGAAAACAGGCCAAAACAACTTTGCTTACTCATGAGTAAACATGGCTATAATATATTTCAAAGCTGTTCTTTGCATTGTATTCAGCTGGAAAAATATGCATCCAATAGTATGTGACTTGATGGGGTTACTGCAAAGGATTCTATAATTTTAATATTTTTTTGTGATTTTGGTCACCCCCAGTGTGTCACCCCTCCCTCGAGGGTGGTACCTGGTGCCCAGGAACCCCCAGGCCCTCTCTAGAAAGGCTGCTGTGCTTACAACATGCCCACAGACAACGCTGGCCCTTCAGTCTTGTAACAGGGATGAGCACAACCCTTAGAGGTGATCCGGAGGGAGAGTCCCCAAGTGCAGGCACTACCAGCCAAGCCAGACACAGACCTTCCTGGCTGGCGGCAGAGTCCTCTGACCGGGAAGCCTCCCTTCTAGAGACCCCGAGGGAGGACAGCCACCTCCAGCTAGTGAACTCCATGCTTTTCCAGCTGAAGGGAGAGTGCCTGGGCCAGGAGTCCTTCCATCTGGAGACTGGAGGGAGGACTCTCTGGCGAAAGCACAGCCAATTCCAGCCAGAAGGTGTGGACCTCCTTGGCTGAAGACAGAGGCAGCGACCTGGAGGGGAGGACGAAGCACTCTGGGTGGAAAAGGTCTCCTTCTCCTGAAGGAGGAGCTTCTCTGGCCAGAGCACGGATCCTTCCAGCTGGGAGAGGTGTGGATCTTGCCCAGCTGGAGGCATCTGCTTCAGTGCACTGTCCCAGTGTGGCCCAGCCGCTAAGCTCTAATGACCTAGAGCACAAGCCTAATCATGTCTATTCAAAAGTAAGCCCCATTGTTTTCAATGGGTCTTACGCCCAGGAAAGTAAATATAGGATTGCAGCCTAATATGACAATATTATTATTGTCATAACATGATGTCGTTATTAGTCATATATTCCTATTGTTCACAGTGTTGGCCACTAGTAAGCTCAGCTTGTTAAAATATACAAATAATTTTAAATACATTAAACAAGTGAATAACCTCAGTACTTCTCCCCCACCCAAAGAAGAATCAGTAAGATTTTTAGTGCTACTCAATGCCGAGTCCACCTCAAGTGCTCATATTTAAAACAAATTTTAAAAAGCAGTTTAAAGCAGTTCTTTTAAAGCACTTCAATGTGATTTGGAATTAAATCAGTTTTAAATCCAGCATGTTTTTGTTTGTCCTAGAGTGATATTCCAAAAAATATCTTGGGGGGCAGTTGAGGAGAAGGAGGAAGAGGATCCCCCTTAACCTGGCTTTATAAGTAAATAATAATAATTTTTTAAATTCACCTTACAACTATAATGGAAGAAGCTAGATATTAGATTTTTATTAGAATTTATTAGAATTACTCAGACCCTTGGGATCATTCTGTAAACTGCCTATAATAAAAGACACGCAGCCAGGCACCTTGCAGACATCACAACGCTGGCTAGGAACACACATTGCCCCGGCAAGGCTTTCAATCACCTCTCACCAGCTCCTGTGGAGAGGGGACCATGACGTCACAGTACACTGCTCTCCTCGAATGCCGCTCTCTGGGCAGTCTTGCGGTCAGCGGTAAGGAGCCTACTTGAACCTTGCAAGTTCAGCCAACTTCCCTGTGGAAGCGAAAGGGGATCCCCCCTTTGCCCTTACCTAACCCGCCAGCGCTAGGCAAGAGCGCTATTATAAAACAAAATGGAAACATCCAGGCAGGACGGAAAGCCTTATTTGGAGCCCAAAGATTATAAAATTAAAATAGTATTTTAATCCCTTTCTCCTTGTGTAAACGGAAGCCCGAATGGATCAAGTGAATGGAGAGCCTGTAGGTGCTAGACTTTGTATGGTAATAGTAAATGTTTTCCATAGTGAATTGTGTAATTATGTATCTCTCCCATTCTCTCTTTGTATATGCCAGGAAACTCCAGAGTAAAACCTTTTTGTTCACCTGTATGAATTCCTTCTGACACAGAGAAATAATCTCTTTTGTAAAGGTTGCCTGTGTGACAGAAAAGGTATAAAATGCATGTGCAAAATGTGCAAAGGATCTCAGTCTCGGAGGGACGAAACTCTGCCCGACTGAGGTCTGGAGCTCCGGAAAAGCAATCTCTTGCTTGCCTGAGCCTCTTCTGGGTTCTTTCGGATATTCCCACTCAGTTTTCCATAACACAACAGCTGCAGCCCTTTTTCCCTCTGTGGTGCAGGGGAGAGGCCGACTTGTGGAACGTTTGCTGAACTCCATGTACAGAGAGCAGGGTGATTCTGGGAGCCTGGCACTGGATTCCCCTAGACTGACCAGCCACACCAGGGAAGGCACATTTGCTTACTTGCAAGTAAACGCAGTTGTGTAGTTTCACCTTCCGTAAGGCACAATGTATGCAGAAATTTGGGGGAGGGAACTTCCTTTGGGGTGATTAGTGGGAGTTGCATTAATTGGATGCCACCATTCTGGAGTCCTGGGATTCCTCACAGCCTGGCCTTTCCAGCAGACAATGCCACTCTTGCCTACTCCTGAGTAAAGCCATGATGTGGGTAACTTTCACTCTCTCAAGGGTTCTATGCATTTTTTAAATTTTAGTTTATGGCCGTAACATTTGAAAGGAAGGAGATACTTCAAAAGGGATTTTTGCATTGGATTCTGCTCTTAAATTCATGTCCCACAATATATTACATGATGGTGTTTTCTGCACCAGCACAAAGTTACAGGTTTGGGGTGTCAGCCTCCAGCAGGGTGCATCCCCAGCTGGTTGCATCCCCTGGGTGCATCACCTGCTGCATATCACACCTTCTGCACCCCTCTAGCGATGCCCTCCTAGGAGCAAGCTACTCAGCACTTGGCCAGGAGGTGCTTTATGGCCCGTTTTCAAGAGCCACTGCTAGAGGAAAGCGCATCTGCTTGGTGGTACCAGCTCACAGGATTGGGCTTTTCTGTGAGCCTTTTGGAATCATGCTCAGACTTCATAGGTTCAGTCCAGAAGGGGCTCTTGGGATGCAAATTCCCTCCTTCTGACCATCCCATGGTTGAAATCTGCCAGTGCCATAATAAATGCACATTGAAAATCAGCTGCCGCCTTCCCTTCCATCATATTTTTCTGCAGCCTCTTCAGCCTCGCAATGAAGTGAAAAACACATGAATGTAATTTCTTTCACTGTCCTGGGAATGCATGAAAACACCAGAACTGTTAAAATACTGGTGGGAGGAAAGAAGGGGGTTTAAAAAGAAAAAACAGATTTAAAAATCACCTTCATTTCATAATGGACATATGTTGGTGAAAGCACCAAAGCCTTGTGGAGGAAGAGATAATGCAATGAAGAGACAAAAGCAAAGTTACAAGCATCATCTGCTCGGATTATGGAGATTAAAAAGGCATTTGAATGGTTCTGTATCCTGCACTAATACGGAAGGTCAGCGAGTACAAACCCAAATGTTCTGTCCTTGAGTGGTGTCAGTGACAGAGGAGGAACCGGGCACATCCAGGGGTGACTGATTGATAGTTAATGGGTTAATAAGAAGAGAGGACAAAATGGAAAAGGATTAAAGGAAAAATATTGCCAGCCTACTGTAGTTAGGTTGCTCTGCAAATAATATTGCTGTGCAGTGGTACCTCTCCTAACAAGCGCCTCACATGACAAGTATTTAACATAACAAGTATAAATTTCCAAGAAATCTTGCTTCACATAACAAGTTCCACTTCACTTAACAAGCAAGCACTCTATGGGCATGCATGCTATGCAGCCCTGACGCTCCGCGTGGAGGCTCTTTAAAAGGGCTGCTGGCCAGCACTGCTGCCTTTTAACTGCCCCCAACTTGGGGGCAGTTCCCTGGGGTGCCAGAGGCAGCTGCCCCAAGTGCCCCCACCGACCACCTTGAACCTCCAGCAGCAGCCCAGGTAAGCCTCCCAGGAAAGTGTCAATGGGCACACTCCAGAGTAACTACGGGGAGTCCTTACTGTAATTGTAAGAACAATTTGCTCTGGATTGCAATATGAATTTCCCATTGGTTTTCACTATGTGATGCAGTAACTACGGGTACAAGTAATGTCTCTTATTGGCTCTCATAGTTACTCTGGATTGTAGGGTTTAATTGCAGCTTCCTAACCATGTCTACCCAGAAGTAAGCCCAGTGTGTTAAACGGGGCTGCCTCCCAGGAAAGTGTCTTTAGGACTGCAGCCTAAGTAGACTGCATAGGATCCTTCACATTGAATGCATGTTTTGAATTCAATTCCAGTGTTTTGCCATCATTTTGACATCCCTTTAATATTTTTATATGAATATTTTGGGGGTTGTGGAACCAATCATCTGAGTTTCCATCGTTTCCTATGGGAAAATCTGCTTCACTTAAAGAGCGTTTCACTTAAAGAGCAGGCCTCCGGAACAAATTAAGCTCTTTATGTGAGGCACCACTGTATATGGAAGTTATAAAAACCACCTAAACACATCTTGACATGAAGGTAGAGCAATAAATGAACAAACATGAGTGAACATGGCCACATTCCTTGTTTAGGGTCGGCCCAAAACCAGGCAGTGGTTCAGTGGTCACTTTCTTGCAAATGAAGCTCTATCACCACTGGATGGTGAAAGGCCCTTTTCCCCTGCAACTTTCCATGCAAAACTGGAGAACTGAGTCTAAAACCACATTGTTATGGATTTGCTCCAAGAACTGAAGACATATCAAAGGAAGCACTGCAAGCCTGTGATGCAAAGATCAAAATGAAAGGAGACCCTCGGCTAACAAAATATTCTTGGCCCTTTCAGAGATAGAAAACCCTGTTGATATTACACAGACTTCTTGGTCTTGCCTTTAATGCGCTTCATGTCTTTCTCACTGTGACTGTATGGCTTTCATCTCTGATAAACTGTTGCATTTAACAAATGATGTGCATTTGCAATTCAGAGTTCCTTTTGTCCCAGACTCCGGCTGATCCAACCGCTTTCTCTCCTCCACTCTCATTCAGACACTGTTGCATGTGCCTAAATTAGAGGAAGCTGAGACTCCTTGCTTTGGGAGTCTCTCTGCTGTCACATCAATCCTGTCTTTAAAATCTTGTTGGGTAGATAAATGATTTTGTTGGGTGGTTACATTCTTTATCAGCTACCTGACATCTTTGCTGCATCTCCTCCAGTCAATAAGTCATCCGTCCCTGGAGATCTCTGGTCTCCATCACTGGTCAGAGTGAGATGTTATGCTCCATATGCAGAACTTCAGACAAAAAGTTCACAGGAAAATTGGAGTGGCCTGTCACACAATCCACCTTAGCCAGAAGGTTTTCTGTCCTCAGAAGGCAAGTGCTCAGGAGGAAACTCCCACTCCTTTCGGCAATCTAGCACCGGATTAAATGTGGACACAAGAAGTCTGCTGAAGACTGGCAGGCCAGAGGAATGCCAACCATAGCTTTTGCCAGGGGCGATGCCAGCTCCAACCCCAGATTGCAGCAACATGTAGTCTTATATCCTGTTTGGTCAACATTCACAGATGTGGTTCACAGATGTGTTTTTCTGTGGAATAACTGCACTTCTGGTATGGGCTTCAGAACGCCATTTCAGTGGCAAGTGTGTCTTAAAAGGCCAGTTGTGGTTCTTCATTCCAAACACTATCTTCCTTTGGAACTAATTTGGAACTCCACACTTGGAGAGGTGGGTCAACGTTGGTGTGGGAAAAGCCATCTTTCCAGCTCCCACCATAAGACCTGTAAGGCTATAGAGAAGGAGCACTTTGCATCCACTGCAGCAGTGCTCAGGTAATGTTGGAGGGATCCTAAGGAATCCCAATTGTTAAGGGGTGCGCGTGCGCACACACACACACACACACACACACACACACACATTTACTTAAGGCTAAGTGAAGTTAATGAGCTTTATTCCAAGTACATATACATGGGATTTGGCTGCCAGAGATACTGTGTGGTAGACTCAGACTGAAAGAACCACTGCCAGGAATTGATTCAGCACAATAGCGGAAAGAAAGAGGGAGAGGAGGCAGCAATGACATTAGCAGGCGAGGGTTAAGCCATCTTGTTGAATAAAGTAACAGGCTGATCCTATCGATCTCTACTGATGGCATCATAGCTGTGATGCAGCCAGTGGTGGCAGTGAGTAAATCAGGAGGCCATCCAGAGGTTAGAAAAATTATCTCCGTCTTGGTGGGCCTCCTGGCCACCTGTGCTTCTGCTCAGACCCATGACAGCCTGATCCTTGCTCTTCCCCTTCCTTCCCCAGAATGGCAAGAAACACCCCCTAACCCTGCCAACTTAGAGTTACTGGTGGAATCTCCAAAGCTGTTTGTGCACATGCCACTCCTCTGCCTTTTTGCAGCAATGGCCCAGAAACATGTAACCGCATCCTGGTCTATGTTCTGCCAAAATAGCCATGTGCTTCTGAAATGTGACCCCCTCTCTTTCCCCCCCTCCCTCCAGGTGGTGGTGGAAACAGATCCTGGCATTTTATGCTGTTGATCATGGATGGGGAAATGACAGCAAGTTATGGGACCCAACTTAGCAAAGAGGTTTTTTTCATTCTGTTCCACCAATTGTGCTGCCAACTGGAAAGTGACAGGTAGAAGACAAAGCTAACAAAGAGAAGGAAGGAGAAAAGCCGCTTGATGGAAAAATATGAGGGGGAGAAAGAAATTTCAAGCAAGGTTGGAAAAAAGCAACAATTGCATTGACTGGCAGGATACCTTCTTGAAAGAGAAATCAGGTGCCAATATGCACGTGAGAGGAAAACCATGTGTGTTTGTATGGCGTGGTGGCGCATGTGTGTTTTTCTGATGAGGACATGTGAAATGAAAAGCCTCTATCAAGGGTGATGGGGTGATATTTTTAAACCTTTGGGGAGACAGACACATAAAACCAATCTGTTGAATCATGTTTTTTCCTCTTCTTTCTGAAAACACAGAAAGGAAAAAGCAAATGAGCTTCCTCTGAAGAATTCTCTGAACATCCAACAGTTGAACATGAAGCTGAGCCAAGAACTTCTGAATCCAAATCCAGACTATTAGTGGGAGCTTCAGGTCTGGTCAACATAGAAGAACGATGGGGGAATGAGATGTGAGAGTTGCAAGGAAGTAAATTAGCTTTCCTATGGGCAAAATCCAGAGTAACTACGGGGAGTCCTTGCTCCGGTGTAAGAACAACTTACTCTGGATTCCAATATGAATTTCCCATAGGTTTTCACTAGATGGTGCAGTAACTACGGGTGCATGTAAAGTCTCTTAGGTACTCCTGTAGTTACTTTGAATTTGAGGGTATGTCTTGCACTGAGAGCAAGAGGGAAGATTGTCACATTATAAAAACTCCAATGTCAAAAAATTTTGCAAGTAAAAAACTCAGTGACCAGAAAAAAGTGGAATCCCAGCCATCCTGTCTGAACCTTTTCCAACTCTATAGTATCTTTACTGGTATGCAGTGATCAGTATTTGAAATGCAACCACACCATAGGGCATTTCCCAAAGTGTGGCTTGCAACCCACGGGTTAGTCACAATCTGATTTTTGATAGGTCATGATTCTACCAAAATGGTTGATGACCTGGAAATTGGTTCTGGGATGTGAATGCACAGTCCCCACATCGTTGACTGTATTGTACCATGTTCCCAAAGGGCACAATCTAGGAGTGCACTTGGGCCACCCGTTCTCTCACTGGGCTGACCCAACCGCAAGATGCTCCACCCTGGTTACTCTGGAAAAGGCTTGGGCAGCCTGAGGCAACATGGGCTGCCCCAAGAGAGGTGGACCTGGGATGCCCTAACTGGGCCAGCCTAAGCAGCTCAGGAGAGGCAGGTTGAGGGCATGTTCAGCATTGCCAGTTGTGCTACATCCAGAGCCTGTTTCCAGGGCAGAAATTCCGTCTTCCACCTCCTCAGAGTTAGACCACCTCAGGAGCAGGTCTAGTCATGAGTAGACCCATAGGAGTCCATGATAAGGCAGAGTAAGAATGGCAGTGTTGACCAAAAATCTGAGTTCTTGGCCAGCCTATCTGCAACCCCTGCCTCTCAGCCTCAGCATATGGAATAACTATGGTATAGTTATTACACAGAATAACTCTAACCTGAGAATGCAGCAGGCCACTCCAAGCATCCACCCTCCGCTAGAGGTACTGTTGTACTGCATCCTCATGCTGTAGCTGTTACTGATGGTCAGGAACTTCTGGGCTTCCCTGTAAGGCAGGCACAACAACTATTCCTTGTTCAGTGGGATCTGAGGGGGGTCTCCTCAGGAGCAAGCCCTCCCCAGCTGTCACTTAATTGATGCCTACTTAGCATTCTAAGGATGCATATGCTGGGTGCAGCATAACCTTCCTCTCTGGATACAGAATAGTTGGGGCAGCCCAGCGAGGGCTCTTCTCACTGCTTTTACTCTGGATTGTGCTGGCCAAGCAAAGTGTATGTTGCAAGACACAGCACAATGGAGAGCACGAATGCTCTGCTTTTTCTTTTGAGGGCGATATAGAGAAATGTCACATTTTCAGATCTTCTGAACAGCCAGGAAATGATACATTTCGGCTTTGAGCTGAAACCAACTTTAAGCTGGTGAATGGAAGTTCCTACCCATTTGATTCCCTTCTGAGTGGCTGAATCAAGCCAGTTTCCAGCTTCTTCATAGGCATGTCATTTCCTTTGTTGTGTTGTGTTCACAGTTGCCAGAGCCCTTCACTGCTTGTCTCTCTGCCTTCAGCTCCCAGACGAGGGAGTCAGAATTGAACGCCCAGGAGTGGAAAGAAGCGTTTTGTCGCTCAAATACCGTCGTAATTGATTTTGCAGCAGTTTTAAAACAATGCTGAGTATTGTCAGGAACTCTCTTGTGGCACTAAATCAAGTTCTTTGCAATGGCTTATTCAGCATCCACAACAATCTGAAACTCTCAAGGGCTGCTCCTTGTTCAGCAATTTACGATCTCCTTGCGAGAGAACTGCATGTCAGGCCACTCTAAAGTCCAGGAGAAACAGAGATGAATGGCAGGCAAACTCCATCAAACCATTTGCTGCATTGGATTGTAACGCCAACGCAATTGGCAAATGTAATTCCTTGGCAAATGTAATGCCAAGGAAAGTGTGCAGATGCTTCTTTGTACGCATGCTGCCTTACAGGACAATAATCATTTTGTAACATCACAGATATTTATATCATATTTATAATAACACAGCGTAATGGAACATCCCTTCATAAAGTTCTCAGGGCATTTTACAGGATGCATAAAACTTGAGGGGGGAATAGGAAATTTTAATGTATCCAGTAGATTCACTTATCATCTTGGAAACAACCTAATGAGGCTGATATACCAAACCTTACATTGACAATTTCATGGGTTTAAGTAGTATCTATAATAATTCAGAGGCTTCATGTTCTCTTTCACAATAAATATGGGCTGAGCCAACAGAAGTGCCAATGCCGAGTTTACTGGTTCAGGCTGAGAGATCAGGACACTTTGGAGATCCCGTTTGGAGGACATCTTTTGGAACTGCTTAAAGGGTCTCAACTTAGGGATGCTTTTCAACTGACTTCACTCTCTTGTTTCTTATGGAGAAACAGACAAGAGAGAGTCCCCAGTTAAACCAGAACTTTCTACCCAAATGACACCTTGTTTCTAGTAGAAATATCTAGTTTCTACTCTGAGGGGAGAGGTTTAGACCAGCTTGTTAACCACAAAGACAAATGCAGCTCAACCATTAGGTGTTGTGGCCTAATGGATGTATTCCCACCTCACTTTTTACAGTTCCAGACAAAAATTGGATGTTTACAGTGGATATAGTGGATAATATACTGGATACAGTAATGAGAATATGGCAGGGGGTGCAAAATGCAAGGGCACCTCACAGGCGCTCCCCATGGCTGCCACAGTCCACCCACCGCCACCACCACCACCCCTAGAGAACTGGGTTTGCTGGTGGCCATTTTTGAAATTGCACATGGATGCACACTGCTATGGGACTTCCCAGAGCAGGAAAACGGTGCAAACTTCATGTTTACAAAGACTGTGGGGGATGCCTCTCTTTGCTGTTGGATACACAGTAGTTCACACTCTCATGCTGTCAGGATGCACCACAGGGGAGCAAACTAACATCACACCCTGAATATATTTAAAAATCACCTTAACAGTTAAGCCTGTTTTACTCCTTTTGGGGAGGCGATTTTAGTGATTTTTTATTTTAGTCACCCCCGTGTCTCCCCCTGAGAGCCCCCGTCCTCCCTAGGGATGCCACTGCTCTGAGATCAGTTAGGCACACATAAAGATGGGCAGCACCTCGCAGGTTGCCCTTCTAGTCATGACCAACTAGGGTGCAGTGCTCATCTCTGTCACCAAGCAGAAGAGCCAGCGCTGTCCAAAGATGTCCCTGTGGTCTTGTGGCAAGCATGACCAAGTGCATGACTAAGTGCCAAAGGTTCACAGAACGAGTGAACCTTTTGCACACACCGATTCCCACCTACTCTACAACAATGTCTAAGATGAGGCGAGACTTAAATGTGCACCATCTGTATTTAATTAATTCAGAGAAACGAGAGGCAGTCTTGACTCTGCTACCATCTAACCCTCCTTGTTTTTCCTTGCAGGAGAAAATAGCCCTGACTCTTCTCCTTTATGATATTCACGTGGATCTAAACTGCAGATAGTTCTTCACTAGCCAAATTATAACTGGGTGGGGCCAGGCTGGGCCAGGGGGCAGGGCCATGGTCAGGGGGTGGGGCCAGGGTCAGGGGGCGGGGCGTGGGAGAATTTAAAGGGGAAACTTTATAACAATCTAAAAATTTTTAAAAATATAATTTTTTTTTAATTTAAGTTTTTGTTAGTGCCCTCCAGCAACCCTAACCACACTTTCCTGGGAGTAAGTCCCATTGACAGTCATGGGACTTACTTCTGAGTAGTCAGCATAGGATTTAACTCTCAGGCTGCAATGCCAGCCACACTTTCCCGGGAGTAAGTCCCATTGACTGTCATGGAACTTACTTCTGAGTAGTCAGCATAGGATTTAACTCTCAGGCTGCAATGCCAGCCACACTTTCCCGGGAGCAAGTCCCATTGACTGACATGGGACTTACTTCTGAGTAGTCAGCATAGGATTGATATCTCAGGCTGCAGCTGGCTGCTGGCATGGCAGGTAAAGGCTGCAGCCGGTAAAGGCAGGTAAAGTCTGGGCATTTTTAAATTTTTTAATTTGCCCCTCCTAGCGGCAGCCCGGCAAAGCGCCCCACAAGCCTCAGTGGCTGGGGAAAGGATGCTCTGTCGTTGAGGCTTGTGGTGCGCTTCGCTGGGTTGCCCGCTAGGAGTGGCAAATTTAAAAATTTTAAAATGCCCGGCCGGCTGCTGCCGTGCCAGTGGCAAACTGGTCCGGGTGGTTTTGGGGCCCCCCCAGTGCTACCGACCTGGTAGTGATGGGGAGATTGGAACATCCAGTCCCCAAGAACCGGACCGAACCGGCCTCAGCCCATCACTGCTAACCACCACCAGTGATGCACTATGCCAACAGAGCACAGGCTGCATCCTATGCTGGGGAGATAGTCACAGTGGTTTTCTTGTGATAACATAACAGTATTTTCCTTTTCTGAGGCAATTCTCTGTTGCCTGAATAGATCTCCTATTTTACTGTTGTGTGAGGGTGAGGGAGAGGGAAGAGGAGAACGAATGGGTGTGTATGGGAAGTATGGGAAGGTGTGTATTGGTGCCACTGCAATCTACCCTCCCTCCCTATTCAGTCTCCCGTCTGCCCCCTCCACGTCCAGACATTCTCCTGTTCCTGTATGTCAGGGTCTGTCCATATATATCCAAACGTCAGTGGTTGCTACTGCTAGAAATGGTAGCGTGGCATGTGGGGTTCTTGCACACTGTAGGGTTGGGAGGTGACTCACCTTGGAGATGCAGCTTTCAGTGGCGTCCTGATGTTACCTGTAACATATAGTTCTGTCCCCAACAAACATATTTAGCATTGCAAAATGCATTTCAATGTCCCTGGAGCATTCTTCCAGCAAGATATACCTGCCTTCCTCTTGTCTTATGCATGCAAATATATGTTTGTGTTCCACAAGTCCCAAGGTTTCTTTTTAAAAGAAAAAACCAGTTAACCATGTATTGTCTTTTTACCCCTTGCTGTAGAACTGGTGGTCCGGTTAAGAACACAGGCACAAAGAGGTGCACAGAAAGTATGTACATCCAGGTGTACTTTGGGGATCCATCAATAGCTACCTGTCAAATAATTAAGGAGACAAATGAGAGACACCATCAAACTGGGAATGAGGAGCAGGGGAAAGCTGGTGGTGGAGAAGAGGAGTTATTTTCTGACCAATAAAGTTATGCAGATCCAAGCTGGTTCTGACTTACTGCAATTATTTTTCATTGCTGGAAACTGGTTTTCGCTGGAGGAACGCCAGGAGAATCATGACTCCTCTGGCTTCCTGGTGATGTTCTTCTGGAAAAGCACCCTCTGTTGGCTTCTTCATCATGTGTGGGGCCATTAAATAGGGCTGCCCCAGGGACCTTTATTTCAAGGGAATGTTGCTAACTTCAGCCTCATTTTACACAGCGTATAGGACTACCTTTTTGTGAGCTCTGCTGCTGATCCTCTCCATACAGCTTCACACTCACAAGAAAGTGTGGCCAGCAGAGCCACACAAAAGTCCATACAGGGCAGCAACACCTAAACTTCTCAACATTTTTTACTTCCAAGGAACATCTCAATACTTCACACTCTCTTGAATTTTATCCCACTTTCTTCCAGTGTTCAGCTGAACTACTTTAAAACAGTAGCTCAATAATCAATAAAACACTTAATTAAAAAGTCAGAACAGAGAGACCCAACAGAGCACAAACTCTGATAAAATTAATAATATAAGTAATGCTGAGGCAACTTTAGCCACTACAATAATGAATGACAGTCTTCTCAAACACACTCACTTACTATTCACAATTCCTTGAGTTCTCCTCAATTCTTCTAGAAACGTCCTGCTCTTAAGATGCAATCCATTTCGCATTTACTTGAGGATCAGTCCCATTGAGTAGACATGCATAGGCTTAGACCAGGAGTGCCCAAACCCTGGCCTGGGGCCCCGATGCAGCTCGTGGCAAGCCTCAGTGTGGCTCTCATCAAGACCCCTCCATCTGGCTGGCAGACAAGCCTTGCAAAGTATCTATTTAAATTTATGTAAATGTATTCAAATCTGAAATGTAAATCATTTTCTGGTACCTGACATCCTATTGGAGAGATTATGTGGACATCCCTGGCTAAGATTCTTAAAGTCACAGACATGCTGGAATGACTCTGGGGGTGCCTTCGTGTTCTAGGAAAGTTTATTTTCCTATACGTGTGCTCGTAATGGGGACACCCTAAGTTTAGCAACAGTTAACATAAATACAAATGTATGAAGATGCCTTATACCAGCGTTTCTCAAAGTGGGGGTCGGGACCCCTTTGGGGGTCGCCTGGAGCTTTCCTGGGGGTTGCCTAAAGACCCCTGGTGCAGGGGGCCAGGTCAGGCTTGCCAGACCTCCGGCTGTAGCTGCGCACGCACTGGGGCTGACTGACAGCCTCAGGGCCCAATCCTATGCATGCCTACTCTGAACTAAATCCCATTGTGTTCAATGTGTGCATAGAATACACATTTCATTTGTAACCATGAAAATACATCCTGCATATCAGGTATTTACATTACGATTCATAACAGTAGCAAAATTACAGTTATAAAGTAGCAACAAAAATAATTTTATGGTTAGGGGTCCCCACAACACGAGGAACCTATAAAGGGGTCACGGCATTAGGAAGATTGAGAACCACTGCCTTATACCATCTGGATACTTTATCCTGATTGATAATGATGCTTTAGGATTTCAGACAAGACCTTTTCCCAGGTCTGTCTGGAGATGCCTAGGATTAAACTGGGACCTCCAAAAATCTGTATTTTGCTGGACCTCTCCAAGTACCCTGTATTCTTCTTTTTCTGTGAATACAAGAAATCAAAATTCCCTACAAAATCCACAGAGGTGTGTCTTTCGGGAGCACTTTTTCCACATCAGTTCTTCCTAAACAGAACATTGTCTCAATATCATATGAAATTTGAGTCATGCCTTTGAGCCCACGTTATACAAATGAGTTACAAATAAGGCCAAGCATAGCAAGGATTCATCCACCTGTCTTGCAATAATGTGCTTCTGCCCTCCTGCGGCTGTGTTGGGGCTCCGGTGGCCACCAAAATGGTTACTGAATCCAAGATTTTAAGGCTCAGGTTTTAAAGAATAACTAATCCCATTGCAAAGCTAAAAAAAGGAGGCCTCCGTCAGTCTTGGAAGACTATGGTATTGTGCTTGGCGCTGCATACGCTGCATGCGAAGCACGAAAGCCTGGGCAACCCTGATGTAAACTGGAGTCTCTTGAATGGAAAGGGCATCTCTGCTGGAATCAGTGGAGTTCTTGGAATGAAGACGTTTCCTCCCTTTCCTTGTGCAGCAAGAGTTGGAGCTTCCAAAAGATGGGAATGCATTTGGCTGATAATCAGGCTGATAATCAGTGAGAGTGGGTTAGTGTCTGTGTGTGTGGTTGTGTATGTGTGGAGTGTGGGGTTTGGACTATTTTTATGTGTGTGAAAGAGTGGTTAGTTTGTGTTGTGTGTGGGGTTGCGTTTGTGGAGTTCTGTTGTGTGTGTGTGTGGAGTGCAGAGTTGGGTCATGTGTGGGGATTGGGCTGTGTGTGTGTGTGTGTCTGTGTCTGTGTGTGTAGAGTCTGAGGTTGTGTGTGTGGAGTGTGGTTTTGGGTTGTGTGTGAAAGTCCATCCTAGGATCATCTAGATCAGTGGTTCTCAGTCTTCCTAATGCCGTGACCCCTTTATAAGTTCCTCATGTTGTGGGGACCCCTAACCATAAAATTATTATCGTTGCTACTTTATAACTAATTTTGCTACTGTTATGAATCGTAATGTAAATATCCAATATGCAGGATGTATTTTCATGGTTACAAATGAAATGTGTGTTCTATGCACACATTGAACACAATGAGATTTATTTCAGAGGATTGGGCATAGGATTGGGCCCTGAGGCTGCAATCCTATCCACATTTACATGGGAGTAAAGGCCCCCTGACTATAATGGGATTTATTTCAGAGTAGGCATGCATAGAATTGGGCCCTGAGGCTGTCAGTCAGCCCCAGTGCGTATGCAGCTACAGCCAGAGGTCTGGCAAGCCTGACCTGGCCCCCTGCACCAGGGGTCTTTAGGCGATCCCCAGGAAACCTCTAGGCAACCCCAAAAGGGGTCCCGACCCCAACTTTGAGAAACACTGATCTAGATTCCAAAAAGCTATAGTATGTCTATGTAGAGGAAGTGTGGGTGGAGCTACAGGGGTTTAGGACATGTTTGGAGTTGTGTTGTGTGTGTGTGGGATTCATCCTGACTCCAAAAAGGTATAATATGTCTATGTAGAGCAGGTGTGGGCAGAGCTAGAGGGTTATGGGACAGACAGATGGACAGACAGAATTTGCCTTTCATTTATATAGCAGTGAAAGTGTGGGCAGGTCTCCCCTCCTTGTCCTGCTGTCCCCCTGAAGAAAGACTGCCATTGTTCATTCCCAAACAGTAAGTTCTCCGCCACAAATGCCAGCGCTTGCTCCCCAGAGAGAAGGAGTGCCGGCTACAGTGCTCCGTGGCACTCATGCATGTACAGGGGGTAGTTCTGGCAGTGATGCTGCTGGACCTCTTGTGTGTCAATTCATGTTTATTGTCACCAGGAGGCAAAGGTTTGTCTCCAGCACTGATGTGACAGGAACATGTTCATGTCAGAGAGAAGCAAGAGAATGTGACACAACGGATGTCTCTGCATCTGAGGTAGGCTAAGCCAACATCAGTTTCTCCACCTAAGGGGGGAATATCTTTTCTGCTTGACGTGGTCATCATGTTGACAAATTTCAAGACCGTGGAAATCATATTTTGGGAGATCTGCTGGCTGCTCAGGCAGGGTTTTCAGCTAGACTCTTCTCTGTCCCCCTCACTCTCGGGGACTCTCGTCATCCAAGATCCATTGCCCTTAACTTTACTCCAACTCCAGCACCTTCTCTTCTGGAGACATTGCTGAAGCCTGTGCCTGGGCCTGGTTTGGTACTGGCTGCATGTTCACTTGATATATGTGGTATAGAAGCTGATGGTGTGAAAGCTGTATTGTTGTTATGCGCACCAGGACCACCAGCTGAAGTGACCAGACACTCCAAGTGCATTAAAGTGACTTGCAAGTGGCGCATGCAAGTAGGTTGGTGACTCAAGCAAGTGGTCACTCAGGTTGGTGGCAGGGCAGTTCATAGGAGGATTGGAGGATAGGAGTTGTATACATACATACATGCATACATACATACAATTTGAACAGAGCATGGGGTTAACTCAGTGTTTGGGCAAGGTGGGTGGTAACACTTAGGAGAAGCCTTTTAAGGTCCCGCTGGAAGTCAAATGTCGCTGGGCTTTTGGCGAGAGGGTAAGATAACGTGTCTGGCAGGAACCATCTCAGTCTGACAGAACACGTGTGAAAGCAGAGGAGGCTTGTTAATAGGGGCCAGCAAAAGATGTCATAAGAGAGGCAGATGTCATGTGCCAATTTGAATGGAAGCCATATAAGACCTACAATGGTTTAAAATAGCGGAGTCAGATATATGATCATGCATAGAAGGTCAAAAGCACGGGGCTGACATGCGCAAGCAGAGGCCAGGTATGAACAGTGTATCCCAAGGATTCCTGGGCAGGCTGTTCCTTTCGTTGCTGCCGGTGTCAGAAGCCTGCTTGCCACAAAAGTGGCTTCGTTTATTTGTGTTCATGTGAGCCAGTTCAGCCTAAATGAAGCAATGAGATACTATCAGCACATATATTTGACAGAATTTAACAGTGAATAGGAAAGCAACAGGATCATTAGAATAAAAATCTCCGCTAAAATGCTGCGTTCCATTCTTCTTTCGCTTGGGTTGATTACTTGGTTTAAATGGATCTGGCTCCTGTTTCCATTTTATCTGGCAGATCAGAGACATTTTATTTGCACCTTCCAGTATGCACTGCCTCAAACCATCTCCTCAGCTTCATGTGGGCCATAATACTGGCATACTGGTATTGCATACTGGGATATGCAGTTAGACCCAAATTATGCATATAAAACAAGAACAGCTCTGTGATCTTTAAAATATGTTGGTGCTAAAGGGATGATGACGTACTGGCATGTGGATCTGTTAAACACCTTGATAAACTTTTGCTCCTCGGTAACTTTGCCAGCATTTTATTATAAAGACTTATAATTATTTTATAATAAAGACATTTATTATAAAGTCCAGTTAGACAGAACACCAAAGAAAAGGCCAGAGGATGGGAAAAGAAGAGGAAACAAGCAAATTCAGTTATTAGGTCTTACGTAAAGTCAAAAACTTAGTGAAAAAGACAAGCTGGAACGACCACTGAAGGAGGCCGTTCTTGGAAGGGAAGGAGCCAAACCCTACAATCCAGAGTAACTACAGGAGCACATAAAAGACATTACATGTACCTGTAGTTACTGCACCACCTAGTGAAAACCTATGGGAAATTCATATTGCAATCCAGAGCAAATTGTTCTTACACTGAAGCAAGGACTCCCCATAGTTACTCTGGATTGCACCCAAATGGTCGCATCCTTGCTGTTAGCCAAGCTAGTAGTTCTGGGCCTTGACATCTCTTCTCTTCTCCAGGCTGATTCTGAAGATAGACCTACCCAGGCAAGAACATTGAGCCATGACTTTCATAGGGTCCTCACATTGGGTACCACATTACATAGTCCTGAATACTCTAGTAGGAGCCAGTAGAAAGGGTGCAAAGAAAGCATTGCAAACGTGAGGAAACAATTTATGTTTGACGGTGGGAGCTGTTGGTTCCATCTCTCCCTTCTTGCCGTTTTCCCATTTCAACTCTATCTCCCCACAGTCTTGTTCCCCTCCAAAGGATTGTACAGTGAGGGACAATTTGTTGTGGGAAATTAGCAGGAGAGAACGAAGCATCCCTTCCCTGCTATTCCTTTGATCAAAGTATAAGCTTTGATCAAGAAGGTCTTTGACAAGAAGGTCTTGCATGTGTTCATGGGGTGCATTACAGGTTGTCCTTCCAGCCGCCATGCAGAGTGGTCTTCCTCGGATTCAAGTATGGAAGCATCCCCTCTCTTTTCAGGGTGAATTTCCTTCAATTTCTTGTTCAGATTCTCGGCACATTGAAAGACGACAGCCTGTGTACCAAAATGACACCCCATCACAATATAGACTGGGAATTGATGCTGCTCTTTCTATGGGCGTACTTCCTATTCAGACTATATATACTCCATCTACTGCATATCTCTGTGTGTTCCCTTGACATCATTTTGCCTTTATCCATATTCTTTGCAAGTGCCCTTCGCAGCACTACAGACTTGCACTGACAGCCCTTTGCCTTTCCTCCAGTCATGCAATGGTGCAACCAGACTGTTGTTGACACTGTTTTGCTGTCCTTCCTCCCACACTGATTCACAGCCACACTGTCAGGCATGACTGGAGAGATCAGGATGGATCTGAGAACACAAAGTCCTAAAGTTTTTATAGAATTATCAAAATCCATAAAGTAGGTTGAGCTTCTCAAACAAAATTAGATTAATTAATGACACACCTTTTCATAAGCTACTGCAGAATGATTTACCCCCAAATCCTGAGTAAGTACGGGAGCACATAAGAAACAGTACGTGCACCTGTAGTTACTGCACCTCCTATTGAAAACCTATGGGAAATTCATATTGGAATCCAGAGTAAATTGTTCTTACACCAGAGCAAGGACTCCCCGTAGTTACTCTGGATTTTGCCCTTAGCCAAACATAAATAGGGTCTGGTCTCTGAAGTCCATAAATGAGAAAAAGGAATGTGCAAAATGTGATTGTCGTTTTGATTTAGCTAATTATTTATTCCAATCACATTACTGTTGCTATTATTTAATTCATTTTTGTTCTTCCTGTTTGTTTTTCTCTTACTCTAGCAGTGGATGTTCAGAGACAGTCAGCATGTCAGGCTAGAGGTAGCATTTCATCATCATTCCTGCCGTGAGAGAGATATAATCTTTGAAAAGTGCTCCTCCGTCCCAGTTCAGACTTCTTCTCCTCAGCTCATCTAGCACTGGGTTAGATGGTTTCTGGCAGTTGATGTACCTTTGAGTTTTCTTGGCATATGAAAAACAATCCCACAAACACCTCTGAGAACTTGTCATGCTCCTTGTCTGGTTTCCAGCTTTCAACAGAAGCCTGCAACAAGGGCCTCCAGCTTCACATAGGCTGCAATCCAAAGCATGCCTGCTCAGAATTAGGTCCTATTCTGTCCTATGGGTGCAATCCAGAGTGACTACGGGGAGTCCTTGCTTCAATGTACGAACAATTTACTCTGGAGTGCAATATGAATTTCCCATAGGTTTTCACTAGGTGGTACAGTAACTACAGGTGCACATAACGTCTCTTTACTTAATTAAATTTGATTTTGTTGTTGCGGTGAGGGTAACAAAATCTTCTTTGACTCCGGAAAGCAACTAGGTGCTTTAGCTGTGCCACTAGCAGAGTAAAGGGTGGTGAACTGCTGAGGAAGAAGGAAATAAAGTTGTTTTCTTACCCCTTTTCTTTTTAAAAATGTCTTTTGATTTTTTATAAAAAAGTTTTCTCTTAAAAAAATTCTTTTTATTTTTTTAAATTTTATTTTTTAAAATGCCCTGGGATGACATCACTTCTGCTTGTGACATCACTTCCAGGGTAACATTTTGAGCTTTGCACCAGGCTACGTGATCATTGTGCAGGTTGGCTGCACAAGCAACTTGGGGATCAGCTGAAGTTAAAGAAAGAGAAGTATAGGGAGTGGAAGACTGGAAAGATCACCAGGAAGGAGTAGAGCTTCTATAGATATTCCCAAAGGAACAGGAGGAGGAACGAGGGGCTGGGGCTGCTCCTGGACAAAGATGGACAGCAGGTGTCTGGAAACCAGGAGAAGGCAGAGCTGCTCAACTCCTACTTTGCGTCCGTCTATTCTCGGAAGGAGGGCTGCGCAAATAGGGGTGCGGGATCATTGGCTGATGCGGGGATGTGCTTGCATCCCCAAAGAGGTAATGAAAACATGGATGGTGCAGAACAGCAGATTAAGATTGACAGAGAACTGGTTCGAAACCACTTAACTGGCCTAAATGAATTCAAGTCATTTGGACTGGATGAGCTGCATCCTGGAGTTCTGAAGGAACTGGCAGATGTCCTTGCAGAGCCTCTGTCGATCATCTCTGAGGAATCCTTGAGGAGTGGAGAAGAGCCTGGACTGGAAGAGGGCAAATGTAGTCCCAATCATTAAGAAGGGGAGAAAAGAAGACCCCGGAAATTATAGACCAGTCAGTTTGACTTCAATCCCGGGCAAGATATTAGAGCAAATCATAAAACACACAATTTGTGCACATCTAGACAAGTACTCGGTGATCAAAAGAACCCAGCATGGATTGACCAAGAATAAATCTTGCCAGACAAATCTGATCTCCTTTTTTGATGGGGTTACGAGCTTCCTGGACATGGCAATGCTGTGGATGTCATTGATCTTGACTTCAGCAAAGCATTTGACAAAGTCCCACATGACATCTTCACTGGGAAGTTGGAAAAATATGGGCTAGACGGGGCAATTGTTAGGTGGATCCGCAACTGGCTCCATGGCTGCACTCAAAGGGTTTTAGTAAATGGTTCTGTGTCAACCTGGAGGTCAGTTTCTAGTGGGGTCCGCCAAGGCTCTTTCTTTGGACCGGTTCTCTTTAACATTTTCATCAATGACTTGGAGGAAGGGGTACGGGGGAGCCTGATCAAATTTGCAGATGACACCAAACTGGGAGGAGTAGCAAACACAAGAGAAGAAGGAGAAACCTCCAGGAGGATCTGGATAAACTGGAATCCTGGGCTGGAACAAACAGAATGAATTTCAACAGGGAGAAGTGGAAGGTTCTGCACTTAGGCAATAAAAACCAAAAACACAGGTAGAAAATGGGGGATACTTGGCTTGGCAGCACAACATGTGAGCAGGATCTTGGAGTCGCCGTGGATCACAAGCTGAACATGAGTCAGCATGTGATGTGTCTGCAAAGAAGGCAAATGCCATTTGAGGCTGCATTAAGAGGACTGGAGCTTCCAAGTCACGAGAAGTTCTAGTTCCTCTTTATTCAGCATTGGTGAGACTCACCTTGAGTCCTGTGTTCAGTTCTGGGGTCCTCACTTGAAGAAAGAGGCAGCCAAACTGGAGCAAGTCCAGAGGAGAGGGACAAGAAGGATCAGTGGGATGGAAGGGAAGCCCTACCAAGAAAGGTTGGGGGAACTGGGGATGTTCAGCCTGGAAAAGAGGAGGCTGAGGAGAGACCTGATTGCCCTCTTCAGATACCTGAAGGGCTGTCATAGGGAGGAAGGGGCTCATTTGTTCATAGCTGCTTCTGAAAGCAGAACTAGAACCAACAGGTACAAACTGCAAGAGAGGAGATTCTGGTTGGAGATCCAGAAAAAATTCCTGACAGTTCGGACTGTTCGGCAGTGGAAGAGATTGCCAAGGGAGGTGGTGGACTCTCCCTCACTGGGGATCTTCAAGCAGAGGCTCGATGAGCACCTGTCGGGGATGCTCTAGGGGGATTTCCTGCTGCAGGCAGGGGGTTGGATTAGATGACCTACTAGGTCCCTTCCAACTCTAGGATTCTATGATTCTACACCACTGGCACCCTTAATTTATAAATAATAAGATGAATCCATGCTGCTTGCCCACCAGGAAGATGAAGATATGAAGAATTTTTTTCCCAGGACATAAGGCTAAGAAAAAGGACATGTCCTGTAAAAAAGATATGGTTACCCTACAGAGATTGAGACACCTTTGGGTTAATAAGACCTTAATGTAGCATGTTGTTTGGGTCTCAGCACAATCTGATCAACATCCTACCAGTCGAAGTTCAGCATCCTATCCAGTACACCAGGAAAGGTTAACTTCTATATTCCCAGGACTGTGTTTGAGGGTCTCAGAGGTGTATTTTGCAAGAGAAAATTATTTTCTCCATAATAATGTTAGCTGGCACTATCTCCTTCTAAGTATCCAAAATACATGGAGGGTTTTAAAAATAATCTCTGGACCACTCAGCCTTATATTAAAAATGGTGGAAGTAAAACCAGAATGGCCTTTAATGCAAACTGTGTTTACTAATATGAACTAATAAAGTCATAGAATGTGAATTTCTATTGGACTAATGGGTATTGCATTATACTTTATTAATGATACTATATATTTTTACAGTGTGTTAGGATATGCATTGAAAAATAGGAGAATTTGCTACTCTATTAAAGGAAGAGAAAACTATAAAAGCAGGAATTTAACTGGAAAGGAAAAATGCAAAAGGGATATTTTTAATGAAATAGTTTGCTGGGTGTAATTGAATCATGCATTAACTATATTTAAGTTCAGCCAGTAGTTTCAAAGAGATAGTACTGGTTTGCTTCTGAAATTTAATTTTGTAAAGGAGTGGAAGCCCAGGAAGATGAGTCATCCCGTGGGGAGGAGGTTGTCCTTCGTATAACCCGGACCCATCCTGTGAAGGCCTGGAAAGCTCAGCCTTGAATTGTTGTCTCCCTTTTTCCTGCCTAAGATTTTGTAAACCATGAAAAGAGAGGAGAAGACAAAAGGAGAAGACAATGCACTGCTGTGGACAAAGTTCTGTGGCAAACAGAATGGCTGGTTTGTTCATTCTCAAACTTAAGGCACAATCCAGAGAAACGACGGAAGCATGTAAGAGACATTATGTGCACCCATAGTTACTGCACCACCTAGTGAAAGCTTATGGGAAATTCATATTGCAATCCAGAGTAACTTGTTCTTGCTCTGGAGCAAGGACTCCCCATAGTTACTCTGGATTTTAAGTGGAAGTTAACCAATTTCAGTTTAGTGGCCAGTTTAGTTCCTGATGGTCTGTTCTATAAAGAAGAGGGTTTCCAGCCTCGGTGAAAGACTTGGGCACATGGAGGGCATCAGAGGGTCTAAGACTGCAATTCTGTGAAGCTGAGGAAATAAGCAGTCTTGAAGTAAGCTTATTAGAGTGAATTATTATATTGCTGCAATAATTAGCGCTTCCTTGAAAGTCAGCCAGAGGAGAAACTTCTTGTAAGAGCTCACAGAATGCACAGAAGGAGGAGGAGGAGGAAGAGGAGGAGGGCAGCGTCTTCATCTGCACTACTGAACTGCCTCCATCTTCAAATGTGCACTGGATACTGCACAGTCCAGTTGGTCAGCCTTTCCAGCACAAGTTGGGACTGGGCTGTAATGTATTCAGATATTCAGATCAAGTTGCTCCCAAGTTTGCAGGCTGAGTTTTGAACAGACATAAGCACTGAAGCCATGTTGTCTCCTGCTGTGTGCGCTTCTTTGAAAATGCCCCACTATCTGTAGTGGTCAGTGTGTAGGAGAGCCAGTATGTCCAGGCAATATATATTTGCCAATAACCATATTTTCGGGATTGAACACTGTTAGTAAGTTTGGCACTGCACTGCTGAAAGGTTGCTGTAGGCTTTTCCGGGGAGAGCCATCCGTTGTGACCCTCCCTTGAAAAGTTGGTTGTAGCCACTGTCATCCGTGCACTGATCACATCCAAATTAATGCACAGTGCATGCACTGTACCAGAGCGCCATTGGTCGTCTCCTTTACACCCAGCAATGGCGGCCAGTAAAACACAGCTGGATCCTGAACCTACCGCTGGATCTCAGATCTAAAACATCCCCATCTCTTTTCCTTGCTTTCCTTTTTCCTTTCCTTCTTTGCAGTAGTTCCAAATGGCAAGAAAGGTTGAAGACGGCAACTCCACGCGCTGGCGGCTGCTGCTGCTGACTCAACGCAGATGGGGCTCTGTGGAAGGGAAAGCACTGGCCGGGGCTCCTCTTCCTCTGAGCCACGGATCTGAATACTCCAGTTTCCTCCTCTCCGTAGCAATCCCAGTTCACAGGTCACCAAAGGGAAGGATTTCTGCTTTCTTTGTTGTTTCAAAGGAAAGTTCAAGGTACACTTGAGTCAAGCGTTCTTTCCAGAGAATATTAATACTTTGCTTTGAAAAAATGGAAAGTAGAGATGCTCAGGCTTGGCTTCTGACCAATAAGGAAGAGAGAACTAAATTAATTTGAGAAGCAAACCGCATTAAAAGGGGGAGTGATAGATAAGCAGTCATGGGAAATCCATCTCAGCAGAGGACAAATGAGCAGGACTTGACTTTCCTCTAACCCTTAATCTGTTTATAGGAGGGGAATCTGAGAATGAAGCACCTCTCAACAGAAGTTTAAGTCAACAACTACCATTAATTGCCTTCACTTTTGGACTGTCGCCCGTGAGCACCCCTTGCACATGAACAGCCACTTGTGTTATGCTACAAGCATGCTCAAAATTGTTGAAAGAGCAGCTTTTGGGTGACGAGAAATACATTTATACACCTGTGGTTTCCATTTGAGGCGCCATTTTCATTTACTTCTGTGCATTGATTGACTACATGGATGAGAAAGCAGGGACACCACCCCTGAGTTCAGCAGTCTTGCATGCTCTGCTTTGACACTCCCCTGCCCACACGCACACGCACACCCGCACACCCACACATCCACACACACACACACACACACACAGAGTGGATGGAAGTAGTGGTGTAGTCAAGTCACTTGACAACTGCAGTCCATGCATTTTTGTCACTCCCCTCCCCACCCCCAAGATGGTGGAGGACAGTCTTAGGGTTGGATAGGTGGGGACAGGAGGCAGGGATCCAGCAATATACTGGTTCCCAAACCTGACACCCGAGCACACAGAGCAGCCTTTGGCTGGTCACACGTATTTGGTTCTGCACTGCTTCCAGAGGAGGCTGGATCCTAGCCTTGTCCCCAGGCATCCTGCAGCAGTCCCAAGATGCTTACACTGAAGCTTGCAAACTGCTTCAGGGTGTTCCTGCTCATGTGCAGAGGCTGAGAGTTGCCTTCCCACCTCAGCCCTTAAGACAGTGATTCTCAAAGTGGGGGTCGGGACTAGAGCTTTCCCGGGGGTCGCCTAAAGACCCCTGGTGCAGGGGGCCAGGTCAGGCTTGCCAGACCTACGGCTGTAGCTGTGCATGCACTGGGGCTGACTGACAGCCTCAGGGCCCAATCCTATGCATGCCTACTTTGAAATAAATCCCATTATAGTCAGGGGGGGCCTTTACTCCCATGTAAATGTGGATAGGATTGCCGCCTCAGGGCCCAATCCTATGCATGCCTACTCTGAAATAAATCCCATTATAGTCAGTGGGCCTTTACTCCCATGCAAATGCGGATAGGATAGCAGCCTCAGGGCCCAATCCTATGCATGCCTACTCTGAAATAAATCCCATTGTGTTCAATGTGTGCATAGAACACACATTTCATTTGTAACCATGAAAATACATCCTGCATATCAGATATTTACATTATGATTCATAACAGTAGCAAAATTACAGTTATAAAGTAACAACATGAGGAACTTATAAAGGGGTCACAGCGTTAGGAAGATTGAGAACCACTGCCTTAAGATCACCTGTGTCTCTCTCCTGCAAGGAACTGGGCCTTGTTATCTTCAACTGCTGCTGCTGCTGCTGCTGAGCAAAAGCCAAGCCAGTTTTCTGGGCTGAGCCTGGCTGTCTATCATTGCGTTAAATAAATGAAATAAAAGTTCCTTACATGGAGGGGAAAACAAACTAGGAAAAAGTACCTGGTTTCTATAAGAACAGTAAGAACAGTAATGGCTTCTATAAGAACAATAGCCAAGGAATTCCTGGCTCACGTGTTTCATTTTGGTGACAAATTGATTCAGCAGATTAAAGCAGCTGCACATCCTGATGTGGTCTCTTCCCACTCACACCCTCCCCCCCCCCCAAAAAAAAAAAAAAACAAAAACAAAAAACCATCCTGGGAACTTTGCTTTTGGGAAAAGCTGATGGTTGTGATTGAGAGGCCTTCGTAGCTCAAGGTCTCCAGTGAAACTTGGCCCCAACATTTTTGTCCTCTGTGAAAGCTCCACCCACAGAACAGAGACGTGTCCAGTTGGTGACATGTTTGCAATGCACATTCAACATGCCACACAAAGCACTGACCATCTCACTGAGGGATCCTTTTGTTGCTGATGGTGCACAGAAGAGCCTTTTGCAAGCACAGGCAGAAGGAGGTCCTCATGCACCGGACAAGGTGAACTTCCAGGAAAGTGTATATAGAATTGCAGGCTGACCCAGCAATCAGAGGCATACTCATTGCCACCCCCATAGCATGCTATGCCTGACTGAATGCGGAGTGGCAGCAGCAGCTGTTTCCACAGGGGGTGGCATTGGAGGGCCCTGCATGTTCTGGCAACTTCTCCACAGATGCTCGAGTACCTGACCTGCCATACAGTGGCTGCCGTGGCTGTCCCTGCTGGGAAGGTCACCAGGGCCCTTGCACTCTCCCAAGACCTCTCAAAGGAGCTGTTCCATCTAGGGAGGGTGCTGGAGCACCCGTGCAGTCCAGCAGGGAGTCTAAGGTGCTCTGCAGCTGACTGGGCAACTTGGCCCGATGGGCTGTGGAGTTCACTCATGCCTACTCTCCTTTGCATGCCCATGGCTTGAGACACATCATGCTGCATGAGCGCTGCACCTCTGAGTGCAATGCTACTCAGAATGCTACCTTCCAAGCCCTATGAATTCTGAAGGGTTTACTCCCATGTAGATGTATACCCCATGGTGTGATAAAACTTGAGTATTTGGAACGGCAGAAACAGAAATGCAAAAGGAAAGTTTGTTTTTAAAAATCCCCTGAAAGTGAAGAGGATCTTCTAACAAACCAGGATCCATGACTGGGTTCCAAAAGGCACTAAAGCAGAACCCAAATGGCTCCAGCAAATGAAACAGGAATTCAAAAAGTGAATTAGGTCTCAATGGATTTGTAAAAAAATGCAAACTCCAGCCAAACTGGAGCAAGTCCAGAGGAGAGCGACAAGAACGATCAATGGGATGGAAGGGAAGCCCTACCAGGAAAGGTGGGGGGACTTGGGATGTTCAGCCTGGAGAAGAGGAGGCTGAGGGGAGACATGATTGCCCTCTTCAGATACCTGAAGGGCTGTCATAGGGAGGAAGGGGCTCATTTGTTCTTAGCTGCTTCTGAAAGCAGAACTAGAACCAATGGGGACAAACTGCAAGAGAGGAGATTCCGGTTGGAGATCCGGAAAAAATTCCTGCTGGTGAGGGCGGTTGGGCGGTGGAAGAGATGCCAAGGGAGGTGGTGGACTCTCCCTCACTGGAGATCTTCAAGCAGAGGCCCCACCATCACCTGCTGGAGATGCTCTGGGAGGATTTCCTGCTGCAGGCAGGGGGTGGACTAGATGACCTATTAGGCCCTCTTCCAACTAAGATTCTAAGATGTGTGGCTCAAGTTCAGTGACAGGATGACCATCTAGAATGGAGGACAGAGTGCCTATTCCTTTAACCATTGCATAGAAAAGGGAATTTAGGCAAGTTTAGCTCAACATAGAAGGATTTAAAAAGATACCTAACCCCCAAATCCAGAGTAACTACGGGCGCACGTAAGAGACTTTATGTGCGCCCGTAGTTACTGCACCACCTAGTGAAAACCTATGGGGAATTCATATTTGAATCCAGAGTAAGTTCTTACACTGGAGCAAGAACTCCCCATAGTTACTCTGGATTTTGCCCTCTTCTTTTTTCCACCCTTTTATCTACTATGAGGACTAATTCATTTCTTCCATGGGATTCTTATCCACAGTAATAAACGAATTCCTGTATTCCTGTCCATTTTAGTTCACAATTCCCAAGAGATGCATGTTCAGTCTTGCCTTCCGGGTCTGTCCTCATCCATCTTCCCTTGATCCAAGGATCTGACCGTCCCAGTTCCTCTGCAGATTTGCATTCTTGATGGAAGTGGAATGAAGGGTGATTCTCTGAAAGTTCTGCTTGCGTGTGACGTACGTGTTTATCTCGGCTGTGTTTATGGGAAGAACTGGATCCCCCTCCCATTTGTTTGTAAATATTCCCCACCACTCGTCTGTTTTATGTATTAATATGTTATCTGCTCATTTATTTTGGGTAGCAACCTGTTTTATAGCAATATTTTAATAAAAATCTGTGAACAGGCGGGAAAAGTAACACGCCATACAAACAAACATGAGCTGTGCAACTCAAAGGGAAGAGAAATGGAAGTGGGATTCCGTTGCATGCCACGCAAAAAGGGAAAAGCACGTTTTATTCCCTCCTGGCTCCGGTTGGGAAACAACAGCATCCTGGGCAAGATTCACGTAGACGTGCAAACTCTTAATATTTCTGGGGAGGCTCTGATGACAGGCTAACTATCACATGAGATCACTCTGTGGTCAGAGCCAGGAAAATAATGCTAGGAAATGGGGAACCAGCAGAAGACATTGTTCTCGTGTCAGCTGATGGGGCCGGAGAAGCCATAAAAGAAACTTAGGGCCCAATCCTCCTTGGCTCTAAGCTGATGGATCTCATGATTTGCAAAGATTAAGCCAGGATTGCTGTTGCTGCAGCTATTCTGTCATTCTGTGGTAAGTTGGTTGACCTGGAACCACAACAGGTAAGGGGTGGCAGGTAAGGGGTGGATCAACAGGTAAGGGGTAGATCTTAGTAGCAGTTTTGGCAGTGACAACTGTTTGACATATAACCCAGGCCTGGCACGTCCCCTTGAGGGATCTAACAAAAACCACCAAATTGTTGAATCTGGTCTCTGCGACTCTCTCGGTGTCTTCTTTGGCACAGCACCAAACTGGATAAGAAAAGGCTACAAAGAACAGTAAGATCAGCAGAGAAAGTAATTGGAGTCAACCTGCCCTCTGGGGGATTTATACACTGCTTCGGTCAAGATGTGAGCAGTGGGGATTGCTGCAGACCCTACACCCTGGACTCAACTGGTTTGAGCTTCTTCCCTCTGGACACCAGTATCGGTCTCTGTAAAGTAAGGATGGAGTAAAGTAAAGTAAAGTAGGCAGTGTTCTAATTCAAATTGCATGTTCTTATCTGTTCCTTTGCTGTATTCATTGTTTATTACTTATGAGTTAGTCCCAGTATGGGGGTGCTTTGTAAGACAAACTTAATTCATTCCGGAAGCATGTTTGTCTTACAAAGCATTCTTCTTACAAAGCAGATTTTCCCAGAGGAAATAATGGAAACTCAGACAATTGGTTCCACAACCCAAAAATATTCATATAAAAATATTAACTGGATGTAAGAATGATGACAAAACACTGTATTCAAATTCAAAACATTGTAATGTAATACAGAACACAATTACTGTACTAAAACAATGTTATATTCTGTACAGGAAAACCTTTATGGCCAAGGATGCCTAGTTTTCACTACAAGAGTCTTTTGGAGCAACTTTAACAAGGAACCTCTCTGTGTGTGAGATCTATCCATGCAAACCAGATGCTGTCTACTCAGAATCAAGCCTCATTGAATCCAGTGGGGCTTACTCACAGGAAAGTGTGTAGGAACCACGTAGGGAAGGTGGTGAGGGACAAGAGGGGTGGTTGTAGTGGGGTCCAGTCTTTCAAAGCATTTGTCTTACAGACATTCATCTTGCAAGGCACTACTGTATTTATGTAGCCATTCGCCAAAACCAAATTCCAAGTATGGTATTCATACATGGCCAATAAATAAATCTTTCTAACTGCCCCTGCATCCCTTCCTCCCAAGACAAACACCCCACCACACTTCCCTGCATGCACCATCCCCATGCAGGCAGGGGATGCAACACACAGGCAGGGGGTTTGACTAGATGACCTCCTGGGATCCCTTCCTACTCTGTGACTCTGTGGTTGTTGGAAAAACCTGTGTCTGGTTGATTGCAAAGATTGGTGCCGAAGCCTAAATGTCTGGTCATTTTAAAAAAATCTGCTTTTATTTTCCAGAATGCCAAAACACAAGTGCCATCTCCCCAAATTGGCCGTCTCAAGTCGTTCAAACCTGGACGGAGCCCACAGGAAGCTGTAAGGCCTCCTTTGGCAAAGTCATGGTCAACTGGCCCAGGAGGGGTGAGTAGAGAGTTACATCAGTTCTAAAAAGAATAATATGGTGTTGAAATTAAGTATAGGAAAGCAATACGAGTATTTTTAGCTTATTTTAACATGTCCTACATTTGTCCTACATTTTTGGGGGTGTCTCACATTTTTTTTTTAACCAGGTAGGAATGTTGACTTGGAGGGTAGGAATTTTGGTGAGCTTGACAGGAAAATTTGGGTTTGGCATCTGGTCACCCTGAGGCCAGGTCTACCCAAAAGGTGGGTCTGAGCTTCAGATCTGGATGGGTGCCCACATCTATGCATCAGGTTGCCCTTGCTCTGGAATTAAGGTGGTGATCATGGATGCCACCTCCCAACCACAAACACTGGTCCCGTCTCTCTTCCCCAATGACAATCTTGGTGATTCCCTGCTGTGTCATCACATCATCTCAGTGGCTATTCAAATAATCAGTTTCATTGGTCCATTTAAGAAAAATCTACTTTTTGTTATATAAAGTACATGTATATATGTATGAAAATATATTTTTATTTTGGCCAAAGCTTTTGGTGGAATGAAGAGCTTTTTGGCCATAGCTTTTGATGGAATGAAGACATTTCACTTGAGTTTTTCATTCCACTCTGCTGTAAATTATGCCTCAAATATATAAATATATTTACATACATATATACATTTACATGTATGTAGGTGTGTATATACAATATACATATACAATATTATTCCTAAATCCACAATTTCCACATTGGTTACTAGTGATGTCAGCCCCCCCCCCCCAAGGATGGCACCTTCCTCATTCCAGATTGCAGTGCTTCTCAAACGGTTAGCACTGGGACTCTCTTTTTAGAACGAGGGTCTGTCACAGACCCTTACGAAGTGCTATCATGGCCAGATGTGGCGTCGTCAAGGAAATTAAAATAAATAGTTATCAATAATTAAAAGTAAAACAAAAATAATAAAATAAGAGGAAGCTGTTCTACCCAGTAAATTTTCTCTGTAGCCCGACTGCAATAACAAGCCCAGACATTTGACAAATCTCAAATCTAACTGGTTTGACAAATCAGTTAGATGTTTATCCTTTCCTCAGAGTCCAGTTCAATTTAATTTATCATATTTTAAACCATATCCATATCAGCACCACCTGGCTTTACAAGTCCCTGCATTTGCTTTTTGATATAAAAAAAGTTGCTTTGTTGTTTTCTGGGGTGCTTTTTTTTGGCCTTTTGATCTTTTAAACAAATTGAGATATTTCACTCAATATATTTTTCATTTCACTGTCCTATGATTTATGCATCACACAATATGCAGCATGACGGTATTATTTCTAACCATTTTTGCAGTCTTGGTCCCAAGTGGTGTCGCTCTTTCAGGGGTAGTTACTGGTGTGGACCACCCCTTGCAAGCTATGCCATTGTGTACCAAGTCAGGCATTGTGTACCAACATGGTGCACCAACATTGTTTCACGGGAATTATGAACAAAACAACTTATGAATGAGCTCCTGGAACGGAACTTGTTCATAAGTCGGGGAGTTCCTATTGCTTGTGGTATTGGCCTGTCCACTGTCTCTGCATACCTGCCTCTCTCTCTCTCTCTCTCTCTCTCTCTCTCTCTCTCTCTCTCTCTCTCTCTCTAATTCTCTCTCTCTCTCCCCTTTTAGTGAGATTTTGGTTCCAGCATTGACTGCCATAAGTTTGGAAAGCAGATTCTGTACTAAATGCATTTGGCGGAGCAAGCTTGAACTAACCCTGGTGTTATTTATACTCAACCACACAAGGTAGGCCTTCCCATCTGCTTACTGGTAAAATAACACGAAGGCATGTTGTTCAGGCCTTTTGATGAGGCAGGCTTAATCATGCTCCCCAGTAAGGTCCTGTTTATAAATACTTTATTATTAATAAATCAAGCCATTTGCAGCAAGGCTGAAAGATGATTTATGCTCACGTGCAAAGCAAGCCTATCAGTTTAATAATATTGGCACCTTATCACATGCCTTGTAGCAGTCTGTGGCACCATCATCTGTTAAGCAGCTCCTCTTAATGCATTTCGTACTGAGCCTTGTAATAATTTGCTAGAGATGCAGCTGCGTCTATTAAGCTTCTCCTCCAATCAATACAAATAGACCATTTTCTAAAATTGCAGCAGAAATTAAATGATTTGTGGATAGTCTAACTAGAAACAGTTTTGTCTCTCCGCTTGAGGAGCAAAGTGGCTTTCAGACAGTAGACCTCAAGAATGGTTGCAAATGATGGAGACAGAGCCAAGCCAAGACAAGTGACTCCCCCCTCCCCCAAATGGGGGGCTGTGAGCCTCCATCCAACCAGCAACAAGCCTCTGGTCCTCTGCAAACTGATGGTCCACAAGTAGCCTCCCCAGCCCCCAGAAAGCCTCCAGAAGCTTGAAAAGTGGGACTCACCATTGTACATTGTACCATTGTACCACTATAAGTATTTACCATTGTACTTACCATGAACTCTCCCTTCTTGGTGGGCTCCACAACTTGGTCAGTCTAAATGCCAGTTACCCATCACCAGCATCTCCTGCAGGCACCCTCAGAAGCACCAAGGCATTGCCCCCATCCAGCTATGCCACTGGCAGAGTGTGGGGCAGGGTGGAGAAGTCACTTTCCCTTCCCTTCTCTGCAATGCCTTTCCCTCCTCCCTGCCTGGCTCAGGTGCTGCTGCTGCAGCTGTTCAGGGTCCCCTGGGTTCTCCCAGCCAGTGCTTTCCCGCCAGCCTCTCTCCCCTCAGGTGGGTGCTTCCCCTTCCTCCCTGGTAGCAGGCTATTGGGACTAGGCTCCATTGACTATAATGAGGCGTGCATCTGAATAGACATGTGCCTCGTCCAGAAGAGCACGTCCCTGCTTCCCATGTATTGTCCCACTAAGATTGTTACCAAGAGAGCAGTAAAAATAGGGGAATTAGCTTGTGCTTCTCTTTGGTTCAATACAGGATCTGGGCAGGACTCAGAACAGCGTCGTGCAGAGGGGATCTCTTGTTAGAAAGTGAAACACTAAGGAAAACTTGTCACAAAGATGCAGATTTTATTGTCATAAAGCATAGACTAATATTACATACATTCAACAGCATGAGAGTGAAGTGTACCTGTTTCTTGCATAGTGTGTACCAAGGAGAAGGGTAGGCAAAGGAAGGGGAAGAGAGGGAGAAGCAATATCTACCTTCTTCAGGCCATGCCAGGATCCAGGTGGAAGAGAGAGGGTCCAAGCGAAAAGAGGGTCCAAACAGAAAGAGATGATCCAGGGGGGAAGAGAGAGAACAATAGGATACAGGGTTTCTTATACCTTAGGTCCAGGAAGGACATGCCCATCTAGGTGTGGTCAAGATTTGAAAAGAGAAAGAATGGGGAAGAGACTATGTGACTGGTTTAGCCTTGGCAATGGAGAATAACAGAAGACAATGCTTCAGAGTGACTCACATTAGCATATAAATGGCAGGAGGAAGAGTAGTTAACTAACAAAGGAGAAAAGGATTGCAGGAAGAGATGTTTGTAAGCCCCAAAGGTTGTTTTTAGAAGTGAGAGGGGGAAGGGAAATGAGGCTTTGAGCAACATATTTACACCATTAAATTAATAAAAAGTATAACATTGTAAGAGAGCAATTCTCGCAACAAGATCTGTTGGGGGATTATAGCAATCCTACTTTAAGGCATCACCATTTGAGGCTGCATTAAGAGGACTGGAGCTTCCAAGTCACGAGAGGTTCTAGTTCCTCTTTATTCTGCATTGGTGAGACCTCACCTTGAGTCTTGTGTTCAGTTCTGGGCTCCTCACTTGAAGAAGGATGCCACCAAGCTGGAGCAAGTCCAGAGGAGAGCAACAAGAATGATCAGTGGAGTGGAAGGGAAGCCCTACCAGGAAAGGTTGGGGGAACTTGGGATGTTCAGCCTGGAGAAGAGGAGGCGGAGGGGAGACCTGATTGCCCTCTTCAGATACCTGAAGGGCTGCCATAGGGAGGAAGGGGCTCATCTGTTCATAGCTGCTTCTGAAAGCAGAACTAGAACCAATGGGGACAAACTGCAAGAGGAGATTCCGGTTGGATATCCGGAAAAAATTCCTGGTGGTTTGGGCAGTTCGGCAGTGGAAGAGATTGCCGAGGGAGGTGGTGGACTCTCCCTCACTGGGGATCTTCAAGCAGAGGCTCCACCAGCACCTGTCGGGGATGCTCTAGGAGGATTTCATTGTGCAGGCAGGGGGTTGGACTAGATGACCTACTAGGCCCCTTCCAACTCTATGATTCTATGATTCTCCTTTAAGGCAAATCTTTCAATTTAAAGAGCCAACCTCAGGTGCTTTGAGACAAAATCTCATATAAATAACTAGTGAAACGTACCTGTGTTGCAGGAGTAATATAACCCTCTTCTGCTGTTCCCCATTGCACATCACCTCCGTGCACAACACACACATACACCCCATTAGCAACACCCCCATGCACATCAACTCCCCTTATGCATCAACACCCCCCACATGCATCAATCTCCCCATGCACATCAACTCCTCATGCGCTCCATCCCTCCCAGTGCATCAGGCAGCGGGCACCACCGGCTACCATTTTTCCATATCAAGTATAGGACAAAAACACATTGCACACCTTTTCAGCCCCTTAAGGGTTAAATTTCTCAACATCAGTTGATGTTACACAAATTTCATGCTTCCAGGTCTGGGGGTTGGGGCAGGGCCTTCATCAGTTAGGGATTCTCAATGTAAAGTGTAGAGAGGAAAACACGTTGCGCCCCTTTTCACCCCCTTCTGGTTGGAATTTCCAAATATTGGTTCTTAGTGGGTGCCTCCATCAGGGAAGGAACACCCTCCCCAAATTTCACACTTCTAGGCCTAGCAGTTTTGGCTGGGCATTGATAAGTCAGTGATTGAGTCAGTTAGCCAGTGAGTCCATGACTTTTCAGTTTTATATACTGTATATAGATTCACTTATAAATAGGTTACACCTGTATGGGCAATTATCCAGAACATGAAAACCCCAACTACCTATGGAAAAAGTGGATTTCCTAAACTCAAAACTGGCCATTGGGTCTAATCTGAGGGCCATTGTACTTATGGAATTGTGATAAATGTATTTATGATAAAATATGGAACTAATAAGGTGTTGATATGAGGGCAAAATCCAGAGTAACTACGGGGAGTCCTTGCTCCGGTGTAAGAACAACTTAGTCTGGATTCCAATATGAATTTCCCATAGGTTTTCACTACATGGTGCAGTAACTACGGGAGCACGTAAAGTCTCTTACATGCTCCTGTAGTTACTCTGGATTTGGGGGTGAGTCAGCTCCAAGTATTGTAATACAGTTACTCCTGCTAACTGTATAAAGAGGCACTTCTAAGTGCAGCTTCTCTTACATTTAGCCGGGAGGGAATAACCATCCTCCTTGGCTTAGCACAGTCTCTAATCAATAAGGGACACGTCTTTTATTTATTTACTTAATTAAATTTGATTTTTTTGTTGGGCAGTTACAAAATCCCAGATAGGGATAGATGACAGCTGAGGCAGCAGAGCCAGGGTGACCACATGACCAGAAAAACCTGGATTTGTCCGGATTTTTAGCCTCCTGTCCGGGTGTCCTACATTTTGGCTTCATTTTGAAACTTTGCGATAGTGCAGAGGACCCCATCATGACATATGTCGCTGGATTTGTAGTGAGGAGCAGAATCCAGTACAAAAATCAGTCTGGAGATATTTCCTTCCTATCAAAAGTTATGGTCAAAAACAAAAACAAAAAATACACTTTTCGGCAATGTTTTTAAGCAGGTAGGAATTTTGGCCTGGGATTAGGAATTTTGGCCTGGGATTAGGAATTTTGTCCCTGGGGTTCAGGAATAATCTGGTTACCCTGAGCAGAGCCAATGGGTGGGAAGCTGCTTGGGAGAAGGAGGCTGGTCTCCCCTCCGCCAAATTTCTTTTTTGAAAAGCCTGGGCGTGATGTCACTTCTGGTGGTGCCATCACTTCTGGGGCAACGTTTGAGCTTTGCTCAGGATCATTAGCTACACCACTGGATGGTGCTTGAATCTCCAACAGCACAGGGATGTTGCAGGGTGAAGGAAGGCACAGTTTTAATGCCATGTTGATGTGCCCTATTTTAATGTAAAAATAATATAGAACCTGCCCTGCCATACGGAGTAGAAGCTTCAAACAGTGGAGATTGTCAGAAAGTTGAATTACACATTCCTGCCGGACTGATCCGAGCACAATGAATGGTTTGCTTTTTACTAAGGGAGACCAAATGCCGGGCCTGCCCATCCCTGGCCCTGCAAGGTAGCTCCCCTGTGCCTGTCGGTTGTGTCTGCAGAACATCAACCTGAGCTCCTTTCCCCTCCTAACAAGAGGATTTTCCCTCGTGGGAAAGTTACTCCTTGACTTTCTTCGCAGTCCTCCTCCATCTCCAATTAAATCTTAAACAAACAAACAACACAAACTGCCCCCTGCAATGTTATTGGAGATACAGTTCTTAATTGTAAATTTCCTTGCATTTGTGAGTTTGCCTCAGATCCTTAACATTTTAATGCCATTTTTATGTGAATTTCCATGCTATTTTAATTCATTAGTCACGGGCTATCATTTTTCTATGTAATTACTGTAATTTCATCAAGTGACATAATTACAGTAAATACTTGAAGTAATTTCCATTCGTAGGAAAGGAAAAGAGAGAGAGATCTGGAGGTGTTATAATGTCATTTAATAAACTATTTACGATGTGGAGAGATAAATTATGATGACATATTTATTGCATGTAATGACACAACTGGGTTCTGACAGCAGGAGGAGGGAGGCTGTGAATGACATACGTGAAACAGGCAATGACATCATGTGCTGGTAAATCTGAAAGAAAGTTGGATGGCATCACTGGGAACCAGTTTGCTACACTGGAAGGGCTCTGATGGTGCATTCACAATCACCTTCATGCAGACACTCTTTGTAGTTGTTGAGCTCCTGACTCAAATGGAGCTTCATCCACTCAGTGATCCAAAGTATCTGGGGAGGCAGTTGCCAAAATGCCCCCACGTGTCATGTCTTCAGCCTTTTGCTATTTTCTGAGGTTCATGGGTAGCAAAATTTAATCTCTGTAATGAATTTTGTTCTTCTGACAAGACACCACTCTTTATCTTCTATATATATAAAAATGAAGTCACTCACTGACTGACTCACTGACTGACACATCAACACCCAGCCAAAAACGCTGGACCTAGTACTGTGAAATTTGGGGAGGGAGCTCCTTCCGTGGCGGAGGCACCCACTAAGAACCAGTTTTCGGAAATTCACAACACCCCTTTCCATTGAGGATCCGTGACGGGATTTGACTTCCACCTGATTTTGTTTTTGCTCCCTCTCTGCACCATGATGGCCAAGAGGCCTGCTCCTCCGAGTACCTTCCTAGTTTTAGGCACTGTTTGAAAACCCCCAGTCATTTTTTCCAGCTTCCTGTGTGGGGAGCAGTACTGACCCCCCTGGCAAATTTTTACCACCTTCGCCCCTCCTAAGCTGACTTTTGGAATAATGACTTTTGGAATAAATGAGGATTTTTGAATCAGATTTAAATTTTTATCTCATTGTGCATCCTAATGAATGTCACTTAACACTTTAGGAGTGTCACAGTTGAGTTAATTAGGTGCTTGTGACAGTTTTCTAACAGTGGCATTTTTGCGCACTTCGCCCAACCGGGAGAGTCACATAGGTTCGCCTGACGGAGAGCTATACTTTCCACTGAGAATCCCCAACTGATTCAAGCCCTGCTGCAACCTCCAGACTGAGAAGCATGAAACTTGGGAAGGGTGTTCTTTATGTCACATGAACACCACCAGGAACCAGTGTTGAGAAATATAATCCTTAAGGGGCTGAAAATGGGTGCATGATTTTGTCCTATACTTGATTGATCAACTTCTAGCCAATTTTGTGCCCAGTGCCTGATGCACTGGGAGAGATGTTGCACAAGGGGGATGCACACGTGGCTGTTGTGCATGGGGAGACAATGTGCATGGGGGTGATAAGCATGGGGATTGATGCGCATGGGGTGGTGATGTGCACGGGGGATGTTGCTGCACATGGGACAATGGAGGGTGGTGACGGGGGCATTTTATCCACGCAACATGGGTACATGTTTCTAGTAATGATAATTGTCACGGTTATCGTGCACAGATAGCCACCTGGAGATACTTGCTCTTCTGCATCTGTGCTTTATCTCTTAGTGGTGCTTGAACTTTCTTGTTTGCTACCAAAGCAAGAAGCGGAGGTTGTTTTCCAGCAAGATGGAGAGTGCTGAGAGTCTTGCCAGAGCGACAGGCTGAATCAGGCTCTGTGAGTTAAACGAAGCCATTGGAAACCACATTTCTGCCCACAGACAGGGAATGCGTTGCTCAGATGGTCAGAGAAGGACCTCTTGCCAGAGAAATGATGGAGAGTTACACTAATTCAAAGTGATTCAATCAGGAGAGATGGGGCCATCGCTGGCCAGTTTCGGTGCCCTAAATCTGACGGACGGATCAGACTATTAGGCTGAATGTAGAGATTTTGCACATAATTCTGTCCCATAATGAATGACTGCTGAGGGTGACTCTGCTGAGTTGTGACAAAAACCCATGCCAGAGTCTTTAGGATTCGATGGGGCTGCCAACCATCTTGTGCTTGAAGGGCTGTCGAAAGGCAGTGGGCAATTAAACAGTCCCTAATATAAAACTGAAAGCTTTGGAGGAACAGAGAAGCGGCTCAGCACCACATCTCAATTTGCAACCAAAAGAGCATTAATACAGACATTGCTCAGACTCAATCAGCAGCATGGATGCCGCCCAACACTTTTGAAAGGGGTCAGAGTTTTCCGTGGAAAATGCTTCCCATTTGTGATCCTTGCCAAGGCAGAGAATTGGATATCATGAAGCAATGCAGAACTGCTATCATACTCCAGAAAGTACTGAACCAAGACTACTGAACCAAGAATTGCGGGCCAGGAACAAAGTTATTTGGACATCGAGACTCACTCAGCACCCTGTCTGTCGAAAATTACTCATGTGGGCCTTTGGCCTGGTTCCCAGTGTGACAGTTTGAGCCACAAACACTACATAGTGCCTGTGGACCCAGAGATGATCTCATGGCAGAGACTTCTTCAGAGGAGACCATGACTTGTGATGCCAAACCTCCAACGCTGGGCAAGGATAGAAAAGCTATTTCCGGAGATTTTCTGTTGAAAGTTGACAATTCCTGAGGTTCTGTTAAAATCCTCTGGCTTGCTTTCAAGTGTCACCCGAGGATTGACGCATGCGGAGGGTTGGAGAACCCATAGCTTTGGCTCCGTCTTGACTCAGTCAAGCAGCCACGGGATTGCCGCCTTAGTCAATACCCAAACATCTGGTGCTCCTGGCTTGTCGTCTCGTATATTTGGGCAAACGTAGCAGTGAAGAACCGTTCCCTTCCTGCAACAGACATCTCTTAATTTGTCATCAGCAAAATTGCCAGCAGTGTAAGAGATGTGAAGGTTGAAAGCCAAGTTGCAACACAACGTACAAGTAAATAAGAAGGAGGGACACGCACAGGTTGGGGTGGAGAGAGCATGCTTAAGAAGCCACCGGGCATTTCCAGATTGCATTCCTCCCAGATCACCTTAACAAAATAAAGTCCTGGAAAGCAAATTGCATTTCCCGACAGATTGTTCCAGCTGTCTTATTGACAAACTGACTTATGATTTGATCAAACTGAATACAGAGGGGCTTGCACTGCCCCTCCTCCCCCCCCCCAGTGGAGGCACCTGGAGAAGAATACACAAAGTCCATCATCTGTCTCCTTCAGCTGTCACTTGAACACTGATACGCCTGCAAGAAAAGCAAAGTTTGACATCTGTTTTGATCCTGCTGTCAGAGTTGTCTTTATTGTCTGCCAGGGAGTTGCTTGTATAATTTGCTCCTCCCTGATATGATAATATAGATTGCCCTCTATATTCAGCGGGAAGAATGGAGGCCCAGCCTCCCTCCCACAAGCACGTCTCACTTGAAGAGGAAAAGAGAAAAGCAGATCATTCACACTTCAATCCTACACTAATTCCTTTCAGCAAAACAGACTCTGCAGGAAGTGCAGCTTCTCCAGAACTCACAAACTTCTCAAGAAAAATTCATCTGCGGAAAGTTATTTCCCCCTTGTTTTCTTTCCTCCATTATTTTCTTTTCTTCAACCTACGCAAAACTACAGTGACGCCTTCACGTAAAAACTCACGGAAAGTATGTTCCGCACAACAAACAAAAGTTTCTCTAGGATTCTGCTTCGCGTAACAAACTGTGCTTCACTTAACAAGCACACTCATTGGCATTGGGGCAGATGCGCTGGCTGGAAGCCCTTTTCAAAAGCGTCAGGGCTGCCCAGTGCGCCTGCCCATAGCGCAAGCAACACTTCCACGCTGCTCCTCTTGTGGCTGGAGGGAGAGAAGAACAATGGAGAAGAGGGAAGCAGCTCAGGGTAGCCAGAAGGGAGCAGGGGAGAGAGGCTCCGGAGGAAGAGGAGGAGGAAGTGGGGAGACACTTTGCAGGTGTCTTGGATTGCAGCCTCCTAACGATGTCTACCCAAAAGCAAGCCCTATTGTGTTAAATGGGGCTTCCTCCCAGGAAAGTGTCTTTAGGACTGCAGCCTAAGTAGTCTTCATAGGATCCTGCACATTGAACGCATGTTTTGAATTCAATTCCAGTGTTTTGTCGTCATGTTTACATCCAGTTAATATTTTTATATGAATATTTTCTGGCTTCTGGAACCAGTTGTCTGAGTTTCCATTATTTCCTATGGGAAAATCCGCTTCATGTACAGAATGTTTCATGTAACAAACATGCCTCCGGAACGAATTAAATTTGTTACGTGAGGTGCCACTGTACTCACATTCCAGGCATGTTTTACTCAGAAAAAGGGCCCCTCATGTTCAAAGGGCTTTACTCCAAAACAACCCCCCAGATTCCAGACCTAAAACTATAGACAAGCAGTGGCTTTTTATTTGTCTGCTATGTCTTTGGTATTCCAGAATGTAAGGGGTCCTTCCCGTGACCTCCCATATTCTCAGGCTGGTCTTCGTCTACCTGTTCCACCTTGAGTTTTCACAAGCAGCACAAGAACGTATGACACTTTTGTTTGGATCAGGCCGGTCTAGGCCAGCATTCTGTTTCCCACAACAGACCAAAAGCTTCCTTAAGAGAAGTCAAATCCACAAGCAGGAAGGACACCATATTTCTCCTTTCCCACTGCAAAACTAGGAGGTGTGGTCTGCACCAGGTAATGTGCCCAACGGGGTGATGCAAACGGGGGGGGGGGGTCTGTGACACCCCAAAAATGCAACTTTGCTATGACCCCATCATGTCATATACTGTACTGTTGGATATTAAAGTGCAGAATCCAATGCAAAAATCTTTTTTGCACCTTCCTATCAAAAAGTATGGCCAAAACACTAAAAAACAAAAATATGCATGGAACTCTATGGAAAGTGAAAGTGATTGTTTTACTTGCAAGTAGGCAAATGTGCCACAATCCAGTAGGAGAGGAGCCTGAGAGGAATCGGACACCAGAATTGTCCCGATCCAGTGAACACAGTCCCCACAAATCACCCTAGAAGGAGGTCCCTGATGATTGCATTGAAATGCATTGAAAATGAAAGTGAACTGCGCAGCTGTGTTTCCCAGCAAGTAAGTCTAAGGCTGGAGTGGAAGGTCCGTCCAGGAGAGGACAAGGCTTCCAAGATGGTGTCTAAGAAAGGTGGGCTCCTTGCGGAGGGCGGCACCATTACTGACCAAAAGAGGTAAAACCATAGTTTGTAGAAATAATCCCAGCATGTTGCATCCCATAATTGGATGCACAACTTGCAGAAGAATGCAATGAAACAAACCCTTTTGAAATATCTTTATTCTGTCATAATGTATGGCCAAAAAACCAGTGCAGGAGGGGCAGTGGCAGCTAACTGTGCCCACCGTTCAGGCTGTTGCCCCACCACTTAATGAGGGTAACGCCCTGGCCTCTGCAGCAGGTGACATGGACCTTGGTGGTGCCCCTGTTTTTCCTTGTCTTATTCCAAGCTAAAGCATCCCAGTTGTGTTCAGAGGATCCTGTCCAGTTGCCTTCTTTTCTCCTTTCCTCCCGCTTCTTCTCACTCGCTTTTCTAGTGAACCTGGACTTTGCTTCCAACGCCGGAGGCACAACTCTAACCAGTTTAGGCAGGCACAACCCATCTGTCTCCCTGTTCTTGTGGTTTTATGGGGAGGCAGGCAGATATCTGTGCACTGCCTTAACACCCCCTTCCCTCAAAGAGTGGTGCAGGAGTGGCACTTTTGCAGCATCCCAGAAGGTGCTGCAGAAGAAGTGGCACTTTTGCAACACCCATAGCCCAGCACAGGACTTGTGCGGAACGTATGTCAGCCTAACTAGGGCTTAGGATTGCAGCCTGGGCCAGTGTTCTCATGGAGCAGCCCAACATGGACCCGAGATCTCTTTGCTGGTTGGTCACTGACAGCTTTGGCTTTCATACAAGCACAGTTAGGATTTGTGATCCTAATATGCAGAATGGCATTTAGCATTTGGCTGCCACTGACCAAATTTAGAGAGGTTCTTTTGAGTTAATCCACCATCTATTCCAGTGGTTCTCAAGCTTCCTAACGCCGTGACCCCTTTATAAGTTCCTCATGTTGTGGGGACCCCAACCATAAAATTATTTTCATTGCTACTTTATAACTGTGATTTTGCTACTGTTATGAATCATAATGTAAATATCTGATATGCAGGATGTATTTTCATTCTTACAAATGAAATGTGTGTTCTATGCACACACTGAACACAATGGGATTTATTTCAGAGTAGGCATGCATAGGATTGGGCCCTGAGGCTGCAATCCTATACACATTTGCATGGGAGTAAAGGCCCCCTGACTATAATGGGATTTAGTTCAGAGTAGGCATGCATAGCATCGGGCCCTGAGGCTGCAACCCTATCCACATTTACTTGGGAGTAAAGGCCCCCTGACTATAATGGGATTTAGTTCAGAGTAGGCATGCATAGGATTGGGCCATGAGGCTGCAATCCTATCCAGATTTACATGGGAGTAAAGGCACCCTGACTGTAATGGGATTTATTTCAGAGTAGGCATGTGTAGGATTGGGCCCTGAGGATGTCAGTTAGCCCCAGTGCGCGCACAGCTACAGCCAGAGGTCTGGCAAGCCTGACCTGGCCCCCTGCACCAGGGGTCTTTAGGCGACCCCCAGGAAAGCTCTGGTGACCCCCAAAGGGGTCCCGATCCCCACTTTGAGAAACGCTGATCTATTCATAGAGTGCCCTCATGGAAGCTTCACAGAGCTTATGAAGACCCCCTTTGAACCCTTGACCAAGGTTTCCCTCAAAACCTTATCCATCAAAATGGTTTTTCTGGTCACAAGAACATCTGTCCACAGAATCTCTGCGTTGAAGAGCCCCAGTGGAGCCCCATCCATTCCCTGGAAGCTCTGCAGTTCTCTGTAGAGGCACCAAACCTCTTCTCAAAACAGATGCCCTGTTCGTTGCTTACCAGGGTAGCACACTGGGGTGAAAGTTATCACCAGTAACATTAGTCAGCTGGTTATGTTCTTGATGGTTATGGAGACCTGATTGCCCTCTTCAGATACCTGAAGGGCTGTCATAGGGAGGAAGGGGCTCATTTGTTCATGGCTGCTTCTGAAAGCAGGACTAGAACCAATGGGTACAAACTGCAAGAGAGGAGATTCCGGTTGGAGATCCGGAAAAAATTCCTGATGGTCAGGGTGGTTCAGAGATTGCCAAGGGAGGTGGTGGACTCTCCCTCAATGGGGGTCTTCAAGGAGAGGCTCCACCAGCACCTGCTGGAGATGATCTGGGAGAATTTCCTGCTGCAGGCAGGGGGTTGGACTGGATGACCTACTAGGTCCCTTCCAACTCTAGGATTCTAGGATTCTCAGTGGTGTATGAGGTCTGGGGACTGGTTGCACCAGACGAGATCCAAGCACGTTCCCTGAGGGGTGCTGCCACATCAGCATGGCATCATTGTCAGAAATCTGTTGCATGACAGCTTGGTGCTCACCAAATACTTTCATAAAGCATTACAAGCTGGACTCTCTCACCTCTGTTAATGCTGCTTTTGGTAGTAAGGTCCATCAGAGGTCCTGAAAGTACAAATTTTTTCTGTTTTCTGTTTCTATTTTTCATTTTCCCTTCCAAAATTGGGGCTACGGCTCAAGGAGACCCCATTATTCAGGAATGCCGCTGTCTCCACCAGAGAAAAGAGGGGTTTGGCTTACCTTGGCGAGTCCTGTTCCTTGTGGAGTTATTTCACTGTTTTTTGGTTTTGGCACTTTTGGATGGGATTTAGTTCAGAGTAGGCATGCGTAGGATTGGGCCCTGAGGCTGCAATATTATCCACATTTACATGGGAGTAAAGGCCCATGTAATAGTGAATGATAGTGAAGTTTTCCTTTATACAAGCTGTTAATTCAAGGGTTTACAGGCTGTTTTTTCTTTGACTATCTTATGCTCACCTGTTTTCTGGTCCTGAGAGTGTGTGATTGTCTAAGTTCTATTTCTTTAGTGCAGTTAGTGAGAAATCCCATGTGTGGGGAGATCCACCCCCATTTTGGGCTGGCCTGCCTGCTGGAAGCAATGGGGGACAATTCCATCATTCAGGAAAGCCCCGACTCCACCAAGAACAGGACTTACCAAGGGAAGCCAAACTCCTCAGGGCTATTCCATAGGGCTTATTTATTAGGGCCCTATTAGGGCTTATGTTGCTTGTGGGTTGCTAATAGTTATTTGCACATCATATTCAACACCCCATCTATGCGCAAGCCATCCCTCAAGAGGTCAAGCCGCAGGTTCAGCTTTCAAATGAAGGCATAATGCATTTAGTGCCACCTGAGGAAGGATCAGCCTGGCATAGGTTGGCAGGAGAGGGAACTTGCAGTGGCCTTTCTGTGCCAGAGTCATGTGCCAGTGGCCTTTCTGTGCCTTTCTGGCAGGGGGGAGAGGGTGGGGGGGGGAGCTCCTGGGAAGGGAGGGCAAGATGGGGACATGCCAGAGTGGGGCTGAGTTGGTGGGAGGCGGAGAGAGGGTGAGCAGAGGGCAGAAGCCAGGAACTGCCAGTTATGTTGGATTCCACTTGCTGTGCCAGGTGATCGCAGTTTATGGCCCAGATCCTAAAGTCCAATGAAGCCCTTTGCTCTGGAGCAGTCAAGGTGACTTTCCATAAGATAACACTAGAGGGTGACGTAACTGCGTGGACCCGTATCTGCTCTGGATTTTGCCCTATGGCTGCCCAGATTTATGCAGCAGTTTTATTGTCTCTGCTCAGATTTATGCTACTTCTGGATGTGGCATAGGTCTGAGTAGACCCACAGAGGCAAAGGGGATGAGCCTGCTTCCCGCCAGTTATGCAGTAGCAGCCTCTACACTTATGCAGGCAGAGCAGCCTTCCTGTCCCAGCACAATCCAGAAGTGGTTTGAATTGGTTCAGTGGTTTTTGCTCACAAGCAAACTCACAGCCAAATCCAGAGTAACTACGTGAGCACGTAAGAGACATTATGCACACCTGTGGTTACTGCACCACCTTGTGAAAATCTATGGGAAATTCATATTGGAAACCAGAGAAAATTGTTCTTACACCAGAGCAAGGACTCCCCGTAGTTACTCTGGATTTCGCCCTCAGTGACACGTTTTGGCAGTAAGAACCGGGAAACAGTAACACAGTTTAGTAAAGAACACATTTGCTGTTTTTATTGGTGCCTTGCAGGGCAAATAATACTGAAAAGGGGCAATGAAAAAGAAGCCCCCCCTTCCCTCCCCCACCCAATGCAGACCAGGATTCTGGCAACCCACATCTTAAAACTTTAAGAGTACATCAACTCCTCTATTTTTTCTTGATTGTGGCGTGAATGATAACATTAAATCAAAACATGAAAATATACAACTTATATTACACTATGTGTTATGAACAAAATATAAATCTATAACTCTATGTTATATTTACATAATTATTTTCTTTTTATTAAATTTCAAGTGAGATGGAAGGTTGCACAAGTACTTTGTTTTAAGCTCCAAGTGTTTGATTGTCTCTTTTCTTTTTCTGCATTTTTTCTATTCCACAGAAAAAAAATTACCAAAAAATAAAAGCAACTTCCCAACAAAACAAACCACCAATATTTGGAAAAAACAAGCACTTTAGAACCAACAGAGCCCTCAAAATATATTCACCCTGATCCTCGCTGCCCACGAGCGGAGAGTGTTTATTTCACCACCATCTCTCTCACGACCAGTGCAAAAGGGGGGACATTAAAGCACATCGTGCGCATCAGCCAACAGGTGAGTGTTTCTGTCAGTGCGGATTAGGTGTGCAGAGGAAATGGGGGACCCAGACTTGATCTAGGATCTCCCAAGCCTGTCTCTTGCTCTTTGACAAGTGTGATAAGTGCTGTCGGTCGCCAGTGCTGATGCCCTGATTGGCAGAGGGGAAGCAAGGGCTGCGGAAGGGGAAGGGTCGCTTGGGTTGAGATGGTTATTGCTAATGGAAGAGGTTGGGCAATGGGGCAAAGCCAAAGTGTTATGAATGTGTTTGGTGAACACTGCTTTGGGGGCTGTTCTGCTGATTGCCTGGGTTGGGGCTGTGATCCTGCCACTCAACCACAGTGAAACTAATGGCAGTTGCCTGATTGATCCTCGTATTAGCAAACTATTACAAAGAGATGGAAGAGTTGGGGAGAGCAGGGGAGAGAAGTCAATCAGTAGAAAAACAATGCTTGCAAAGGAAAAGTAAGCGGTTGGGTACAGCTTGGACCTCATCACATGACAAGGAAATCCAGACACATCAGAAGCTTAGAGCAGAGCATACGGTCTTCATTACGTGCTTAGCAAGAAGAATCCATTGATTGGTTCTTAGAGTAAGTTTTCATTGCAAACAATGAGTACTGTCCAACTCTAAGCCCAGTAATACTATGGCTGCAATCCTAACCACACTTTCCTGGGAGGAAGTACTACTGAACACAATGGGACTGACTTCTGAGTAGACATGCTTAGGTTGGCACTGTATGTGACACTACTAATCATTGGCTGTGCTGGGGAAAAGGAACAGAACTGCTGAGGAAGTTGCTAGGATTTGCCTAATCAGGTTACATACATGACAGACCCAAGGATAGGGCAGTCAATCTGTGTACAGAACGGTTCTGATCCCGTTAGAGGTCATCACACTTACGTACCTTTAAATGAATTGCCCAAGATAGTCGAACTAACGCAACACAATTAATTTCAACCATAATGATTCATATGATTCAATTTAGTTGGGAAATAGGACTGAAAAAGGTGCAAACTGAATTAATTTTAGAGTTAATTTCACGTGTAGAAGCCTAGAAGAAGTTCTTGCGCTGCGTTTTCTTTACTACTTAGTAAAGATAGGAAAGTATGAACTGACTTATGTGCCCCTCTTAACATTGTGCAATGTGGACTGACTAAGCCTAGGATGAGCTTTTTAAAATTCCTGGATGTCTGTTGAAGTGATTGAGCAGCTTGTCACAAATACACAACTTGTCTACACTTCAAAGCTAAACTGAATGGATGGAAAGTGGAAGCATTTGTGGGTTTCATGATGTTCATGAAGCACATTCTTAACTTTCTAATGGGAAAGAGCAGTGCTTGAGCAGCCCAAAAGTTCATTGTTCAGACTTGTCACCTCCATGCCCTCCAACACTCCCAGCTATGGCAATGGGTGGATTCAGGAGCCGAAGAGCACAATCCTAACCATGTCTACTCAAAAGTAAGCCCCCTTGTATTCAATAGGTCTTACTCCCAGGAAAGTTATGCAGTAGGATTGTAGCCTCAGAGAAAAAGAAATAAAACTCTGTAATTTGACAGGTAATTTTTAAAGGCAAAATTCATCAAAGGGTCAGTCCCTTCCAGTTCCATGGTTTATAATGTCAGAATATGATGTCCACATTTCATGGTTTTGCACAGAAATTTAATGGGATTTTAAAAACAACTCTTGTTGGAGAGATCCTATTGTTATTAGTTAAAACTTGCAAATGTTTGAAATCCAAGTTAGTTCTGAGGCTTTAGATTTTGCCATCATTTTTTTAAGCTCAGCTCCCCATCAGGTTTCCACAATATCACATTTGGTTGAAAAACCAAGTTCTGGGCATGTGGTCAGTTGGGAAAACAGTTTGTTGTACACGTGTGTTTGTGGGCAGGTGTGACAATTTTCAAAACAATCCACATCTCAGAACGAAAACCTTTTGTATGAATATGGCCTGACACAACTTTTATAAGTAATAAGACATGGACTGAGCCACATTTTGTCACTGACAGATGGTACAGAGAAAGTCCACTGAGATCCACTGAACTCACGGGACCTGAGTTAGTCATGACTAGTGTTTCCCACTAAATTCAATGGGGTTAAATGTAATTATCTTTCTCTGAAATGGGACCATAATGTGTGGATTTCAGTCCAAGTACTGACCCAAAATAACAGAAAAGAGAGGAATATGGAAATGGGCAGTGATAGACCTTACAAGACTTTTAAGCTCACATGATTGTGTGTTTTATGTTTTATTTATACATGTGAATAGTTCGGCCAAGGGAGGTGGTGGACTCTCCCTCACTGGGGATCTTCAAGCAGAGGCTCCACCAGCACCTGTTGGGGATGCTCTAGGGGGATTTCCTGCTGCAGGCAGGGGTTGGACTAGATGACCTACTAGGTCCCTTCCAACTCTAGGATTCTAGGATTCTATGACTGAATCAGAAATTAGAAACATTTTGCCCTCATTAAACCATGTCTTTAAATAGACTTTATTAATTCAAGGGGATGAATTTTTTTGCTGAGAGAAGCTTTCATTTGTAGTGTAATTATTTCCAACTTTAGGAGAAATGTGATGTGAGAAACTTCTTTGGAGACGGTGAGTGTTCGTCTCGTTTGGATTACACTCCAGAGGTGGGAGGGCTTTGAAAACGTGTTGTAAGGAGGTTAAAGACAATTTCTTTTGTGGAAACATAATTAATTGTACAAAGTCTGCTGCCAAAACCCAATCTCCGAAACACTGTCATCGAAGAAAGAAATCCCCCGTCCATTCATTAATAAGAGGATTTGGTTACTCAACTAATTAAATATGGCAACAATAGTTAGTGTCCCTTTGGGGATTAATACAGCAGAACAGTTAAATGAAGATGTTAAATGCAATCCTATTTTTCCAAAATAAAGCATGAACAAATTAGAGGGGGTGGCAGGAAAAAAAGAATCTCAATAGTTTATTGAGATGAGGAGCAAGTAGCGTGAAATATTTTCTCTCTCGTTTCTACTCCTATCTCTAATATTTTGCAATCATATCAGGGAACAGAAAGAGATCCCAGTTAAAGGAACTGACCCCAGTTCAGTATAGTGGTGGTGAAGATAGTCCCGTGTGTTCCACTGGTTTCAGCAAAGCTTACAGCACAAGCTAAATCTACTCAGAGATAGTCCCACTGTGTTTGATGAGACTTACTCCTAAGTAAGACTGCTGCTCAAGATTAGGGCCACTGGGAAGGACCTATATTACTTCCATCCTAACAGAGTAATCCTTTACAAGATTCTCAGCTTGCCAGGAAAAGGCCTGAAAATTTCAGAAAGCAGAATATATTGGAGGAGCGGCAAACATGGGGACCAAAGATCGGAGGGGATAAGCCTTTTTCCAGCGGGAGTTTTAAACATGCGCTAAGTGACTTCCGTTGGCTGGTTCAGGAACCTGTCGACCTGTCAGGGTCAACGTCCTGCCCAGACAAGCTGGTGGTCCCAAGCGTTTCCACCCAAGCAGAAATGAGACATGAAGGTCTGACCCATGAGAGTGAAGGTGGGGATGGCTGCAGGGACCAGCTCTGTAGAGAGGACAAAGAAATCCCCCGCCTGCTGTGGAGTGTGGAGTTTTAGCAGAATAATCTCTGAAAATATAGGAATGCTTACAAAAGAGGTTGCATCAGCTCTGCTTATTAATATGAGGTTTAAGAGCTTTTAGTCCTTGAATAGGTCCTCTGGCATACAATGTCTACATTAATACAGATATTTCCCCCTCCTGACATAAATGGATGCTCTTTCTTATCAGCTCCCACTGAGTGTCGATTCTCTTCCATTTCCTCACAGATGTGATCCTTTTGTAGGAATTTTCAAGTGATGTGACCTTGTCCTGCAAACCTTGCCCAGCAGACACACTGGCATCAACAGACAGCAAGCAATCCTAGTGTCCCAGCATTGGCAGACATGCCAGAATCCTCCTGTTCATGCTGGTGCTTACAGGGATGTGGACCAGGTTAGTCTGGCATAGAGGGGAGGAGTACAGGATATGGAATGAGAGGAGATGGAAAGCAGCAGGTGAGTTGGACCTGGAGTGGGGAGGGAGCTGGTGCGTCCCATACCCTTTCCCTCTTCTCAGGGATAAATGGTGAGAGGTGCAGCACAGACAGCAGCTGCTTTTGGATGCTATTCCACTCACGACAAGATGGTAGCAGGAGGAGTGGGCAGCAAGGAAGAACAGTGGAAGGGAGGAACAGAAGGAAGGAGTAGATCCCAGCATGATCCTGTCCCTTCTTTTCCAAACTGTCCCACTCTTTTTTGTTCCCCACATTTATGCTAGCCATATAACCAGTGCTGATCAGAGGAGACCCATAGGCCACCAGGAGGTACATAACAGAGTACAATCCTAACCATGTCTACTCAGAAATAAACCCATTGTGTTCAATGGGTCTTATTCCCAGGCAAGTGTGTTTAGGATTGCAACCATATTTAAATATACTTTTATGTGTAAAAACATACGTAAATATGTTTTTACGTACCTCTGGAAGGCTTTCGGATGGCTCTCCCACTACTGACTGCAGCTTGTGCACTGTCAGCCTGGTGGCATCATCAGTAAGGGGATAGGACTGGCAGTACATATTGCTTTTCTAGTGTGGAAAGTAGATCAACACTGAGAAAAATCAGTCCCATTTGAAACTTTCCTCGAGGCAGGGGTGACTGCAAGCTCCTACCTATTTCCATAAATAGTCTGTGTATGATTTGCTCCAGCCGTGCCTTCCTTGGTGGAACCAACCTGGAGCTAAAACAAAGTATTCGTGTTGTCCAAAGTCATAAAATTAACCCAGACCGTCTTCATAGGATGGTAGAAAACAAGCGTCCAGCACACGTGAATCAGAAATATTTTGTTCATAAAGACAGGGAACAATCTGGTTTAGTTTTTTTCCTTTTAGAAAAAAGAGCAAAAAGTTCAGTCTTCACATTGTACATTTGTCATAATGATATTTGTATATATATATATTTATATATATTTATAAAAGTTTGTTTTCTTTTTTTAACCAGAGTGCTTGAAATGGCTCTAGAGTGTCATTAAATAACCCAAACCAAATGACGAGAGTGAAAGGAAGTAAGACTGAAATCAACATTTCCATTAATTCACCCATTGTGAGAAACATCCACTTTGGGCCCCAAAGTTTAAACAGAAAAGGAGATGAAAAGGAAAAGCAGTTTTTTTCCTTACATATGTGTAAAAGAGTAGAAGGAGGACAAGTAAAAAACAAAACCTTAACAGCTGTAGTTGTCATTTGTGATAACTGCCAAATTAAAAAAAAAATGATAACATAATGTAGAAAAGAGGGAAATAAATTATCATAATTTACTATCTGGGAACGGCTGACCATTATTATTCTTATCATTATTATAAGTACCATTACAATACTAGCATGAAGAGGCAGTTCAACTGAAAAAAATACAGAGTCACAACCAATACAAAACAAAACTTCTCTGACATAGAGGACACAATGCACTACTCCAAACTGTCACACCAGAGCAAATCTTTTGAGAGAGAGAGAGAGAGAGAGTTGGGGGGATTGTTTGAAGCGGAGGTGTAAGTCATAAAAGAAATGCTGGGGACATAAATGCTCCATATTAAGGAGGGATGGTGTTTGGCTGATCAGTTCTGAAGCTACCCTACAAATTTGTTCCACATACACTTCAGCTCTAGAATTGTGAATTCTGGGATTTCTGTGGGTCGCACTATCTGTACTCCCCATTTAATATTATCCAGAACGATGGTAGTGACTTCTGACAGCACGGCCACCCTTTTGGAAAATCACATTCTGGGCCTGAGTGTATCCGAGATCATAGAGTTGGAAGGGACCCAGTGGGTCATCTAGTCCAACCCCAGATGGCAACATCTGTTTTTCAGGACAGTTGCATGTTTATCAAATTATGGCTAGCCACCATCTTTGACACACACAGGCCACACTACATCCCCTGAAAATGGCCACATATTTTTAGGACTATTGAACATGAGACACCCATGTGGCTGGGGGCACCACTATCCATGTATGCAGCTCCTTTCAAAGCAGTCAGCTAATTAGATGAGAATCATCAACTGTCCAGTAATCACCTGATGAGTATTCAGTTGATGCACGTTTATATGTGACTCTCCAGTAGTCTTATAGACATGAAAGGAACCAGCCCTCCATGTCAGAAAACCCAGCCCCATATCCTATAGCATCTTATTCAGTGATTAAAGACTATTTTGATAGGTATTTATGCAGGTGGTTCTAGGAAACAAAATGCGGATTCCACACCTTTCATTAACTGACGTAGTGAATCCATCTCTCTTTGCTCAGATGTCCCTGACTTATTGCAGGGTTTGCACCGGAAATGAAGGACGGGCCGTTCTGACTGCTTGGCCAGTACTGTGTGGAGTAGTGTTGATGCAGGAGAGGAGGTTGGTGACATTCAGCTGTGTCGTTGGAATGAAGAAATGATTGGAAATGGCAGCACAAAAGATTGTAGGTATTCAGAAATACACCATCCCTAACAGATTCTGGCCATGGCTGGGTGAGGGTGTAAAATGTGGCATCCTTATAGCCTAACCTCCCCGATGCCGATGCATCCTGTGATTGCCTATGATTGTGGATTGTATGGTTGTGGATTTCCATGAGACAGCCACAACCATTACTTGTGTCAAAACATTTATTTTATTATATATTCAAGTATTTTAGCTTGTTTTTCTACTCCAATCAGAAGGTGTCCATTAAAGGCTTTCAGTTCACTTTAGCAGATGAATTCCTATGGTTTTCAGTAGGGTCAACTCTCCATGATACGACAGTGGAGCCCACTGAATCCACAGGGGCTCACTTTTCAACGTGACATAGAGCGACCAAGGATAGACCCCAATCATTCTTTTCTTTCCAACCTGTGACTTTCAAATGTCCACTTTATACACTAATAGACATTAAGGCTCAAACAAATCATGGGGGGGGGGGGCGAGACCAGGCCTTGGGAGCATCTCATCCTGTAAATGGCATCTCGGAGGAAATCTTTTTCCCACCTTCACAATCTTCCCATCCAGTTTAGGAAGGGAAACGGTCATGCACACGCAGACCGGGTGAGTACCACTTACACAGTACATTAAATTTGCACAGCCCATAGTAGTTGGACAGACACGTTCTGGGGCTCCAGAAAAACCACAAGAAACACATTTGGAGTTCTGAGTATTTCAACACATGACCAATCCACACCTTTTTTGGAGCTGAATCTTTCATGTTCCTCAACACTGCGCCCAATTACACAGTCAGCTGTTTCCATGTTAAAACAATTGTAAGTTAGGGACATCATACATATTCACAGAGCAATCCTAATCCCGAGTTAGGGTGGCACAAGTCCTGTGCTGGCCTGTGGATGTTGCAGTTATGCCAGTGCTCAGACATGTGCCAGCCTCCCATGCCACTGTGAGGATGGGAAGGTGGGTGAGTTCTGCTGGCCTACACTGGTTATGCTTCTGCCCTCAGTCATTGAAAGTAAGTGGAACTATCATCAGTAACTTCTTTTCACCTAACAACTGCATCGTATTGATTCCTATTAGTACCATAAACACATACGCACATACACATGCACACACACACACAAACACTTCCAGAGTGTCCAAGGGAGGGGTACACACACACAAGTCAAATGTCATATCTCTCTCTCTCTCTCTCTCTGTTTCACCTGAGACCGGCACCTACAAGTTTCCTTTAAAGTAAAAATAATAATTTAAAAAAATCTAATACCACCAGCTGCTGGTAATCAGATTCTTAATGGGATTGTCTAAGACTTAGCATTTCCCTAACTTAAGACTGAAGAGTATATGAAAGAAGACAAGCCAACCGACCAGGAAACAATAACACAAAATGGAAGTAGTTCAAGCACATTAGTACAAATTTGGCACTTGCTCAAATACTACACCTGGTGTGCAACTGCTGACAAGAGGCCCTGTCCAGAAAGGAAAAGGACTGATGGTTGGGTGGTGGAAACAGCAATACGTTTAAGCCCATGTGGTGGTGCCTGTCCAGTTCCTGACCTTATCTGCAGAACAGAGATTATGGGGGAGTCTCTCGGTCTTCTCAGCCAAAGTGGCAACCGATGACTGGGAAACTCATCAAAACCCCCAAGAAAGGAAGGGAGGCCAGATGTGGAATGTAGTGATGCTGTTACTTGGGTCTAAATCGGGGTCTCTAAACTTTTTGGCCAAAGGGCGACATCAAATAACTGCCACAGTGTTGAGGGCCAGAAAAAAATATAAATATAAAATTGAAATAAACAGACTAGAGAAACTTACATTAATGAATTAATGGGATTTCTGCAGAGGTCAGAGGCCTTCAGATGACCAGAGGCTGGGCCTGGGACAATTGGATGCCGTGGGACACAACTGGCCCGAGCCAGAGTTTGGAGACCCCTTGTTTAAAGGCCATAACTCCAGGGTGAAGTGCAGACCTTACATGCAGAAGGTCTCAAGCTCAGTTTCTGCATCTCTAGAGTGGCTGAAAGTCTGAGGAATGACTGTCAGGTGGGACAGACAGACAGACAGCCTGGGCCAGGTGGACCAATGAACTCATGGCATAAGGCAGTTTCTGATGGTCATGACAAGGGGGCTCCAAGTCCAGCAATTGGTTGACATCAGTACTGAACACCACATGCAAGCACTGCAGCTCCCGTTGCACACGTGCAGGTCTCTTCCTATCTTGGAGCAGCAAAGGCGGTGAGTGAGAATGCACAGTGCCACATGGGCCAAAACTGGTTCTGTTCCCATCTTCCAGCCAGACACGTGTGTGCCGTGAACCCCATCTCTGGACAGGAAGAAGAAAAAGAGGGGCTGTGGGAGGGGGAAGTCTGAAGAATTTTATCATCTCTTTTTTCCCTGTCAGGTGCATTTCTTCCCCTTCACCCAAAAAGAAATCTTATTTTTTCTCTTTAAATTGTAGCACAAAACAACAGAACACATTCACAAGCCACTTGTTGGCACTGTGTACCTGAGTGAGAATTTTCTAGAACATTGTAGAACAAACAGCCATAATGTTTATTTGAAAAATAATAATAATAAAAGTTGAAGGGGTAAGACTTCAGTGCTTGGGTTTAGCAGCTGAATTACTGGCAATATTTTACCCAGAGCTTATCTGCGTCCTTATTTTTGTGGTGGTTTGTTGTCTTCCTTGTCTTGGCTTCTTCCTCTGAGCCTTTGTCTCTCTTAAACATTGGTTTGCTTTCTTTCCAAAAGTTTCTGATGCAGGCTAAAGTCTATTCAATCAGCTGACATCCCAACTAGTTAAGACTAAGAGTTTAAGTAACAGTCAGTTGATGAGGATTCAGTTCATGTGCTTGGCCACTGGGCAAGAAACCAGCTGGGGCTTTCCGGGAAGTCCTCCAAGGTCAACACCAAGAATTGGGACCATTTATCAGTTGGCTTGTCCTGCAATGTGGTTTTCACTGTCACTGCCATAGTCCACGTCAGGGTCATCCTCGTCTTCATCATACTCGTCGTACATTTCGCCATTGATGTCATCGTTCTGAATCTCCTCTTTGACATGGGAGGGCTCCTCGCTTTTCATGCCGTAAGTGCTCTGGATGATGGGCATGCCAGGCTCTGGGCTGCTGGACACGCTCGAGTGCTCTGAGGGCAGATGCGGGGAGGGCATTCCTGCCATCGCAATGGCTCCCGGATAGACGACACCAGCTGTGGCAAGAGGAATCTGTGCTTGCTGTCTGTTGGTGAAGGAAAACAACGACAACAACAACAAAAAGGAGTTTGGAATGGGAAAAAGCATTCTCGCATGAATGGTTCTTTTGGTTGTATGATAGGTTGTATGACCAGGGCAGGGACGGGGATTTTGAGGGTGGGCAGGGAATGTCTATAATATTGGGGTCACAGCTGAATCCAGGGGTTCCCTAGACTCTCTACATACACAATGTATAAATTCTGCCCACCCTTCCTGCAGCACTCCACATCTCTTCTACCATCGAAACGTTGAATCTGCAGCCACTTACTGGAGAGGAGGTGGTGGTTAGAGCAGCAGGCTGAAATTGGGGAGACCCCTGTTCAGATCCCGCTGTGCCTTGACAATGTGAGGCCCTTGTCAGTGTGCTGTGAGATGAGAAAGGTCGATAACCACTGCTCTGGTTAATTACAGTTGCAAGAAAAAGGAATGCCTGGACATTTATAGCACTGACCCTACAATCCAGAGTAACTTCAGGAGCACCTAAGAGACATTTACAGCGACGCAGTTATGGCACCCCCTAGTGAAAACCTATGGAAAATTCATATTGCAATCTAGAGTAACTTGTTCTTACACTGGAGCAAGGACTTGCCCTGAATTACTAGTCTAAATTAAAAGGGTTCTTTAACAATGAATTGCAACAGTTAAGATGAGGAGGCATTAACTATTTGCTATTTCCTTTTATACTGAGTTGCACAAATAAGGCTTTAGGAATGTGAGAATCCCCAGGAGAATTGGTATTGGGAACTTAGTACTGGTGCTTCAACTGGCCCCAGGGAGTTGGTATTGGGAACTTAGTACTGGTGCTTCAACTGGCCCCAGGAGGCCCACCTGGCATCTCTTTCCTTACTTTTTCAGTGCCTGAAAATGAATGCAGGCAGAACAGGGCAGGGACTCTGGCAGGGATGGGGATTTTGAGGGTGGGCAGGGAACGCTTATCAGTGGCAGCAACTCTGCTGATATCCTATTCTCCTTCCTGGCTTAGATCCACCTATGCAGGTTGTACCAACAAAAATTCTGTCACAGGTCAGAGTAGACCCATTGGGGCAGTAGAGGTTTACTCTAGGGCAGAGGACAAATGTTCCCTTACCCTGAGGAAACCTTCATGACTGCCACCCCTAAGGATGCGATGTGTACTTCAGTGGCACGTCTGAATCAGTGGAGGGGATTTCAGTGGGATGAGCTGTCAATCAACCACAGGGAATGGCACAATCCTTACCTACTTTCCAGCACTGAGGCAAAAGGCAGTGCAACTCTGCCGTAAGGGAACCTTCCATCACCTTACCTTGTGGATGCCTCTTTGACTGCCACCCAACTTCAGGATGCAGCGCAGGCCCAGCTGGCAAACCTGGGCCAGTGCTGGAAAGAGGGTTAGGATTGTGCCTGAAGAAGCATCCACTTTGCTCCAGCAATGGCAAGGACCTCACCAAGAAAGCTTTTTCAGCCTTGCTGACTGGAAGCCCTACTGAGTCCTTCCAGAGTGTCCGGGGGGGGGGGGGGATGCAATCCAAAATGGGCAAGATACAAGACTGCTATAAGCCCCCTTTTCAGACCCTCAGGGCTTTGGAATGTGTGCCAATGTAATAAATATCTTTGGCCCTCTAAATCCCCTTCCCAAATCTTGGAATGTCGTCTGTGCGTTTATCCCTGTGAAGCTGCAGGGTCCCTGCAAGCGTCGCGGTTTAGCACTGATGCTCCTTTTGTTGTGCCGCAGCCTGGACTAATTCAATTGTGATAAGATTGTGGGGAACATGCTCCACATTGTCATGGAATCAGGACTGCAAAGCCTGGCCACGGGAGACGGTGGCCCTCTGGAGAACTGAGGGCTTAACTGAGGGTGAAGCCCGGCCCTGCTCCTTGACTGAGCACATGTTTCAGAACGGCCCTAAAAGGCTACGGGAAAGGCAGACGCCCCGTACGTAAGGCATCAGTCCTGGCACAAGTCCAGTGCTCCTCCGACCTCTTTCTCATCTTGGTTCTTTCTGTTCATCAGTATTTGAGGAGGGACATTTGTCTAGTCAAAGTCTGAACCCACCTAGTGCTGATCAAATTCTACCATTTCTAGAAGGATTCTGCAAACATGCAAGACTGGAAGTCTCCGTGCAGCTGGTGCACCCCTCACAATAACTGTCTCTGCCTCTTTGAGGATTCCCAAAAGCTGCCCTGTTCACCTGCAGCCTGAGCGCGTGAATGAGGTCTTCCTTCCCTGGGTGGAAGGATCCTCTTGCTTAGGGCAGCATAAGACCAGTTGAGACCGGTGGGCATTTGTGGGTTGAAGGTGCTCTGACCTTGGCACAGAATGGTAGCCCTGGCAGATGCAACGTCCTCCACTCCACCGCAAATCAGCTTTTGTCAGCTCTTCCCTTATCATGAAGAACTCATTTAGGGCAAACCATTCAAAATAAAAGTACCTCTTTTTCCCTCAAAGAGGGAATCTGGCAGGCTTACTAAGGAAACCAAATAACATTACAAATCTTGCAAGGTTAATTTTGTCTTCCTAACATTGTCGGGCATCAGTGTTGGTGAGATAAGTGGAATTTTTCGAGGCTTTGTTGCTGCCTATTCTTTTGCTGAGAGGTTCCCCCCCCTCTCTTTTTAATCTCCCGATGCTAAGGGTTGGCCGGCTTCCCTCTGTTTGTTTCGGCGCTTACCAGTGGGATCACCGGACTTGCCAACACCACAGGGTTAAGCGGCTCAGATTTCTAGACTGAGCTGCTTATTATTACAATGTACACTGGAGCCGTTTGAGGAAACTGCCTGGTGACACTTAGCAGTAGCTGGACAGACTCAGCTCTGCTCATCGTTCCCGACATCCACTAAGCGGACTCAGGCAGCTGGCGCTCATTCCGGAAACGCTGGGCACGCTCCAGCCACAGACTTAGAGCACTTTCCCTCTCCTTCATTTCAACAGAAGAGATTTAAACCTGCACTCAACTCTCGTATTAAAACAAGACCGCAAGGGGACTGGAAAGTATTGTAACTTTGGTCAGGTCATGCATTTAAACAGCTACTAACTTAGAAAAGGGATGCTTTTCTTTTGGATAAAGTGGGTGTCATCCATTTTTCCTCGCTAGGAAAATGCCAGTTACATTATAGTCCTCTTGGAAGGATAGGTATGGTTGAGGGGACCATCAGTTCAGAAGCCTCTGGTGATGAGGTTGAAGTAAACTGTGCTGAGAAGGAGGGAACCAACATCCAAAAGTTCTGCTGACCTGGAAGAGCATCAGCTGAACTGGGGAACGTTCAGGCATTTCTAGAGACTTTTTATTTGAGTTCTTTTTTAGACAAAGGCCTAGATCCTAAAGTGAAATTAAGCCCCTTGCTCCGGAGCAGTTAAGATGACTTTCCATAAGATAACATTAGAGAGTGACGTAACTGCGTGGACCCGTAACTGCTCTGGATTTTGCCCTTTGTGCATTGAGGCACTAACTTTGTACTAGCCCCCAAATCCAGAGTAACTACGGGAGCACATAAGAGACTTTACGTGCACCCATAGTTCCTGCAGCACCTAGTGAAAACCTATGGGAAATTCATATTGGAATCCAGAGTAACTTTATCTTACACCAGAGCAAGGACTCCCCATAGTTACTCTGGATTTTGCCCTAAGCCACAAATTATGAAGAACTGAATGGTAGACTTGTCAGCAACCCTTAGAAGAAATTGTGCCCACGTAGGGGGAGAGCAACTGTTTTTACTTAGTCCTGTAGGATGAATGGCAGACATTCCTTACGTGGGAGAAAATAAAAGGCATTCACAGAAAACACTAGATTGTGGAGTGAGGCTGGAAGAGAACAAGGTCCCACCCAAGGAAAATGTACCTAAAAACACTTAGACATATTGCTTTCAGGTGGTTAATTTAAACACTCTATTACTTCCGAAACTTAAAACTGTTACATATAATTGACTCTCTAATTTATTAACTCCAAGGAGGCTACAGGCTTCCTGCTCACAAGAAGGACAATTTAAAAATTATCGAAAAGGGCTCCTGTGCTCCGAAGTATTTATGGGAATAAGCCTGAATTAAAAAGGAGGTCCAAGAAGGTCTCAGTCTATCTTCAGCTTGTCCCTTGAGTTGTGATCCACCCACCTCAGGAAAGCCCTGCAATTCCTGCTAACGCAGCAGAAGCCTTGCAGTGCTGAAACACACCACCCTCTTCTGAGAAATAAACGTAATGTGCCTACAGGGTCCTTACCCGACATTGAAATACTGCCTCATCTCTTGGCGCCTGTTGCGCATGATTGCCTTATATTCGCCGATCCGCAACTTCTTCCCATCCACTAAGCATGTGCGCTTTGGCCGGGGTTTGTACTTGTAGTCTGGATACTTCTCCAGGTGCTGCTTACTCAGGCGGGCCTGTTCCTCGTAGTATGGCTGTTTTTCAAGGTTCGTCATAGCTTTCCAGCGAGAGCCTGTGGGAAGAATGGGAATGAGAACCCTCCTTCCGACTTGCCCGCCTGACAGTGGCCTGGAGGGGGGCCAACAATGAGGGCTGGCGGGCCCATTTTGGGTCAGATCGAGACACTTTTACCTGCCTTCAGATCAGTTTCAGATCAATGCCTAACGTTGTTAGGGGTTGGTTGGTTAGCTTGGGCTGTAAGAGAGTCAACTGAAGTCTTTGTCCCGCTCTGTCACACACACACTTATGAGTGGCATAAATCGGGGTCCCCTTCGACATCAGGGCTCCTGGACCTTTTAACAAATACATAGAGGAGGGAATTTCAGCAAGTATAGCTTGTGATCTGTGAGATGAAAAGCTGCACCTGCTGAAATTTCCACCTCTGTCTACTAGTTAAAGGTCCTGGAGCCCAGAAGTTGGAAGTTTGGAGACCCCACATAAGTGGTTGAAGTTCTGACTCTGACGAGACCAAATCCTGCTGCACTTGGATTGCATGTGGGAAAAGCGTATTACAACCAGAGGAACAATATTCATTTGGCATCCAGATTTCTCTGCCTGGTGGAGCTGGGTGGAGAGGTTTTGTTCTTCAAGTATACACTTGATACTCATAAATCTGGGTTGAAGGCACTGGGGTGGGGGTGGAAGAAAAGCAAAGGTCCAATGGGATATTACTCAGTTCAGCCTTGCGGTGCTCAGTCTTTTGGGGGAAACTGAGAAGTGCCTGGTTGTTAAAACAGACATTGAGATGGAAAGTCTTTCTGAACTCCAACTGGAAAAGTGTTACAAGGACATTGTGGGGGCAGATCAAGTCATCACTTGGGAGACAAGCTTTTCCTTCCTACTTGCTGCATTGACCTCATTCGGTTCCGAGATCATCAGACCCCCTGGACAGTTTTTAATATGCACAAAGATGATGTCTCCTCCCTGGACAGACATTCCTCCTCCCTCCAACACACCAGCAAAAACAACAAGCCTTTTCTAGGGAACTCTCACTGTTTTTACAGCCAGCTTTATGGTCATGATAGTCTTTTGGTGCAGCATGACTCGCTTCGGAGAGGAGAAACATATGCTGGACGCAGGGATGGCACCGAAAGAAATGAACAACCGGTTCTCTGCCCATCCGGCAGCCACTTTTAAATGGCTACTTTTAAACTTTATATGTCCGATCTCTCGTGAACAAGCAGTTGTACAGAGTAGGTGCAAACCGGATGGAGCCCAACACTGGCTAATGGCCAAGCATGAAATGGGACAGAGATATTGCACATGGAGGGCAGTGTTCTCTCTCTCTCTCTCTCTCTCTCTCTCTCACACACACACACACACACACACACATTGAGCCTGTCTCTTTCTTCCTTGACCCCCAGCAGTGAAAGTTTGTCGGTCTGGCCCACATTCAGACTTTCACATGCACCCTGTGCAATTTCAACGACCCTCTGGCAGTTGAATGCATACTGATCATGCCCTCAACTATTGCACAATCATCATCATCGTCATCGTCATCATCATCACTGCCATAATTTCTGCAGCACATTTCAATGGACCAGTGCAGAACGACCTTAAAACTCATCTCTGATCATCACTCATCTATATATATAAAACTGAAAAGTCACTGGCAGACTCACAATAAGGGTCACAATTTTCAATTAAAAATACACAGATGACAGCACTTCTGGTTGTGACATCACTTCCAGGGCAACATTTTGATCTTTGCACCACATGATCATTAGCTACGCGGCTGGTCAGACCGAGGAGCATGAAATTTGGGGAATGTATTCTTATGTGACACGAGCATCCACTGAGAACCTATTTTTAGAAACTTAACCCCTTACAGCCAGCCCCCAATCCTGCACCTGCCTGGTAGGGGTGCCCATTGTGGGGGGATGGTGCATGGTTGTGGGGGGGATGGTGCATGTGAGGAGATGTTGCACAGAGGCGTTGCTGAACGGAGGGGTGGTGCATGGAGGGAAAAGTGCACATGGGACAATGTTGCACATGAGGCAATGTTGGGGTGCTGTTGGAGCAATGTTGCACGGGGGATGATGCACGGGGGCGGTGATGGTGCACAGGGATGGAGGTGGTGCGCTGGGGGATGGTGCACTGGGGGAATGTTGCACAGAGGATGTTTTACTCCTGCAACAGCAGGTAAATTTCACTAATATTATATAAACATGTCAATTTCCCTTGAAAATGCACTGAGGACATTTCCTGTAACGAGCCCTAAAATTCATTTTGAATTTAACTTCTTTGAAATTTGCTTTTTTGACACTTTGGGGCTTGTCTTTTCCAGAAAACTGATTTTAAAAATCTCTGTGGCTGAAAGTAAAGTGCAATATTGGGCACTTTCATTTTCCCATGAAGCTCAATGCATATTTTTAGTTTTAGTTTTTTGGCCATCATTTTTGATAGGAAGGAGATATTTCAAAACCGTTTTTTGCATTGGATTCTGCTCTTCAATACAAGTCCAACAATATATGACATGATATGGTACTGCACATCATTGCAAAGTTCCAAAATGAAGCCAAAATGGAGGACAATGGAGTCCTTTTGGAGGACACCCGAACAGAAAGCAAAAAGGAGGACAAATCCAGAAATTTCTGGCCATATGGTCACCCTGCCTCCATCCCTCCCTCCCAGAGCAGTTGGAAAGGGGGAAGAAAGCTTGCCTTTGCCCATCTCTGGATGGCACTTGGCAATCGCCCCTGCCTAGGCGACTGCACACAAGTCAGGCTGGGGGGGTGTCAGGACCGGGAACCCTGGCTTGCAGTATAACCGTGCCTGGCTTGGGGAGAGGAGGACAGGACAGGCACACCAGGGATTGTGCTCAGCCCCACCAGCCTTTTCTCCTTGCCCTGTTGTGGCTGGAAGGCACTGGCTCTCAGCTTTAAGATCTGTGAAAGGGCCAGCTAGGCATCGAGGGCATCTGAAAGCTACGGAGCCAATCACCTTCCACCACAACAGAGGAAGAGGAGAAGGCTGAGGGGGCTCAGCATGATCCTTGGGGTGCGTGTTCTGTCCTCCGGGCATGGAGATGGTGTCAGCCAAGGACCCCTGCCCTGACCCCCCAGCCTGACTTGTTGCAAGTACCTGGGCAGGGCATGGGCAACTGCCAAGTGCCTTCCAGAGCTGGGCAAAGCCAAGCTTTCTCCTCCCCCTTGCAAAGTAGGGAGGAAGAATGAGGCTAAGCCCTGCAGTGGCTCTGGGGAAGCTGGAGGTCGGAGAGCCGCCACCTGCTAGCCTAATGGTTATGTATGTGTGGAGCACCTCCTGTGGGTAGTGAGTGGATTGCTGGTGAGTGGGGAGAGTTAGAAAGGACAGGAGAGTTCGAAAGGAGTGGAGCGTATTTATTGAGGAGTTTTAATGTCTATGGGCAGTGCTGTTATTCTCTGTATTTTCTGTGGAAATAAACCTTTTTTTATGGACTTATCTAAATCTCTGGAGTGTTGAACCCATAACACAACACTAATATTCTACTGTATTAACTTGGATCTAATGCACCCACCATCTAATGCTCACCCCTATTTTAAAGAGGAATTTGGCTTGAAAAGGAGTGTATTGTGGCATCTTTTGGTTTGTTTTTAGAAATAATCCTTGCTGAAAAAATCTGTAGCCGTTTTGACTTTTTCATAGTATTCCCCCAAACCTGGGAATTCAATGTCAAGCCCACCCTAGAAATGAAACCACAAACAGGAGTAGAAAAATGGAGGGGCTGAAGCGCCTGTTCAAAACAAAACACCAGGTTTCTTCACAAGTAGTTTCTTTTGAAAACAAAAAATAAAAACAATAAAACCCCTCAGATTCACAAGTTTAAGCAGCAATGAACAGATGGGAGACAAACATGTGCACAGATGACTTTGCTATCAAAACCCTGCATTCGTTTAAAAAAAGAGTCTCAATCATAATAGCTGAGCACAAATCTAATCCACGTTGGGCACAATCCTAACCAATTTAGGCCAGCCTAATGGTGCAATCCAGAGTAACTACAGGGAGTCCTTGCTCCAGTGTAAGAACCACTTACTCTGGATTGCAATATGAATTTTCCATAGGTTTTCACTAGGTGTTGCAGTAACTACGGGTGCACATAATGTCTCTTAAGTGCACCCGTAGTTACTCTGGATTGTAGGGTAAGTCACCTGGCATTTCTTCCCTTGAGGGTGTGGGGATATTGACATATGCATGGGCATTGGCCTACCCCCCCACCCCCTGGCCCAGAAGTGGGGCTGAAACGCCTGCCGGAACATTTGTGACACCCCCAGGTCAGCACAGGATTTAATTTAGGGTTATGATGGCTTAAGTGGAGCTTAGGATTGCAGCCACACTCTCAGGAATGCTGGAAAGGGGATTTTTCTCTGAGTCCAATCCTATGCTTATCTACTAAAAAATAAGCACTATTATGGCAAATATGGTTCCTGAGGCACTGGGAGGGAGGGTGCACTTGGGGGATGGTGTGTAAGGGGAGCTGGTGTGCATGCGGGTGGATGCGCATGGGGGGGTTGATGCCCGAGGGGTAGGTTGCACATGGGGATGTTGTGCATGTGGGTTTATGCACATGGGGGTTGATGCGTATGGGGGTTGATGTGCATGGATGCTCATGGGGGATGTTGCACATGGGGGGATGCTGTGCATGGGTGTAAGTTCCGCATGTGGGTTGATGATCATGTGGGGATGAAGCACATGGGAGGTTGATGCGCATGGGGGTTGATGCACAATGGGGGATGGTGCATAAGGCTATTTTGGTCCCGCAACATAGATACATTTTGCTAGCATGCGTACAAAGCCAGGCTCAGCAACGACTTCATGTAACCAATAGTCAGCAACACGTCAGACCCAGTTCAACGCCCAACAGAAAGAAAGAGATGATGGTGAGGAACAATTGTGGCCCTCTTGCCCAGAGACCCAAATACCTGGTTGAGCTGTGAGTTTTTCTCCACTCTCCTTCCCCCAGTTAATGGAGAGCTGCCTGCTGTGTTCAGAAACTGGCCTTTGACAACTCAGGAGGGAGGTTGGCAGTGTTTCCACCGGGAAAGGGGAGATGCCTCACTCAGCCCCCTTTATTTCAGAGGAGGAAGAGAGTTCCCATCAAAGGAAAATGATCTCTCGCCTGCATTCAGGCCTCTCCAGTCCTGCAACTTAATGAGTCTGGGAGTTATCACTGGAGAATCTGGAGCGCATTTGCACCTCACACTCCACCTCCTGTATTTTCCATCAGAAAGAGATGCTCTCATCCCGTCGCTGCCCCCCCTGCCGGCTCCTTCTAGCGCCATGCAGTAAAAGGTGATGCCTTATGTTTAAATTTTCAGCCAAAATGGCTTATTAAAACCAGATTTGGAGGGTATTATAAAATGCTTAGAAGCTCTTAAAAATGTCAACACAGATCCCCAGAGACGGAGTAAAATGTCAGGCTGGCTCAAGCACCTATTTTAAAGGGAGCGAATGCGCGAGAGGCTGTCGGCGGTTGTTATCCAAAACAGTCAGTTAAGGTGGGGAAACACCTTAGCCCCCTTTGTCCTTTTCCATATAACAAGAGGTCTGTTTGGAGGGGGCTGTTCACAGTGATCTGGCCAATTTCTGAAGATGATTACTTAGGGCTGAGTTTAATCAGGACCACTCTCAAATCCAGAAACTGAACTAAACATCCCAGGCTTAGATGCCTAATCTCACAGCTGTAACCAGACTTAAATCCTTTCCGCCACCGTGTATATGTTTTATCGGAGCGGGAAAAATGTAGACTCCTTATCTCGCTTTCTTTTGACTAATCTAATCAATGCAGGCACCCTGTTAAAGCCACCCACCCCGCTGTCCACGACCAACAGCTGCGCGTGGGCCTCTCCGCGTTCATTCAACGTAAAAATCAATAGCAGTTGCTAATCCTGCTCTTAAAGGCATCTCTGCAGCGGCTGAATTTCAAGGCTGGATTGAGCCGATCTACACCCGACAGAGAAGATGGGCGCATTCTGGACTGCAGCCCCTTCACTGCAAGAGCAGTGTCCTCTTTTTCAGTGCTGCGTCATGCCCTGGGGGTTGGCCATGCCACCCTAAGGGTTTCCGTCGTGACATTCCATGGGACTTCTGAGAGAGGAGATGGAGACAAAGTCCTGGAAAGCAGTGTTTATTCATGTCAGGTGCATGGACAAGTCAGACGCTTCAAAGCCTCCCCCTCAGCAGCTTTTAAAGAGGGCACTGACGTTGCCACCAGAACTAGTGAACTTCCCCTGGTCCTGAAAGGGGCTAAGTAAGTCTCACATGGCTCTGATGCAGCGTCCCTCTCTGCTGTCTTCTCCTACGTCTTCTGCAGGGCACTGATGCCTGAGGACAGGCCTTCCACCCCTCCTGAGCACAGAAATTGGCTGGGAAGTTGTCCTAGAAGGGCTTCCATGGAACCTTCCACAGGAGCAAAGCAGTAAGAAGCCTGGAAGCCACAGACCATCTGCTTCCCATCCAGACCCACCATCAGGATCTGAGCTTTGCTCTCCCAGTGGGGAGATTCCCCCCAGGGTCCACAATGTTGCCTCCTCACCACCTGCACTTAATTGATTTCTATGCATAATGTGAGTAAGTTATGTTAATGGCAAGTTCTGCCCCTTTCTGAAGGGTAAGGCCCCACCATGCTCCTCCCTTTGATCTGTCCACGGCAGCTCCCGTAAAGTGCTAATTGTCCTGTAGGGCAGGGTTTCTCAACCCCCAGTCTGGGGACCACTGGAGGTCCTTGGCAGCTGCCTGACCGGTCCACGAGAGGACTCATCTAAGTGCATCTCTAGTGCATCATCTAAGTGCATGCTCTAGGGGGAATTCCTGCTGCAGGCAGGGGGTTGGACTAGATGACCTACTAGGTCCCTTCCAACTCTAGGATTCTAGGATTCTACGATCTTCCCTTCCTCACAGCAGGATGGCTCTGTAAGAGGAGTGCTGTCTCAGAGACCAATCCTATGACTGCCTACTCAGAAATAAGTCCTACTCTAGTCAGTGGAGCTTACTCCCAGGAAAGTGCAGATAAGATTGCAGCCTCAGAGTCCAATCCAATGCCTGTTACTCAGAAATAAGTCCCACTCTAGTCAATGAGGCTTCCTCTCCAATAGGAGTGACTAGGATGGCTTTGTGCATCTTCAATGCATCCTGCACTGAAAAAGGTTAAAAATCCCTGCTCTGAGTAGACATGCACTGAAATATTGGGCTCTCACCTGCAACCCCATCCACAGTGGCCTAGCAATAGCTCCATTTATTCTAATGGGATTTACAGCAGGAGGGTGGGGAAGCCCCCTCCAGGTCGCCAGAGGCTGGTCTCTCCCTCCCAGCCCCAGGCTGGTCCCTGGAAAAGTTTTCCACAGAACTGGTCCCTGGGGCCAGACAGGTTGAGGAGCACTGCTGGAAACTCCGGTGCTTGCCTGGGGGACTGTTCCTGGCACTGACAGTCGCAGCGGTCCTCCCTGCAAGTTGGCGTCTAGGGAGGTGGTTGAGCTGAACTCTTTTTGACACAGTGTATTTCACATGGGGGACACTCAAACAGACTGCCTTAATCTTTAGCATACTTAACATCCTACACTTTGGGGCTGACAGAAAGGTTAGACCCAATACAGAGAAGTCGTAAAAATCTACAGTCCAGCAAAATGTCTGCTTTCCACTCACAACTAAGCACTTCTGAGTAATTCTGGTTTCACTGCTTGTCCAAAGGAGACCAGGATCACCAGCAGCTTAAGGACTCCCTGAAGAGGACTCCTCCAGGTGCAATGTCTAAAACGGCCCTAGTTCTAAAGCTGAGTCACCTAAATTCCGAGCACAAAAAATGTGCAGTCTTTGATGCTGGTTTGAGGAAGCTGCAGGTGGGACAAGCAGGAATCTTGGATCCCAGCCAGTTAAAGAGACATCCACATCTGAAGTCCACCCTTTTATCACCTCCGTCTCTTTAATATGGAGATGGGCTCCAAGCAAGGCATGTTCTAAGACAGGGATGTCCAAACCCAAGCCCAGGGGCCAGATGCAGCCTGCAGTAAACTTCCACATAGCACCCAGCAAAACCCTCCATCTGGCCCACAGGTAAGCCCTATTACACACACACACACACACAAAGCACAGAAGCAGGGTCAGTGGGAAAAAATGGTGGCAGCTGTATGGTAGGTGTGGCATGGCAGAATCTGAAGAGGGATGTGGCCAAAAAGAAAGACCTGAAGAAAGAGGGAGTGTTATTGGCAGGTTAATGGGGAATGTCTAGGAAGTATTGAGAAAGGGGCTTCTTGTAGGGTCCTGCTCCCCTCCCCAATCCCAGACTTTCCAAGTCATGTCATCTGGTATGGAAAGAGGCAGCAGTAGCCCTGCCAGGTTAGCCACTATCCCACTCAGCTGACTATGAAGTGACCAGCACAGGCCACTGACCTGGAAGCATCTCTCACATTCACATCAATTCATTCTCTTCGATCTGGATAGATGTGCAGGGAAATATTGCTAATCCTAACCGAGGTTTAGAGTTTGCTGGTTCTGGTTTCCTTACCCAGTATTTTGCTGATGTTGGAGTTGTGCATATCAGGGAAGGCCTGTAAGATCTTCCTTCGTTCATCTTTAGCCCATACCATGAAGGCATTCATCGGGCGCTTGATGTGGGGCTCGTTGCTCCCACGCCCTCTGGATTCCCGATAGATCCGAGACTCTGAGACTCCAGCGCTACCTGAACATTGGGGGGAAGGGAAGAAAAGAGAATACTGCACTCAGATGTCACTGCACATGATTTCTCTTTGAAGAAGAGAAGATCCAGGAGTAATTCTAGTAGTAGTTCATACTTCTCTACTGTACCCACAAACTTATGGCGCCATGGAGGAGCCAGAACCTTCCCTTGAATCTTTCCTGTTTTGTGGTGAGAAGAAAAATATGAGAAAGCAGTATTTCTTTTCTCACATTGCCAGTGAAGATTAACAGGGAGCCTCAGCCAACCATAGCTCCTGAGTGAGTCCATGTGCATCAGACACATATCTGAAGTATGTGGTACATGCTTTGTATTTGCTTTGTAGGGAATTGGACCTTGTAAGCCAACGGACATTAGCTCAGCTTATGCTCAAACCTGTGCAACGATGGAGAAGGAAAATGGTATAAAACTCAATCCAAACTGCTAGAAACTCACTGGGATACTCAGCAGTCACATCTGTGGTGCATAGTTTTTTCCCATCACTGTTATACCAAGGGCAAAATCCAGAGTAACTAGGGGGAGTCCTTGCTCCAGTGTAAGAACAACTTATTCTGGATTCCAGTATGAATTTCCCATAGGTTTTCACTACAGGGTGCAGTAACTGTGGATGCACGTAAAGTCTCTTATGTGCTCCCGTAGTTACTCTGGATTTGGGGGCAGATCTAGTTTTGTTTGCATCTTCCATCCTATCATCTTTACAGAGCCAAAGAGGTGTTTGGGGCATGACAAGAACATCTGCCCAGAGAGCCACAATGCAACACGGGATGCTCTGCTTATGGGGTGTTTCCTGCAGAAGTACCACTACCAGAGATGGAAATGCTTTTTCTGTCTTCACTTGTGGTGGTGGAAAGAAGGCAAAGGGCTTTGCTACTGACCATCAGAGTCTCCGCTCATGTTGAAATCCATCATGGCATGGCTGAACTTCCCGTCCTCGTTCTGTTTCACGGCCAGCTGTTGAGTCAGGTTCTCCAGGGTAGTTTTGTCCTGGAGGAGAAAGAAGAGGGACACAAAGCAGCCTTTTCATTAGCATGCAAGTGAAGGGCTAACTCATAGGTAATTTGCAAGATTCCCCTGGGAAGGCCATTCTGCAAAGAACAAAGAGGAAGGTTGAGCTGGAAAAACAAATTTAAGGGGGAAAGACAGAAATTATTTTTGGGGCTGTTTTGTGGTTTGAACATTCACTCCTTCCATTAATAATACGGCTTATTAACCAATGACGAGTAAACCTCCACACGCTTGTGAGATTCACCCACCCACTTGGGTGCCCAACGAGCATGTTTCTCAGTCAGCCCCAGCATTTCTGAATTCATTGTGTGGAATTCAGTTTACTTTCTTACTCATCGGACCGCAGGACATTTAAGATGTTCATTCTTCTGACACTTCCATTGACACTCTTGTTTGAAAAAAGACTCATAAAACTTAATAGTGCAAACTGTGGAAAATTCAGCACGCGCCAGAACCATTTCGTGTTAGTTTTTCCCCCTAATGTCGGCTCAGATGCAAGGAAGGCAACTGGAAAAATGGCTAAAATCTAAAACTGGAATAGTGTTCCCGGCTATTAATGAGGCCCCCTCTAGATGGCTTTTCAAGAGCACTAATGAACGGGGTGAAGGGTTTGGCCCAATTGGCATAGGCCCCATTTATCACAGCTGTTACAGGGTGACTTTTTTCTTTTACCCATAACATATCAGGCAAAATCCACTGCCTACATTCTCACTGAGTGACCTGATGATAGTAGGCAGCCAATGAGCTTCGGCCACCAGCAGATCGCCAAATTACAATTAGATTACCAAAAAGATGGCCAAATGACAGCACAATCCTAATTTATGCTGGAACAGTTGGGACTGTGTGCCTGTGTTGCACCCAGCACAAGATGGGGCAAGGAAAAACATTTCCCTTCCCCTGGGTAATACAGCAGCAAAAGTGGTGGTGCAGATCCAAGCAGAACAGAGCTGGAGCTGCCCTGTGCTTTCTGATGAAAGGGGCTTGGATCCCGCACAAGTGCCAGGTCCCAGCCCCATCTCCTGCTCCCCAGCTGCCCATCGCCTGCCTTCCCCCACCCTGATGCACCTCCTGCCAACCTCCACCCACACCCAGACCCCTGCACTGGCTGAGACTGACCAGTTCACTGGCTTGCAGAGCCCCTGGTGGTGCAGGGAAGCCGGAGCAACTCCCTGCACTGGACGCCCCTCTTCACCTCTTCCCTCTTCACAGGGAAAGGTTTGCTCCACTGAGAGCAAAGGTAAAGGTCATTATTTATTATTTAATTAACAAATGGAGGTTAGAGTAACAGTGAGGGGGGTTTGAATCCTAGAGAAATAGTTCTGTAGGGATGTATAGTTTCTTTGGCTTTATTTATAGCAGTTAAGAGCAGGGTCTTCCAGTTTTTTATGTCCTCTTTATTTAGCCCTGTGCCCTAAAAAAATCTTCATTGTCCTCCTTTTCCTTGACAGCAGACAGCATGTAGCCTTCTTGTATTTAACAAATTAGATGTAACAAATTATACGTAATAGTTGTAAATTTAATAATATAGTATTTAAATTAACCACATGAAAGTGTGAGTGTTCTCAGCTTTCATTTTGTAATGTCCTACATTTTCCTTGGGTGTCCTACATTTTGGGGGATATTGTAGCCTTTTGAGGTTATGACTTCTGGTCACCCTGGTTAAGAGCTGACCGGCTGCAGTAAAAACTCCCCCATAAACCCAAACTAGTCCCTGATTTAAATCCTTTACGATGCAGAACTGCAAAAGGTATAAAGAGAGCAAACAAAATTCTCAGGGCTGGATCAAGTTCCCTTCAAGGAAGGGCTGCAACATTTGGGACTTTTTAGCTTGGAAAAAGGGAATTAAAGAAGGCAAATGTGATTGGAACATATAAGATGATGCAAAGTGTAGAGTCCATAAAGAGACGTGTTTCTCTCCTGCAATTTTAGAACCATCATTCAGGGAAACAGAACAAAGACCTGGTGAGAGGTTTAGGGGAGACAAGAGGAGAAATAATCCAGGTGACAAGATGCCTGAACCCCAAAAGGAGGACAAGGTCTTGGATTTTACATCTCAGCCTGGCCTTTTCAGCAGACAATGACATGTTTGCCTACTCACGAGTAAAGCCACGACATTGGGCACTTTCACTTTCCCATACAGCTCATGGCATATTTTTTAGTTTTAGTTTTTTGGCCATAACTTTTGGTAGGTAGGAGGTACCGTATTTCAAAACCGATTTTTGCATTGGATTCTGCTCTTCAATACAAATCCAACGATATGTGTCATGATGGGGTCCTGCACACCACTGCAAAGTTCCAAAATGAAGCCAAAATGGAGGACAATGAAGCCCTTTTGGAGGACATACAGACAGAAGGCTGTAAGGAGGACAAATCTGGTCATATGGTCACCCTGAGAAACAGTGCATGGTCAGTCTGTGGAATTCTGTGCCACAAGACGTGATGGGGACCACTATCTTGGATGACTTGACAAGGAAACTGAACACATTCCTGTGGGATATGTTTAGGGGCTGATAGTCATGATGGTCCGGTGCTTTCTTTGGTTCAGTGACAATCCTCCACATTTCAGTTGCAGAACAACGATGGCAGAGAAATGTGCCTTCTGTGCTGCTTGGGGACTTCTCAGAGGGGTTGGTGGACCACTGTGAGAAACTGGATGTGCCCCTGGCCTTACGTGGCAGGGCTTTTCTTACGTGTCCCAGGTCTTCTGTACGCACAGAGGATTTGCTCATGTAACCCAAAGGCAATTCTGACTGTGCATCAGAGGGTGTTGTCCTGGTGCCCATGAGTTTGTGGAGAGGTTTCTGTACAGGGTGGGAACTTCAGAAGTCCTGTTGTGGGCTCAAAGTTCTGGTGTGCATCCATGTCAGTGTTTATTAACACACGTCTTATGTCTGAACGCGTCGTGCGGCAGTGAGTGGTTTTCTTGGAGAATTTGCTTCCAGCAGGAGTTCTTTCCTCTGGCTGGAGAGCCTGTACTCATCAGAGCTGCAAATCATTTTCCATCCTGGGGTTTTGCTGTGTTTCCGAAAGCAGAGCCCTGTTTCCAGGCTGCCCGGCTCGCCTTCCACTGCCTGGACTGCCTCCCTCTGCCAAATGCTTAGAGTGATAGGAGAGAAGGAAGGAGCCTCTGTTTCAGCAGCAAGACGACCCCTCACCTCCCACTACTAAAACATGCACTATAATAAAATAATTCAATTAGTCGCTATAAAAGGGAAAGTTGAGATAATTCTCCAAGGATGTCACTCCAGAGCGGAGCAACGTCAAAACAGTCTGCAAAGCTTTTGTTATGCCCCTCTGAGCCCTGACTTCAGTGCACCCTCAGTCAATCTCAGTGCTGGGGAAAGGGAGAGGAATCGCATCTGGGGGCTGGCTGGGGGGCAGGGAGGGGGAGAAGTTGCCAAAAAGCCTTAATTATGAAGAACGGAGCAGCTTCTCCGGCTGGAGCGGCCTGTCCTCAGGCTTAATGAATTGCTGCTACTGAAGCAAGGAACAGAATAAGAAGCTTACAGAGAAATAAAAACAAGAACACCTGCAGGAATGCAAGAGGTTGTCTGATTTTAAAACAGAGGACTATCATCCATGAATTAAATCACTGAAGTCAAGGAGGGCCCACAATTCAAGGAAAATCTGCACCAGGGCAAGGTAGGAGGGGAGAAAGACGTGATTAATGAACCATCCTTTGGCTTTCTGGTGCATGTCACAAGCTGGAGATCACAGAACATTTCTAGGATGTTGTATGAACTCCAACCAACACAATTGTTTGTGGGATTTTTTTTTAAAGTGGTACCATTTGTATTACTGATGACACCATTTGTATTATATGTAATATAAAAAACAGAATTTGTAAGAAACAAAAAGTTCATCGATTATGGCTGTAGCCAAAATCAGATGAGTCACATTCAAGTGTAAAGTGTGTTCCTGAACATACATTCTTACAAGCGTCATTAGAGTTCCTTATTAAGTTGTTCAAAAAGACACCAGTAAAAGACTCCTTTAGTGAAAACTAGTCATCCTTGGCCATAAAGGTTTTTCTTTTCTGTTTTACTGTACAGTATATTACAGTGTTTTATTAATATTACAGTAATTGTGTTCTATATTATATAACAGTGTTTTGTTTTGTTTTATATCAAACAAAATATAGTTTTGTTATATAGTTTTGTTACATAGTTTTGTTATATAACAGTGTTTTCAATTGGATTACAATGTTTTGTCATCATTTTAACATACAGTTAATATTTTTATATGAATATTTTTTGGTTGTGTAACTAATTGTCTGAGTTTCCATTATTTCCTGTGGGAAAATCCATTTTGTAAGAAGAACGCTTTGTAAGACAAACATGCTTCCAAACAAATGGTGTTCTCCTTCCACGGCACCACTTTATCTCTCAGTTCAGTGCATCGGAAGACATCAGTGCAAAGTGAAGTCTCCAAACTCAGTTACGCTGTTTAACTTTTCGGAGAGAGGTGGGAGGAAGAAGCCATCAGCTGAGCTGCGCACTTTCTGAGCGGCTGATGTTTCAATCATGCTCCTGGCACCAGTCAGTCCGCAGAGTGCTCTTTCCCATTTCTGCCCACGCGCCGATTAACTGCGGCCCCCGGCAGAGGAAAACCCACCTTTCTCACACAATCCACTTAACGGTTCCAAATGGGAAAGCGCAACCGTTTCAGGTTTGCACATCAAAATGTGTCCATTAATCATAGCTGGCTTCAGTTTTAAAACTTTTAAAATGCTGGTTGTATATTAATGTACATCAATTACAAAACTGTCCCATGACACAGTGCAGTTGGGCCTATAATGTTGAACTGATCTATGCAATTATTCTAATGTCGTTATAAATATAGAGACGCCGACCCCTTAAACATTTTGTTTTGCCTTCGCACAAAAGCCCCTGTTGGCTTCCCTTGGAATTTCCTTGGGTTCACTTGGGCACATCCACCCTCAAAACTTCACTTCTGGCAAACGTCACTTGGGGACAACTAATTCTGGCCTTGTCAGTGGTGATGGGGTTTGCTGAGCCCTGTGAGGATGATTAGGAGATGACAGTCACAGCACAGACTGACCACCAACCATTAATAATTTCTGAAGATGTGGAACGTTCTCCAGAACATTTGCTACTCTTATCTAAACTCTTCTTCTCAACTGCTTCTGAAAGTAGCACAATCAGCACAAACTGCAAGAAAGGAGATTCCGGTTGGACATCCAGAAAAATTCCTGACAGTTTGGGCGGTTCGGCAATGGAAGAGACTGCCAAGGGAGGTGGTGGACTCTCCCTCACTGGGGATCTTCAAGCAGAGGCTCCACCAGCACCTGTCGGGGATGCTCTAGGAGGATTTCCTGCTGCAGGCAGGGGTTGGACTAGATGACCTACTAGGTCCCTTCCAACTCTAGGATTCTATGATACTATAGGTTTTGCTTCCTTTGAAATGTCTTGAAGGTTCCTTCAAGCATGAACCTCAGAGTTGCCTTGAAATTTTGATTGAGGTGAAATTTGGTTTTAAATAAACTTAGAAATATCATAGAAGGGAAATCCTATGTACACTCAGAAGTCCATTGAGTTTAATGGGACCCGCAATCCAATCCTTCTGGGCTCCTAAGGAGGAAGTTCTTGTAATCTGCTGCCATAAGTCATGGAGTGGTGCTGCAAAAGCTGCGCAGCCATTGTGTGTTATAGTGCTTTATGTACTGAGGCTCTGTGCATACGCCACTGACTCCCGGATGCTCTGATGGAACAGACAGGCAGGGAGGTTTGGGGCAGGGAAGAGGCTGAACCAGAGGCATCTGGGGGTTTGGAGGGGGAGGATATCAGCAGCATGTGGTACATGCCAATATCCCACCCCCCTTCCCAGCCTGAAACCACCCCCCAGAAATCTCCTTGGGCTTACATCGGCAAAAGAGCTGATGAGAGCAGAGGAAGCTGACTGGAGTTGAGCTGGTCTATGGAAAGTAAAACAGGTTTTACTGGGCTCTTTGGTTTTCCTCCCACCACAGCTTATAGTGTGTACTTTGTGGGTGTTGCTGCAGGCTCTGTGCTGGTGGGGGATAGAACTGGGCAGTGAGTTCCAGGGAAGTGTATGTGAGAGGCCGGCAGCCTCATCCTGTTGGAAGTCTCTGCTAGGTTGAGCCAAGTGGAAATGATGCATCTGCTGTGTGGAGCGTTGCCTCTGAGAAGTGATTTGCAGCAGTCCCTACCTTGAGGTCACAACACTGAAATTGGCCTTTATTTCGCCAGACTCTGGCAGAATTAATTGGAGGTCCAGAGGAGCGTTGTAGCCTATCTGGGGATGGCTCACATTTCAAGCGCAGTGTGTTGTTGTTGTTGTTCTTCCCTGGTCCTGCTCTGCAGCAGGGCTGGGCAAGTGAGTAGAGGCTCTTCCTGCGGAGACCTCCCCTTGGCGGCTGCACTTGGCAAAATCCTAGAGAGCTGCAAACTCCGTTTGGGATGCATTTGCCAAAAGTGTTTCTCCGACTGCATGACTCAAGGTTAAAATTTCCCTCCAGCTCCTGCCCTCCGTGCTGAGCTCTCCTCCCCAGACCCTCCGAGACAGGAATACTTTTCATTCACATTTCTTTCCTTGCAGAGGGTTTTTTCCACACTTGTGGGGCAGCCGCCAGCCCCGAGTGCCAAGAAGCTCAGGCTTCGGCACGGCTCCCCAACCTCATGTTCTGCTCTGCTCGGTGCCAAACGTAGTGAGAGACCAAGCGAAAAAGAAGGGGAGGGGGAATCCTCCAGGCCTGGCAAAGCCCCACTCCCAATCTGCACAGAATGAAACTGGAGACTGGAACATGTTCTCAAACAGCCCTTGCCTTAGTGGCAGCGACAAGAAGGAGGGTTGCTTGAAGCCTCCCGGCAAGCTGGTTGTGCCTGAGCTCCCTGCGCTTTCATTCCCCAGATTGCTGATCAGGTCAGGAGTCTGGTAAGGAGTATCTCACATCAGCTGGTCTTACAACACTGATGTCCTAGGTGGTTGCATTCTGTTTATTCAAACATTTGTGATGTGCTCTAATGCCTGATTTGGGGCTTCAGGGTGGCTCCTTAGCAAGGTTTGAACCATCCTGTCTGCAGAATTGCACCGCCTGGGACTGAGGGTGCTGCTTTAATGCAAGAGTCATAAATCCCGGACACGGAAGGGACTGCAGTGGCTCAGTACATGAAGGTGCTGTGCGTGCCAATCTTAAGATCAGCAGATCAAGACCGGAGTGCTGCACATTGGAGTGAGCTCTGAAAGCATGCAAAGGAGATCAGTAGGTTCCGCTTGGTGGGAAGGCACTGCCCTTGCAACAGGCCTCTGCAACAGGCTGGCCAGATATGCCCAACGTTGCATCAACCACGGTTTGGATGACTCCAATCCAAAACAAGCAGAGCCTGTCAAACAATGAAGAAGTTGCCTTTTTGCCAGGAATCCCGGACACCTCACTAGGCAAACACAACGGGGCATTTCCCAGTCTCTGCAACAGGTGGTCAGGTTCAAGTGGCAGGAGGTGATCGCAGCAAGCTTTTTTATTTATACTTATTTTAATTAGGATAAATAATTATACTTTTTAGTAAGTATCTGTCTGTCTGCCAAATCCAGAGTTTTTCTAGATTGTGGAAGGACGCCACTGGTTTAGTTTCCAGTGGTGCCCGGGGTATACCAAAATGCTGGGAATGTCATTTCCACAGTAGTCTCTTGAGGTGCTTTCCATGTGCCCCCTTTTTGTCCTCACAGAACCTTATAAGGTAGGTGGTTGTTCTATGGGCAGCTCACAGAACTCTTCCTTCCCAGCTGGAATTCTTCACAGCACGGTCATCACATCTGGTATCAGGAAATGCCATCTAAGATTCCAGCAGGAGTTTTCAGGTCAGCCAAGCTGTAAACGGCAACACCCTCTGGTTCTCATGACAGCTTTGTCAGCGAGTGGTTTCCCATCCAGGAGCTGTCCAGGTCCTTCCCTGCTTAGCTATCTGCAGAAGTCCTGCAGGCAACCACCGGACCACACCTGCTGCCTACCAGGAGCAGAGTCAGGCTGATGCATCAAGGTGTGTCAGCCTCACTGTGTCCACAGAAGCCGGCTGGAGAGGAAAGTTGTGCCGGCTTCTCCAGGCCAGCACAATATCTGGGGAGGGTGGGGAAGAGGCAGGAGGGGGCCGTTCTGGGGCTCATGTGAGGAGGTGGAGGTCAGGTGGAAGACAGGAGGGAGGAGAGCGAGAGTCAAAGCCAGGATCCAACCTTACGTTGGATCCTCTCTGCTGTCTTATTGCTGCTCCAATGTGCTCAACCTTAGGCCTAAGTCTGAGTAGACCCTTAGAGGCTGCTGTTCCTTTATTGCGGGGAAGGGACATGCCTCCCCTTTGCAGTAGCAGCCTGTAAACCTGCAGTGGATCCAGCGCAGACACAGCAGCCTGCCTAGCCCAGCACAAGTCAGGATTGCGGATGAGTCACCGGCAGAGCCAAGACATCATCTTTCCCTCTGGAGTGTGTCCTGGTCATGAAAGCTACCAAGAGAAACATGCCATAAAAGAGCAAGAGAATCAGTGGTTCCAGCTGGCTGCCCGGTGCTTAATTTGAGTTTACAGAGCCATAAAGCTCATGAGTGACTTGATAAATCCAAGTGAGACTTTCCAATGTTGACTTGCTTTTTGCTAAAGCCCCTTCCGGTTGCCTGTTTTATTGTCTTCTCCTGTACTAATGAACAGGGAAATGGCAACAAAGCAGGGCTTTAACCTTCCAATTACATAAACTCTCCAGACCACCAAAGTCGATGAAAGATTATTTATAATGCAACTAAGATTGATCAGTTGGGGATTTGCTGCTTTCCTTGTTTGTACTGAAGCTAAAAATGAAGACACGATGCCTGCTCCTCCTCCTCCTCCTCCTCATCTCTGCTTATCCAAGATCTCTGACAGTTACACAAAAATAAACCAACCCCACAGATCAAAAGCAGGATGAAGAGAAACACTTAGATGATCAGCCTTGTTTTCAGGGTCCTCTGGGGGGGGGATTGTATGGCAGTTCGGAGTGTTATGGGCCCCACTCCGGACTAGGTGCCTGGAAAATCCAGCTGCAGAGCTTTCAGAACATCTGTTTGGAAACACCAAGACCCTTTCTATGCTCAGGAAGGGGACACAAGCCGGCTGCAGAAAGAGGTGGTGCTGGTGTTTCTTAGAGCCAAACCTGAATCCAAAGCAGAGCCAACTTGTGTTCATTTATTAAATACACACATATATACTTCCACACATGCAAACACACTCGTATACACACAACCCTATACCTTTCTGTATGCCAAGTGCTTCTACGCATTTTGCATCTGCAACAACCTAGGAAGAAGGGTCATTATTGTCCCCATTTTACAGAAGGGAAAACTGTGTCCAGACCTGCTATTCAGTGGTGGGCTTCAGGGGGTTCTCACAGGTTCTACAGAACCCCTTGCTAATGATTGCCTGGTTCTGAGAACCGGTTACTAATGGGACATAGAACCTGTTAATTTAGGTTATTAGGACAGAGAACCTGTTGTTAATTTATCTGAATCCCACCAGTACCGCTGTTCAATCTGGCACACCGGTTGGAGTATTCCATGCTTGATGTTCCCAGTGGTGTGGAGAACCACTTTCCATATACATGGAAAGTCAAATGTACGTAGTATCCTCCTGCTTGCCAGTGTTTAATCCACAGTGGTGTTGGGAAGGGGGCAGGATACATAGTCCCACTTCCTCCTCCAGCTTATATGTATATGTGGCTGCAAAGCTTCACAGAGGGCCTCTGTAATGCACTGCAGCACATGGATGCTTTTTTCTGAAGTGAGCATCTCAATCCCAGTTGCATGAAGTTTCTTCCTGCCGTCCCTCCCTTTCCCCCAACAAGGGAGAAAATGCGGAGAAGTCTTGCGCATGGAGGGTTAACGGTTCAGTGACAGGAGCAGCATTCCAGAGATGAAGAGATGAACACTGCAGCCCACACAGGATAGGGAGGAGCTGCTTTCATGTAAACAGGGAGCCAGGCCAGGGCTGCGCTTTGCTGGTCATTGTTTACTAAACAATAGGGTGACTCAGTGACTGAAGCAGGGCTGAGCACGTGGATCTGGACCGGCTCAGATCTCACCCCCGCCCACGTTCCCGGGGAACACAAACAAGAAATGTCCCTCTGCCTTGCACTACTCCCCACTCTCCCTTTAGGATAAGAAGAAAAAGTGCAGCTGTCTCTCAATGAAGGACATGCATGCAGAGCTTTGAGGAAAGCGGGGTGCTCTCGCTGTCCTTACACGAGGCATGTGGTCACTGGAGGGTTGGAGAGGCTGTCCAAGGAGAGACTTTCCCTCCCATGAGAATGAAAGGAAGATGGGTCTTTTAAGGACACACATCTAAGGACATACCTGAGGTCCCTGCATGGAAATGGTTCAAGCAAGCACTGCTATAAATACTGGGATTAAAAGTCATTGAAAATTGTTTAAAATTTAAATGTTTAGGGTGCAATCCTAACCTAGACCAGCACAACCAACTCAACCATGGAGATGTACGGAGGCAAGCACATGTCTGTGTCTTACGGTACCTCCGGAGTGTCTGATGGCACTTTCGTGACACTGCTGGAGTAGCATGGCACTTGTGCTGCGGCCAGTGCCAGCCGACCTGGAGTTTAGGACTGCAGCCTAAAATCCTTTTGTATCAACCAGGTGCAATCACCATTGCCTATTAAATCGATCAATTAATTAAGGGTGCAATCCAAACCAATTTAAGCCGGCATAACTGACCTGGCATACTGTATCTTCTTGTGGTGGTGTGGCAAGATTGGCATATGCCTGTATACTGGCCTAATTCCTCCCCCCCCCCCAACCAAGGAATGGGGCAGAAGTGACAACCCCTTCCCCACGGACACCACAGGACTCCTGCTGGGCTTATGCCGGCCTAAGAGGAGGTTAGGACTGCAGCCTAAGTTTCATCTTTACTAAAAGAAGTATTAGTTTTGTTATACTTCCCTAAAACGATGCCTTGCTGGGCAGGGAGGGGGCATTTAAATTAGCTGGATGAGACCAAACCAGTATATTTTTCTACTGTGGCCGCCTTTAGAAGTTTACAGTCAGGACATGGAGGTGATGCCTTCAATCTCTAGAATTCAGAGATGACCTGCCCTTGTATATGACACTTACATATAAGATAGTGGTTAACAGGGAAAGGGTTGAACCCAAACAGCGTCAACTAGGACTAGTGGCCCAATCTTATCCCCATGGAGAGGCAGCCATGCTGCTAGTTTGTGTGTTGCAGACAAGGCTGGGAAGGTAAGTGAGATTTTACTGGACATCTCCCTGGTCATCAGTGGGCCTCTAAATCCTTTGCTGGAGCAAACCTAAGCAGAGTCAAAGGGCTGGTTTGGGCCAGGAAGGGGCAGAAGATTCTCACAGTCTGCAACCCCCAGTCAGTCCTGCAGAAGTCACATCATGGTCTGGGGGTGTTGCAAAAGTGCTGCAAGGCACTTCTGCACCACTCCTGAGGCCAGAGGCAAGTATACAGATACGCACCAGCATCCCCACAGGAAAGAATAAATAAATTACCGGTAGTTGTATTAGCCTAAATTAATTATTCCATTGGACTAATTCAGAGGTGTGGAGAGGGGGGATTTGCTGCTTGGGTAACAGCCTCTCCTCCATTACAATCCAACCCAGGCTTTTGTGCTTTGCATGCAGCGTATGCAGCGCCCAGCACGATACCACAGTCTTCCAAGACTGACGGAGGCCTGCTTTTTTAATTAGGATTGAGCCAAAATTATCATGGACACAGCCCTGTCCATGGAATTTTTAAAGAAAGCCCTGTAAAACAATGGCCACCAACACATCTTGTTGTAATATCATTCACTGATGTTACATGCTTTTATGATATTCTGAAATTTGAGTACATGCAATCCTATATGACCCAGTAGTCTAAGGGTGCAATCCTCAGGTGGACCTGGGGATGGCATAAGTTCCTTGTGCCAGCCTAGGGTGTCACAAAAGTGCCATAAACCACTTTTGTGCCATTGGGTTGACTTACTGAGGTGGATCGGCCTAACTCTGCAGTGCTAGTTGGCATAAGGGAGAGCTTTCACTGGCAGAGATATGCCAGCTCAAGCTCTTGGAGGGGTGGAAGATGATGGGGAAGAGGCGGAGAAGGGCAGGGGGAGCCTCAGGAGTGTCTTATGGCACTTTTATGACACTCCTAGACTAGCATGGCACTTGTGAGATGAGGTGTGTGTAGAGCATGGGCATGCTCCTTGTGTAGAGAACATGGGCAGGAGGAGAGACGGAGGTGGGACGGTGGAGAGCGGGAAGCGGAGCCAGGATCTGATGTTATGTTGAATCCTGTCTCTGCTTTGGAAGCAGCCTCTCCCTTCTGCTCAGACTTGCTCTGCCCCTAGAGGGGGCACAAATCTGAGTAGACCCACAGAGGCTGCTGCAGGGAAGGGGATGAGCATCAACCCCTCTGACTTGTGCTAACTTGTGCATGTCAGCTTGCCTGTTCCTGCCCTAGTTAGGATTGTGCTGCTAGTCTCCGTTGTGACCCAGGATGTTTCTTCTGGCTCAATCCCCAGAGAATTATGATTTTCAGCTTTCATGGCAGATACAAGTCCTGAAATGGAGCAGACAGAAAAATATTGGCATCAAATATACAAAAAAGCAGGTCCTCAAGGACTGGTGGCTGGACGTGACTCTGATGGTGGGAGCTCAGACAGGCAGACCTGATGTTGAAGAAGAGGAGGAGGAAGGGCAGAGTCCATAAATGTCAGTCTGAGAAGCATCAACACCACCAAACTGATCTGACAAAACCGTGATCAGAGTCTGCTGGCATTTGACCCTATTGACATGCAATGTGAAGCCATGTTTCCAATTTGCAGTGCACAAACCACATACCCAGGTGTGTGTCTCAAGGTCCCAAACATGGGATGCCAGAGTGAGGAAAGCAGCAAGATCTGTGGAAATGGAAGGGCTTAAACCCCCTTCCTTGGCCTGGCAGGTTTCCTTACGAGGACGTTAGATGTCGCCTGCCATTCAACGGCATTGTAGTGATGGCAGAAGGTGTCAGACTGACAGCTTGAGGAAACAGGGGAAGCCTAACCCGCCTCTCACTGCAGTTTGTACCAGTTTCAAATCCATTAGCCTGAATGGCACAACAATATGATGGGGGAAACAGACCAAGAACTGCTCAAATGTTGGCACCATCTAATGTGACTGTAGGAAGAATGCAAGACACCCAAAGAGAGCCAGATTGGGGAAGGTCTGTGTAAATAATACAAATCTTTATGGTTGTTTATGACCGAGATCGGGAAAATCTGGTACTGCAGTATTTGCAGCCTGGACCATTTTTCCCCAGTCAAATGTGCCCTGGCCAGGCGTCCCTGGGCATTTGTGTGCCACTGTAAACAAAAACCATAACTGGATAATAAACTCCATTTTATATATGCTGTGCTTCTTACCCCAGCCCTAAACTTTATCCAAGCCCTAAATTGCATTTTAAAAAATTAAATCTAATATGAAGATACTTTTTGGGACAAAAGTTCACAGGGATGCATTTGGGTGGGAAAAATTGTCCAGAACACAATGGTCTTGTCAATGGAAAATGGAAATATCAGGAGTTTCTGCCTGTCCATTTGTTGACCAAAAGTCAGAGACCTTAAAAAACCCATTGTAGTTCACAAGACTGCCATCAATAAAATATAAAACCAATTATACAATGCAGTAGAATACAAAATAAAATTCAAGAAAGCAAGAAGGGATAAACAAAAGCCACAGCAGAAGCTGAGCAAAAGCAACAGCTGAATTCACCAGTCATGAAAGCAAGAGAGGGACGGATGTGGGAGGGCGCTCTGCACAGTCTTGCTGAGAGCAGTGATGGATGAGGCCAGCTTCACCTCCAAGGCAGGGAATCCCACATGGAAATTGTGGAAGGGAAATCCACAGGCAAATCCAAGTGGAGCAAACGCGTCTTCACCTTCTCTGCAACCTGACTTTCCAGGACCAATTTTGGTTCAAGATAAATGCTCAGATTGCAAAAAAAAATCCTTTGAAACATGTGCTGTCCTAGCCAGTGAAAGCAAAACACTTATTCTCTGGTGGGCTTTCCTCATCTCTAACCTGAGTCCTGGCTGGATCATGTCTCTGGGTTGCTGCTGATGGAGCACACACTGCAAGCAGTGGGGAGGAGACCAGAAGGCCTTACCTCCACATAGGGTGCCCGGCCTCCAGTAAGGCATCTTGGACCTATGCCAGCTATTTAGCTGTATAAATCCAAGATGACTTAGGCTGCAATCCTAACCTCCATAAGGCTGGCATAAGCCCTGAACACCTGGGGGGTCAGAAAAGTGCTGCAAGACACTTCTACACCACTCCTAAAGGAGGGTTAAGCCAGTCCACGGACTTCCGTTTGCTTCCCTATTGATGAGTTGTGCCAGCCTAGGTTAGAATTGCACCCTAAGAGTACCATAGCTTGGAGTGGGGAAAAGGGGAATATGGTCTTGGGGTGCCTGGTTGCTTCTGTCCTGTCCTCCCTGAACTGCCCCCTACCTGGCCCACTACCACTAACTCACTGTTGATCAGGATACCTGTGAGCCACTGTTGTGAACAACGGGCCCCCCGCCATTTGTGCTGGAAGTGCTGGTGTGCAGGACAGCAGTGTGCCATCAGCCCATGTGCCACGGTCCCTCTCACGCTTATATTCTAAACCAGTGGAACGAATTAGCAGCCTTGGGGCTGGTTTGTGGAGAAAGGCAGGGTTGAAATCCTTTAAACCATCATCATCCATCATTGCGGGAGTAAAACTTCAAGAATATTTGTGGCCCCTGTCCATGGCTGGGCACTGGGACTGGCCAGTGGGCACCAGCAGGTACTGGGTAATGAAAGGCACCAGAGGCAGATTGATGATATCAGAGGCAGGGGGCACAGTGCATCCTTACTGGGCACCAGGCACCAGTAAGAGTGGCAGTGGGGGGCAGTGGGCACGATCAGGAATCCCTACAGAGCACTGGGCATCCCACCAGGCATTGGGCACCAGTGAGCAACACCAGTCAGCAGGCACTGGGCACCACTGGGTTTCAAATCAGTTCCTAGTGGGTCCTTCCATCACAGAAGGAATATGCTCCCCAAATTTCATGCTTCTAGGTCCATGGGATGGGGCTGGGTGTTGATCAGTCTTCAACGTTAACTATAGAGGCAAAAACTCTTAGGGGTTAAATTTCTAAAAACTGATTCTTAGTGGGTGTCTGTGTCATGGAAGGGACACCCTCCCCAAATTCATCCTTCTAAATTTCATGCCTTTGGCTGGATGTGAGTGAGTGAGTGAGTCAGTCAGTCAGTCAGTCAGTGACTCTTCATTTTTATATATACAGATAAGCTTTTTCCTTTCAGTGGCCTTGTTCTTACCAGGATACCCAAGTAATAGGGAAAGAAAATTTTCATTCAAGATAACCACTGGTTGCATAGAACAGCCTGTTTAGAAGGCTAAGGAGCATCGCTGAAAGTGGCAGTAGTCTGGTATGTAGTAGGGGGACAACAACTATCCCTCTTCACCCAGCAGAGCATCTTTTCCCGTGCTCGTTTGCAGGTCTCTTGTGACTCTTTTTGGATGGTGAGCCCTTTAGGGAGAGGGAAATATTTTTCATATTCCCCTGCTATGGAAGCTGTTTTGAGAAGATTTTTTTTTATGAAAACTGGCACCATCATCATCACAGGTCTTCAGAAGGGCCAATGCAAGGAAAATCCCACATTTTATAAAAATGAAAAAAAATCTTGCTGAAAATAGGCTTTGTGTGTGTGTGTGTGTGTGTGTGTGTGTGTGTATACACACACACACACGTGCACGCACGCACACACACACACACACACACATATATATATGCCCAAATTGCTCTGATAATTAATCCCTCTCCTGCGTGGGCTCTCACTAGCTAGCTGTGAGTGGTGGCAGCGTGACAAATATAGAAATATAGGAAAACTAAAAGGAAAGCTACAATGGAAGGAGTGGGGGAAAAGTCTTTTGCTGACCATCTGTGAAAAGAAGGCACGTGGCCATGAAATGCAGAGGCCATAAATACAGGCAAATGCTAAGAACCAAATGGCAAAGAAGGGAGTAAGCTTGAAGCTGAAAACAAATCCAAATGTTGAAGTCTGCAGAAAAAACAAGTCTGATGCTGGTGCTAGATGAACTTGACATCTATTTTCTTTCATTTTTTCAGAGGAAGGAAGCAGGGTTGCAATGAGGGGAGGAGAAGGAACGGAGCCCCTCCGTGCATGCAGTAGCTCTTCAAATAAACAGCCCCTTTGATGTGAACCATCCCATGAAGGAGGCTGGTTGGAGAGTCTGAAAGGCTGGCTTCAGGGTGATGGATGGGTGATGACGCAGGCCCCGCACACCCTACTGCTGAGGTGTTGTGGCTGCTGTCTGGCCACTGTTGACAGCAGTACCAGAAAGCAGACTGCATGCTCCATGATCAGCCTCTTCCCTCTTCAGTCACTACTACCTGTTCAGACATCACATGTCAAAACAACTCCTCCGCCGAGGAAAGCTTTGCATGGAGGGCACTGCCAAATTTTACCTACAACAAAATGTGAGGCCCATCAAGGATTCGTGTTCAGCCAAAGCAATCAGATGGTTCTCGAGTGAAGCTCAAAACAATGTTCAGAATCAAGAGGGTGGATTTTCTGCACAATCACTGGAATTTTCCAAAAGCAGCATTTGAAAGGCTGAGTCGGAGGTTTCTGTGTGGACAAAACAGCTCCTCCTTTTTCATACAGAGACAAGCAGCAACATCTCTTTCCCAGGCAGCTCAAGCTCTGAGCCCTGCATGTTCAGATTTCTCCCTAAGTGACATGCACCTGGGTACTTTCACACGAGGAGCTCGGGAACCTCTTTCTCCTCTTGCCTGCCACGTGCAGGAGTCGCACTTGAATGATGGACTACAGAGAAGAAATCTAATTTATGGTTCGCTCGGTGTTAGACTCGAATTCGCATCCCAGATTTATTTTAAATACAAAACTATTTAAGGCTGAAATATGAGAACAATCCCAGACTGTGCTCAAGAAGTAGCTGCTGAGAAACCGAATTGGCTGCCAACAGTTTCCAGAGTATGACCCAAGGATGCTGCTTCCTCTTTCCCAGCCTTCCCCTTTCAGAGTGATTGGCTTCTAACGATCAAGGAGAGGCACCTTGAAGCTACCCAGAGGTCAAAATGAAGCAGGACACTCTGAGCAGAACTATTTATTTATTTTATTTATTTAAGAAACTTGTATCCCGCCTTTCTCCAGACGGATCCAAGGCGGCTAACAATATAATAAGACAATTGATATACAATTAAAATATTAAAAACTTCTGACCCTATTTCCTGGAGATATGGGGATATCTAGCCGCGAGAGTTTAATACAATGAAGTTCTGTGCTAAGAAGCCCAAATCCTGCTCCTGGAAAAGCTGAATTCTGCAGCCTGCTTCATAAGAGTACAAGATAAGCCCTCCTGGATCAGGCCCTCCTGGATCAGGCCCAAGGCCCATCTTGTCCAGCGTTCTATTCCACACCGTGGCCCACCAGTTGCCCTTGAGAAGGGCATCCTTCCTTCCTGGCATTGCTCTCCTTCTACTGATACTCACTGCGGCTGAATCTGGGGTTACGCATCATTACGCAAATTAGCACTTTGGGAAGCTTATTTTGCCAGAAAAAAACTGTATGCCCAGAATTAAAAAACAACCACACACAGACCGACTCTCCAGGAAAGCCCCTGCTTGGAACGGAGGATCCGCTACACCCAGAAATTCCAATATTCTCCTTTAAACCCTTCTGGAACCTCCTTTTTCCTTCCTGCATCAGACGCACTCCAGCACTGCAAGAGTCAACACTGCTCCTGCCCATCCATCAGGCAGCAGAGCGGCACCGGAGAGCGTGATGGATGTAAAATTATCACAGGGCTGCCACCTGATACGCTTCCTCCCATTTGTAACCAGCGCTGGAACTGACAGGCTTTTTTCATTATTAAACATCCACATTAAGTCAACATTGGTCACTGTCATTCCGAGTCTGGCGCTCGGAGAAAAGGGAAAGCGGGAAAGGAGGGAATCCAGAGAAGGGGAAGGAAAGAGGAGGGATGAGAGACAAAAAGGGTCTCGCTCTCTTGAAGCTCCCAGAAATAAAAGTGTGCTGCTGTCTGGGAACAAATTGTTGTCACAGATACAGAAAACCCCTCATTCAACAGAGCTCCATTCAGAAAAACTGAACTTCAGAAGAATCTCCATCCAAAGCCTCAGAGTCTGCTCAACACTCCCCTCCAAAGCTTCAGCTTTGCCCGAGTAAATCTGTGAGTCGAGGGCTGACAAGAGCTGGGGAAAGGCTGGCCATTGCAGGGCTGCTCTAGAAAGGTCATGACAGTCTATTGTCCAGGAATGGAGGATTCCTCAGTAGTAACTTCCATTCCTTCAGGAATTATCTGTCTCTAGAGCAGTCTTGGCAGTGGGGGAGCAGACAAAGAAAGGAGGCTGTAAGACTACCTTTGAAGCTCGGCAAGTCTGTCTCTCCAGTGCACTCCCAACCATTACTTCTCTTACACTGCAATCCAAACCCCTGGTTAGGCTGGCACAAGTTCCCGTGGTTAGGCTGGCACAAGTGCTGGCCTGCGGGTGTCACAAAAGTGCCATAAGGTTTGCCCCCCTCACATGTGCCAGCCTCCTCATTCCACTGCAGGAATGGGCAGGTGAGTGTGTTGCGCTGTCCTTAATTGGTTAGTGGGCCCTCTCAGGCATATGTATTGTGTTCAGTGGGACCTACTTGCAGGGAAGTGTGTAAGGGACTGTAGCCTTAGTGCCCAGTCCTATCCAAAATGCAGTGCTGATGCAGCCATGCCAGTGAATATCTGTTCCCTTACCTCCGGGCTGCATTGCAGCTGGAAAGCTGGATAGGATTAAGCCCCTTTGACAGTGCATGGGTAGATGGTCAGAGCAGTCAGTCTTGGAGGGAGTGTGCAAAGGAGCCATTCCAGACAAGGGAGGGAGCATTGGAGCCACAACCATGAACAGCTACCAAAAATGGAGTCCCCTTGTTTAGTGCCCCTCCTCCCACCCACAACTTTTAGGATTGTTCACCCCATGACATGGTGGTGACACGCAGGCATTTCCTCATCACTGACTGATGCTGGTGTGAATGGAGCAGGGCACCATGTTGTGTGTTGATGCTAAAGGATGGGCTGATTGATCTAATGAGGCATACTCTGTGCCCTATGGCAAGCCATGACAACGTGATGCCACATGGCATCGTGACCAGGGTTGCCAGATGACAGGAAATTCCCTGACAGAACCGGAAATGAGGCCCTGGAACTGGAAGTCTGGGCAGAGACCTCTTTGTCAGGAAATTGGGGGCCTTTCCAGTGATTAGGCCTTTTAGGTCTGCATGCAGCTCCCCGTGAAGAATTAATTTTTCTAAAGCAGGGTTGCCAACTGACCAGAGAAACCCAGCCTGCCTACTCCTATGTCTTTGTAGATTGATCCACTTTGCATTAAAAAGCATGTACTTCATAAGAAGGGCTTGAGCAGTTCAGGTTTGGGGCCTTTCATCCAGCTATTGTCAAAGCAGAGGAGCAGGGGTTGGGTATAAAGTTGGCAACATACTCAGGGCAGGGATGGTGGGGATAACTCCTGGCTCCAAGCACAACTGTGTCCACTCAGAGGTATTACAGTCAGTGGAGCTTATATCATGTAAGGGGCAAAGGAAAGGTGGCTGAAAGTCCAAGGCTGCGCATGCCTGGCTGGATCACTTCAACGTGTGCCTTTTTGGTTAGTAGTCTATTGCAATGAGTTTTGTGCAAAAATTAGGTACAGGAATGCCATATGAGTGTTTTTAGCTTTATTTTATCATGTCCTACATTTGTCCTACATTTTGGGGGGTGTCCTTCATTTTTTCAACTGGGTAGGAATTTTGGCATGGATGACAGGAATTTTGGGGAACTTTGGGGGATTTTGGGTTTGGCATCTGGTCACCCGGATCATGACATTACTATACACAAGTGCCATTGATGACGCATGCACATTGCAGCAATCCCCACCATCATTGGCAATCTCCCAGCAAGGACAGGAAAAGAGCCGTCAGGCAGCGGGAGGGATCCTCCCAGCAAGGAGGGCATGCAGGCATGATCCCAAGTTGGCCGTGCAACTTTGCCACACCACCGACAATGCATGGGTGCCCCTGTGGGGACCTATGCATCCTTCACAGTTGGCTGGGCAGGTGAGCCCTATGGCTACCTATGGCTCCTGGACATTTCCTGAACTTCCCCAGGTGGGGCAGTCAAGGGATTTAGTGGGCACACCCAGATCCACTTGCCCAGTGGCGTCCTTGGCTTGAACCATGGTGGCCTGTATGGGCCGTACACTACTGGATGGAACAGAAAGACACAGGATTGTTGGTTTCAGTGACCGACAGTTCCACGGTGAGAATAAAACTGGTTCTATCCTGAATGAAATCCTATTCTGATGATGAGAGTATGTGAAGGAGCAATGGCTAGATGGCATCTCCCTCCGGATACCATCTAAGGTTAGCTAGGGCAGGACTCAGGTCAACCCCAACCTTCCCCATAAGGTGAACGCACGAAGGAGATCCTGTTGGTATTCTGAGTAAGCAGCACCCATCCAGTACTGGCCACAGAAAGCGCGTGGTCTGGAGAGGTCGCAGCTGAAGGTCAAATACGCTTTCAGTAACACAGATTCCGGACACTTCTCTCTCCTGCTTTCCTTTCCCTTCCTCAACAGCAGCCACTGGAGAAGTAATTCGGATGGGAGGTTTCTGCCTTAGTTCCAAAATGGGGAAAGGTGGGTCTAACTGTAATAAATTAATGTTTATTCGGGTCACAGAATTCAGCTTTCTTGCTGGGTAATTATAATGTTTCTTTGAAGCACGGCTTGCACAGCTGCGACCAAAGAGAGTTGGCACAGCACAGAGTTCCCCTTAAGGCAATATGGAAAAGTAGATAATTCCCAACTGCAGAAAGGGCAAGGCTCCGCTTTGCCAAAGCGCCCAGCGCCCTGCTCCTGGTGTTGCCCCCTCAATCCGGACAAGTTGTGGTTGTTTAGAGACAGCAAATTCCAGGTTACAATTAACTGGAGGTGACAGTTTTAACCGCAACTGTCCTCAGGTTTCCAAGAAACCAGAATAACAGAAAGGCACATGTTTCAGTCTTTGGTTGAACCAGTTCCAAGGAAGGGAAAGACACTTAGAAATACGCTTTTTCTGTGAAAATGTTTCAATCTGAGTTAGATTCATTCTGGGAAAGGGGTTGTTTGTTCTCAAGAATGGCTAACATTCAGTGGGGATCTAGTTTGACACAAGTCACACAGGTCACTGACCTTTACTCCTGAGAAAGGAGGTGAACTGGGTCGTGTGAAATACTAGATCATATGTATATTCTATACAGAATTCTTGGCTAACACAATGATGGGTGGTAGCAGTGATGTAGACAACTAGGGCTGGCTGAGATGGATGTCTTGCGTGGTCTGGGGTGTCTGGAGATGGATGTCTGGGGGTGCTAACTGTAGGCTTGCTTCCAATTCTTCTCCTTTCCTTTGCCTCAAGTCTATATCATAGAATCACAGACTCCTAGAGTTGGAAGGGACCTAGTAGGTCATCTAGTCCAACCCCCTGCCTGCAGCAGGAAATCCTCCCAGCACATCCCCAACAGGTTCTGGTGGAGCCTCTGCTTGAAGATCTCCAGTAAGGGAGATCCACCACTTCCCTCGGCAATCTCTTCCACTGCCAAACCCACCTCACCGGCAAGAATTTTTCCCAGATATCCAACCGGAATCTCTTCTCTATTTTACAAAGTAGAACAGGAAGTATGGAGGAGAGGAGAGTGATGGGCTAGATAAGAATCCACATTTTCTCTTCTATCCCACCCTCCTCTTCTTTTCCCAGTTCAGAAAGTGAGATCAGAGAACGACATATCACCCCCGAGGGGGGATGCAACAAAGTTAGATGATAATAAAAGGGGTCAGGAATCTTGGGGAAGGAAGACCTCTTAATCAGTCCTCCTGCCAGCCTTCACTGGGACTGAGTGAAATCTGTAGCTTTCAGTCTGGATGCATCAAAAAGTCTTAAGAAGTTTTGCTATCCTCATCAATGCTCCTTTTGCATCCCAAAATATGCATTGCATGTTTCACCTGAAAAAAGAACCTCCTTTAAAAAAGAACCTCCTTTGCTTTAAATCATTGATTTTAACTAGTGTGCCGGGGCACACTGGAGTGCCATGGATAGTGCTGGGGTGTGCTGTAGGAATTTGGGGAGGGTAATTAATAGGGTATTAGTATTAGTAGGGTAATTGGGAGATTTGAGCCCCCTTCCTGCAGCATGGTGTGGCCTGTTGAAGGTGAAAAAAGGTGGTGTGCCTTGACACTTTCAGCACCTTGCCAGTGTGCCATGAAATGAAAAAGACTGAAAATCACTGTTTTAAACCAAAATTTGGCACCAACACTAATCCTGAGACTTTCTTCAACAGTCACTGACTTCCAGAGTTCATCTGACTTACGGCTCTCTTGGGGGGAACATATAGAACTAACTCCTCTCACTAGACTTATAGAAAGTTGCTTGGCCTTCCCTGAACATTTTCTAGGAGTATTTCTTGCTTTGTTTTGAAGGGACTCTTCCAAATTTCACATTTCAAAAAAAATTTGATGTCAGTTTGACACAGTGGTTAGAAGGAGACAAAACCCACAACACTACAACTCCTCCAGACTCTTGTTTCCTGTGGGTTCTAGACCCCCTTCCCTTGAGAAATGTCATTAGACTTTTTGAAATGTTCCCTCAACATCCCTGAGATGGGGGAATTGTAAAGCTATGTAAAATTATGCACATTGGGGCAAAGATTCCGAACTTTACATGCGGGTTAATGGGCTCTGAGCAACCCGTGGCAGAGCAGGAAAGACATCTAGAGGTGCTGGTGGAGAGCTCGATGAAAGCATTGCCCCAATGTTCAGACACTGTGCCTGTTAACCAGCAGGCCAGGGTTCGAGGCCCGGGTCCCCACAAGACAAGGATTTCCTGCTACAGGCAGGGGGTTGGACTAGATGGTCCACTGGGTCCATTCCTATGAGTCTGTGATTCTATGTGTGACCAAAATGAGCAACCAAAATGACTGATGGTTTGGGACACCTTCCATATGAGGAAAGGCTACAGTATTTGGGGCTCTTCAATCTAGAGATTGAAGTTTCAAATACTTGAAGGGGGCACTTGAGGGGGGCATTTGAGGGGGGACATGACAGAGGCATATAAAATTATGCAAGGGGTGGACAGAGTGGATAGGGAGATGCTCTTTTCACATAACACCAGAAGTAGGGGACATCCATGTATGTTGGGAGGGTTAGGACAGACAAAAGAAAATATTTCTTCACCCAGAGTGTAGTTGGTCTGTGGAACTCCCTGCCACAGGATGTAATGATAGCATCTAGCCTCAAGACCTTTAAGAAAGGTTTGGACAAATTCCTAGAGGCAAGGACCATCGTGGGTCACAAAGCAGTGGTGGGATTGAAATAAATTAACAACAGGTTCTATGTCCTAATAACCTAAATGAACAACAGGTTCTATGTCCCATTATAACCACTTCTCAGAACCAGGCACTCATTAGCAAAGGGTTCTACAGAACCTGTGAGAATCCCCTGAAGCCCAGCACTGGTTCCAAGTCACAAGGGGTGTGTGTGTAGAGGTGGACATCCCCAAAATGCCAGATGAAGGGGGACACCTGGAGGCAGCTGTCATATGTGCTCCCTGAAGCATCTGGTGGTCCGCTGTGTGATAGAGGAAGCTGGACTAGATGGGTCTGTGGCTTGATCCAGGCTCTTATGTTCTAAAGGGATCTAAATTTTGCTAAGGGAAAACCTGGGTGATACTCCCCAAACCCATCCCGTTGCTGACCGCACGACCCTGGAAGGAGATCTCCACTCCCTCCCTGCGAAGATGAAGGCAGGAAAGCGCAGGAAAGAGAAGGAGGGCTGGCTGGGGTTTGACAACTGACAAGCAGCAGAGTAAAGTGAACACAGATGACGGCTCTTGTTACTTAATCAGAAGCGCAGAAGCGGAGTCACCGGGGCCGGCACAAAGTCATGTGTTAGAACAACAGCTGATCTGTATTAAAGAAGATTAACTGGCCGTGCCACGGTGGAGGGCCCTGGATTATTTTATGTACTTCCCCTGCCACACAAGCCGTCAGCACAATTACTGCCCTGCAAAGTGAATGACTGATCTGTAACCACAGCTAAACAGCAGGCTGCTCAGGGGCCTGGCCTGCTTCACGAAGATGAATTTCCATACCATCAAAGTGCCTTTAATGGGCTCCCTGATCCCAACCACAAGGCCTTGCTGTGCAAGGATGGGGAGCTCGGGATGAAGGCTTCCTGTCCAAAAGGATTTGGTCGGCTGTCACTTGACAATTCCCAGCTAGCACAGGGGAGGGAAGGGGGGGAGAGGAGAGATAGGTAGACTTGTCTCTGCTTTGGAGGATTAGGGGGGGGGGGTACAGATCTTTTCTGAATGCAACCAACTGCTGTATCCACAGCTGAATTCAATGCGCTTAACAAATAACGGCAATTTAGCGATGCTAGCAAGGAGTAGCGGGAGTCACTTTGCATTAGCATCTGGCTGGGTGTTAAAGTCCTCTCCACGTGGGGAGCACAGAAAAGGAATTTCTGCTCCAAGCATCCTTTCAAGAACGCTTAAATATTTGAATATAAATTCCTTTGTGCTTCTGATCACTTTGTCTTATATCTGACACTCCACTTTCTCCCCATGCGGTACACTCTCCCCCCCTCCCCTCCCCTCCCCTGCCTGGTGCTCTTCAATCTGTGACACTATCAACATTCACTCTCCATTTCCCCCCAACATCCACTCTCTTCCCCCACTCCAACCACAGCCGCCCTTCTAAAACAGATCCTCTGCAGTGATAGACACCTATTACACCAAGCGCTTTTTGTCTTCATGCTCCTCTCTGGAAAAACACTGAAACTGCACCAGTTTCTCCATATTTTACACTTTGGGGTTATTCGTCAAATGCATGTCACTCATGGGTTGCTGCACAGAATATACTGGGGGCTCAGCAGTAGGGAATTGTACAGGGGTCAGAAGACTCTCCCCCCAAATCAAGAGGGACCTATTTCTCCACTAAAGGGCTGTGCCAGGAATATCTGCAAAATAGAAGGGATTGTATTTGAAACTGAAAATTCTTCTCCTATGAAGGCACTTGGGGGTTTTCCAGGGTCAAAGAAGCTCATAGAACAGTGGTTCTCAATCTTCCTAATGCCGTGACCCCTTTATATGTTCCTGATGTTGTGGGGACCCCCAACCATAAAATTATTTTTGTTGCTACTTTATAACTGTGATTTTGTTACTGTTATAAATCGTAATGTAAATATCCGATATGCAGGATGTATTTTCATTGTTACAAATGAAATGTGTGTTCTATGCACACACTGAACACAATGGGGTTTATTTCAGAGTAGGCATGCATAGGATTGGGCCCTGAGGCTGCAATCCTATCCACATTTGCATGGGAGTAAAGGCCCCCCTGACTATAATGGGATTTATTTCAGAGTAGGCATGCATAGGATTGGGCTCTGAGGCTGTTAGTCAGCCCCGGTACGCGCGCAGCTACAGCCGGAGGTCGTCTTTAGGCGACCCCCAGAAACCTCTAGGTGACCCCCAAAGGGGTCCCGACCCCCACGTTGAGAAACGCTGTCTTAGAATAACATGTCCACCTGGCTACTACCAAAATGGCACAAGCGTCTAACCACACCAGATGCAACGTTCCTTGTATCGTCATAGGCAGCCTTTCAGCTTTTGTTGCTCAGTGATGACACAGTCCCAGCCTGTTTTGAGCTTGGGTGTATCACAAAAGTGACATAAGGCACTTCTTGCCACTGCCGAGGGCTTCGGCCAGTGCACAGTACACAGGTGCTGGCCTCCCAGCACCACCGCAGGAATGGGAAGATGGGTGAGATGTACTGGCCTAAACTGGTTAGGATTGCACCCTCAGCCCTCAACAACAGATTAAGGGTGCAACCCTAACCTATGCTGGGACAACTCATTGGTCTCCCTTTTCCTGTGGTGTTGTAGGGAGGGGTAAGTGCATGATTGTGCACTGGCTTAACACTCCCCAAGTAGTGGAGCAGAAGTGCCTTCCGACACTTTTATGAAGTTTCTTATGGCACTTTGGTGATACCCCCAGGTCAGCACATGACTTAGGCCAGCCTAGCTTAGGCCAGCCTAACTAGAAGCAGCGGCATAGCTAGGGAGGGGGACAGCTGCAATGGGCAACAAGCTTTAGGGGGGCTACAAGCTGTGCTAGTGCTTACAATTGTGAAAAATGGTGTATATGTGAATGATCATACCATGATATTATATACCGTATTTCCCGGACCATGAGACGCACCAAAATTTAGAGGAGAAAAACAAAAAAAAATTCTGAACCAAATGGTGGACTAATATATTTAATAAAATGTAGCAGAATTAATATTTCAACCACGTGAAGTCAACAGTGGTATTAAGAACCTTCTTTAACATTTTTAATTGTTTAAATTGTTTTTACTTTTTTTAATCTAACTGTATTTTAATTGTATTTTAATTATGTTTTAATCTCTATTTATGATAATTTTAATGGTGTTTTATTATGATTGATGTTAGCCACCTTGAACTCCCTCTTGCAGGTGAGGAAAGGCGGGATATAAATTAAATAAATAAATAATAAATAAATTTAATAATAATACATTCAACTATGTAAACATTCAACCATAGAAATACAATTAACATGTACCATAAATTACCATGTACTGTATTTAGAGCCATCATCACTGTCATGAACTCCAGGGTTGAAAGAGAGCATAGTGGTTGAAAAAAGAATAGATCCCCTGGTGGCTTCTCTGAATCAAATACCACTTACTTCTGAGTAGACCTGGAAAGGATTGTGCCCAAAGGCTGAAAAAGAGCACATGTCCTGGGGAAAAGGGGGACAGATGGACACTCTGTGCAGGCCAAGTCAATCCTGGATTGGCTTAAGCCTGGGTGCCTGCCAATCTAGATTCTGTGAGATACACACAGACACACAGACACACAAATATATATATATATATATATATATATATATATATATATATATATATATATATATATATAATACACACTCACACATACATATATATGTGTGTGTGTGTGTGTGTTTGAGTGTGTGTATTATATATATATTTCATATTATATATGTATATATTTTCATTCTCTTGGGGAAGGGGGAGTGTGTGCATGTGGGGGTGGCTGCTGGGGTTATTGGAGGGAGGGGAAACTAGTAAGTAGAGGGTTTCTGGGGGGAGCATTCAGGGGTGACTGGTGGGGATGGCTGGGACTAGTGGGTGCAGTGGGTAGTTGGGAAGGGGAGACACATTAAAATAAAGGAGAAATACTCATTGTTTTCCTGCACTTAATTTCTACACTTTAAAGGGCTTTAAAGGTTGTTCAGAGCCAGAGGAACCTGAACTGAGAGGGTTAAAAGGCTATTTAACCTCTATGCAGTCAGGGATTAACCTCTATGGCAACCAGGCAAACTTCTCTTCAAACTGCAGGCATCCTGCGGAGTGGATAATTGAGTGTTAAAAGGACCCTCACTTTAAGAGACATTTCTCCCCATTGTTTTGGGGGGAAAAAGTGCGTCTCTCCAAGCGGGAATTAAGGTATATCTTTGGAAAGGTACTTTTAAGCAGAATGCAATGAAGGAAACTGCACTGCAATATCTATATCCTATCAAGAGTTATGGCCAACTAACCAGAAAATGAAAATACCAAAGCCTATGAAACAAAAAGTGGATTTTCTTAACTCAAAACCTCAAAAAATTATGGAAAATTATGGACAGGATGAAAATTAGTCATCCGTGGCCATAAAGGTTTTTCTTTTCTGCTTTACTGTACAATATATTACAGTGTTTTTAATTAATATTACAGTAATTGTGTTCTGTATTATATTAGTTTTGAATTTGATTACAGTATGTTGTCATTGTTTTTACCTACAGTTTATATTTTTATATGAATATTTTTGGGTTGTGGAACCAATCGTCTGAGTTTCCATTATTTCCAATGGGGAAATCTGCTCTGTACAAAGAACGCTTTGTAAAACAACCGTGCTTCTGGAATGAATTAAGTTAGTCTTGCAAGGCACCACTGTACATATATCATAAAAGTGTTCCCCATGCGAAGTGGGCATCCAACACTTCCAGGTGCTGTTCTTATATTTAGCAGGGAAAGAATAGCCCTTCTTCTTCTCCCCAGCACAGATTCCCTAACAAATCAGGATTGCAGCTTCACCCGAGGAATACCAACCCTAGGAAGTTTGTGTTGTGTTTTTTACTGGAATTTATTATTATTACTTGACAAGACTTTCTGACTTTTTTTACTGCTAATTAGATAGTTACAAATCCAAAAGCGTGAAAGTTTTGAATTTACAGTTTTTTCTGTAAATTCCATCTAAATTCCAATTTATACATATTATCCTGGGTCGGGTCCTTTTTGACCCATGTAGCCTTTCACTGCTTATTCAATATTTTGCTAGCTAAAATTATAATTAAACTTCATAATTTCACAATAAAAATAATTATACTAAAACGTGACCCAACATTTATTCATTATATGTACATTATATGTACCTAACTATAGCACAGGGTAGTACGGGTCAAAATTGACCCATGCAGTCATAGGTGAGAAAAATGGTACTAAAAATCATAATTTCACAATAAAAATAATTATACTAAAACGTGACACAACATTTATTCACTATATGTACATTATATATACCTAACTATAGTACAGGGTTGTACTTAGGTGACCCGTTCAGTCTTAGGCGATATACAAAATCCCAGTATCTGGAGGGTTAAGATGTGTTGACATCACACCGCTCCGTTCTACCAGATGTTATGGAAGTGGAGGTAAAAATGCTGCTTTCAGCAGATTGCTGCAACAACTGAAAACCCTACAGAGATCATGAAACTGCTGTGTCCCTGCTTAGAAGTGCTGTTCTTTATGATTACTTCACTTTCACAGTCCTGGCTCTGATTAGCAGATTCTATGGCCAAAACATGATTCCGGCTAAGCCGGCTGCAGAGCACAAACTTGCACAGACATGGAGCTGGATGCCCTGGAAAGACAACATTCCTGGAAGTCCAGAGATGACGTGAAACGTCATCGTCATGCACTCAAAAATGACAGTGCCACATGCAGCAACCTAAGGAGTCCACATCAGGGGTGTCAAACTCATTTCATACGGAGGGCTGCAACAACATGAATGGTGTCTCCCAAGGGCCGCAGTCCCATTTTTTGCATGTCTACTCGGAAGTGCCCTCCTTTCTCCTGGGCTCTTTCTCCCACCCTGGGAAGCCGCTGCTTCTGTGCATGAACCCTCCTTCCTCCTGGGCTCTTTCTCCAGCTCAAAATAAAGTTTGCTGCCACCGCTACTGAGCTGCTTCTGGGGTGGGGAGATTACTCGAGGGCCGCACATGTGCCTGCAAAGGGCTGCCTGCAGCCCTCAGGCTGCCAGTTCGACATGCCTGGTCTACATCTTGGTGCAGGCTCCTTCTAAGGCTCCTCAGAGCAGCAGTTTTCCAGCACTGTGCCATGGCACACTTGTGTGCGAAAGGTCCGAAGTGTGCTAAAAGACAAAGCAGGACAGTGTGCCTTGTCTGAGTGTTCCTCGACCATTTCACTGCTTTGCCAGTGTGGTGTGAGATGAAAAAGGGTGAAAATCCTGCCTTAGAGGCAGCGCTACAGAGACAGCCATGATTCTGTGTCGGCTCCAGACATGCTGCAGAATCGAGTAGCTCCGTTGTGGGACTATTCTGCTTACTCTGTGAGGCTACTCTGCTTGGAAAGGATTAAAACCTTTCTCCTGTCGGAGATAGTGCTCAGGATATTCTTGGCATCCATCAGTCCTGAAAGACGAGGGTATCGTGCTCAATGCTGACACTGCATGTGACTCGTGAAGGCCAGGGTAGATTGTTATGGAGGAGAGGCTGTTCCCCAACCAGCAAATCCCCCTCTCCACGCCACTCAATTAGTCCAATGGAAAGGCAGAGCTGATACAATGGGATCCAGCTGCATCGCAGAGCTGGGCTAAGGGCAGGAACTCACCCTGTCTTGTGGGGCTGACCAGGGTCTTGAACCCTGGCCTGCTGGTTAACAGGCACAGTGTTTGAACCACTTGTGCCACCCACAGCCCTTTGCTCAGGATACCGAGGTAACTAATTTGACATTGTGACAGTCCTGGTGGATAGGGCTGTTAATTACTAAGTGACACCTAGCTAGGTGGGTATTCATAGAATCATAGCATTGGAAGGGACCTAATAGGTCAGCTGGTCCAGCCCCCTGCCTGTATCAGGGAATCCTCCTAGAGCATCTCCAACAGGCGCCGATGGAGCCTCTGCTTGAAGATCCCCACTGAGGGAGAGTCCACCACCTCCCCTGCCAATCTGCCACCTGGCTTCAACCAGGGTCATGGGAGGGCTGGCCCTGAGGTTGGGGTCGGGGTAAATCTACATGTTTCATATCCTCTTCCACATTTCATGGACATGGCAATAGACTAAACCTGGAACAGAAGAAACAGTGCATGTGTGAATCCTCATGGCTAGGATTCTCCAACTGAAAAGTGACATCCAGCAAAAATTATACTAATGCACAACAACAAACTGACCAGAAAGAAAGTTGGTGCAACACTGCAAAGTGTCCAGAAAAGTTCTGTTTGGAGATTTTTTTCCCATTGCACCAGCTGGCAGAACTCCATTTCCTTTGTAATAAATGTGGCAGGGCAGAAAAAGACAGCAGAGAGTCTATTCACACACCCAGCAAGGGGTAGAGAAAGCCAGGACTGTGAAAATTCACAGGGGAGGATCAAGAAAGTAAAAAAATTAAAAGAGAACCCAAGAAGCAACAGACTTTTGCTATCACACCGTTGTCTGTGGGTTTCTTTAATTGCTTCAGACGTCGGTTGAAACCAGTGTTTTCCTAGGAATGGAAACTAGTGTCCTGGGCACTCCTCCCTAGCCCAACTGCAGTTGTTTCCTTAGAGGGAGCCTGTTTTAAGATGAAGCCTGAGGTGGCCTGCCCAGTGCTGACCTCCTTCCACGGACTCTGCTTCTCCCCCACTCTCCAGTGTTCTCGCTCCACACTCCAGCAGTGGGGATAGGAAGAAGGAGATGAGCATCACTGCCCCAACCAATTTTAGTTGGTCCAGAGGTGGGCCCGGCATGGTCCAACATCCAGTTCACCAGATGTGGGCGGGGCCAGGCCGGGGTCAGGGGGTGGGGCTGGGGGCTGGGAAGGTCAGGGGCGGGGCCAGGGAGGACATGCCACCCACCCCAGCACACTGCGGATGTGGGTGGGCGGGGTGAGGGGCGGGCCCCCAGCCTAGTGTCCTGTGCATGCGCTAAGGTTGGTGCATGTGCAGTGCTTTCCTGAAGCTGGGCAATCAACTGATAGTATGGCCGGTTTTCTGCCCCCCCCCCTTTGGCTACCAGGGTAGCGGGGGGGGGGCAGAATGGACAACCAGTTCGGGCAATCCGGCCTGAACCGGTCTGTGCCCATCCTTGGTTCCTGACCCAAAGTGCTAAGTGCAGAGTATTCCCACTGTGGGGGGGGGGGGGTCACAATTTCTATAAAGTTTCTATAAAAGTCACCCAGGGAAGAGGAGAAGGAGAAAGGGCAAGAACACAATCCTCAAGATCCCATCACTAATGAGGAAGAAATAATTACAAACCTGGGGATTGCATCGCTGCCCTTTCCCCTCCCCCTTCAAAGACTTCAAGCACAATCCTAACCATGACTACTCAAAAGTAAACCCTATTGTGTTCAATTGATTTTACTCCCAGAAAAGTGTCTTTAGGATTGCAGCCTGAATAAGGGAGTTAATCTCACTAAAAATGGGGAAATGCCGGCTTAGTGAACTCTGCTGGCATCTCTGCTTTGCTTTCCATAAAGACTTCATCTATAACCCCCTGCAAGGCTGACAAAGAGATCACACAGGTGTGGCTAACTTATCAGAAGTTCAGCATAGAATTGTACACTTGCGGCTCAATTGTGTGACATATGACAGCTGCCATAAAAGGCACAGCGACAGAGCAACGAGGCTCTGTCGGACCTGTAAATCCTGCATGAGTAATTACAAGAACATCCATGCTCTGCAACAGAAGAGCCCAGGAGTGCCTTTGGACTCTCAACTACACTCCTGCACGGTGTATCTGCACAACTCTCCAGACCAGACCTGACAATGTGACAGTCCAGCAGTCCTGAGTTCCTTTGAGTGCTTTGGATAATGATGGTTCTGTGTCCATAGAAAGCCAGGACAATGTTTCATTTCTTCTTGGTTTTACTAAGTTATCTAACAAGAGCTGGCATTGCAAACGGTGACAACACATGACGCTCCATTACTAGAAGTTCTTTCCAAAAAAGAGCAAGATTTCCCAGTTAGTTTCAGCCACTTCAAGACATAATTGAATTGACAGCCTGGAATAGAGGATTCTTCCTTCTAGAGCAGGGGTGTCCAAACCCCAGCCCTGGGGCCAGATATGGTCCGTGGTGAGCCTTAGTGTGGCAAGACCCCTCCATCTGACCCTCAGGCAAGCCTTATTTATAATCCTCCAAATATGTCTCTAATATACTCTTATATGTAAATTTATTCAAATTTAAAATATAAATCATTTTTCTGGCCCCCAACACAGAGAGATGATGAGGTCCTCCTGCCAAAAACTTTGGACATCCCTGTACTAGAGGAGGAATAGAAGAATAAGTGATTAATAAGTGATTAATAAGAAGAATAAGTGAACATGTGAGCGGGATCTTGGAGTCGCCACTGTGGATCACAAGCTGAACCTGAGTCAGCAGTGATGTGTCTGCAAAGAAGGCAAATGCCATTTAGGCTGCATTAAGAGGACTGGAGCTTCCAAGTCACAAGAAGTTCTAGTTCCTCTTTACTCTGCATTGGTGAGACTCACCTGGAGTCCTGTGTTCAGTTCTGGGCTCCTTACTTGAAGGAAGATGCAGCCAATCTGGAGCAAGTCCAGAGGAGAGCGACAAGAATGATCAGTGGGATGGAAGGGAAGCCCTACCAGGAAAGGTTGGGGGAACTTGGGGTGTTCAGTCTGGAGAAGAGGAGGTTGAGGGGAGACCTGACTGCCCTCTTCAGATACCTGAAGGGCTGTCATAGGGAGGAAGGGGCTCATTTGTTCATAGCTGCCTCTGAAAGCAGAACTAGAACCAATGGGGACAAACTGCAAGAGAGGAGATTCTGGTTGGATATCCAGAAAAATTCCTGAGGGTGAAGGGGGTTCGGCAGTGGAAGAGATGCCAAGGGAGGTGGTGGACTCTCCCTCACTGGGGGTCTTCAAGCAGAGGCTCCACCAGTACCTGTTGGAGATGCTCCAGAGGATTTCCTGCTACAGAGAACCTCCTAAAACACTGTACCTGCATGTGGTCCCAGTTCAGAAGGGACCTGCAGTGTGGTGCATAATGATTAATCCAGACCTGCTGAAAGAAGTCAATGAAGCTGCAGTTCTCTCCCCACTTGGACAAAATCTGAAGCCAAACTGTCACCCCAAAGGCCATCTCAGGCACTGACCTTGTCTGTCCTGCAGTTGTTCAGAGCCAGGTTATTTGCAACGGCGACCTTCCCGTCAAGCACCTGCTGCTCTCTCCGGAGCTGCTCCTTCATCTGCCGGGCCTCCTGGATGGCCTTGGTAACAGCATCATGGTCGTTTAAGTAACCGGACGACGTGATTGAAGAAAGGATGTCTAGAGGAGGGAAGGATCCAGGGCAGAGAAACAGAACCAAGGTTAACACAGAACACTCTAAGCCGTTATCATTTTCACTTTCAGATGCACCCTCTAATGCACTTCCGACAACAAACTCATCAGCTGTTATTAGTACCTTGAAAATCAATAGGGACTAGCAAAATGTACACACATAGCAGAAGTAAAATACCCCCTTTATGCTATCCCCCCATTGCACATCACTCCCATTGCGCATCACTACCATTGTGCATCACCCCCATACGCAATACCCCCATGTCCCCATATGCATCAACCCCTCCATGCGCAACTTCCCCCATGTGCATCAACCCCCCATGCGCAACCCCCCCCCGCAACATCCCTCCCAGTGCCTCAGGCACAGGCCACCAAATTGGCTGGATGTCAGTCAGTCTTCCTTTTTAAGGAAGAAACTTGATGCACCCCTTTTCATCTCCTTAAGGGTTAAATTTCTCAACATGGGTTCTTAGTGGGTGTTCATGTCATCATCATCATCATCATCATCATCATCATTATTATTATTATTATTATTATTATTAATTTTATTTATATCCCGCCTTTCCTCTCTTACAATAGGGAGCCCAAGGCGGCTAACAACAGGATAAAACACCATTAAAATCAAATTATAAATATAAATTAAAACATAATTAAAAACAATTAAAATACAATTAAATTTAAAAAGCTCAAACAATAAAAACAGACTAAAAACATAGTTAAAAACAGTAAAAATAAAATGATAAAACCATGTCATGTTAGGAACATCCTCCAAAATGTCATGTTCTTTGTCTAGGGGTTGGGGGCACGGCCTTGATCAGTCAGGGATGCTTCAATGTAATGTGTAGGGAGGAAAACATGTTGCGCCCCTTTTGGAATTTGCACCACATTGTGCCCCAAGGTGCCTTCCCACTGGAGTTTCTGAAAACTGGTTCCTAGTGGATGCCTTCATCACAGAAGGAACACCCTCCCCAAATTTCATGCTTCTAGGCCTGGAGGTTTTGGCTGGGCGTTGATGAGTCAGTCAAAGGCATGAGTAGACAGTGAATATCTGCAGTATTTGAATGATGATGATGTACTGAAGAAAGTCATAAAGAAATAATTAAAGAAATACATTTCAGCCATCATAATTCAATGAACAAAGTTAGCTCTTAAACTGCATTATGTGGCTGAATCTTCCTATTCTGGTCTTGAATCCACAAGTTTTTCCGTAATTGCAACTTTTCCAGCATTTGTCCTGTGAGGAGATGGAGTCCACTTGTTGTGGACTGAGCCATGCCATGATGGACTGGCCACCCTGTCGCAGGGGCCTGGAGCCAGGATGCTGCCTTTCCCACCAAAGTGGTACTTATTGATCTCCTGGCATTTGCATGCTTTCAAAATGCTAGGTTGGCAGGAGCTGGGCTAAGGAGGGACGCCCACCTCCTCTTGCAGTACTCAGGTCTCAAACTGCGGACAAATTTAACCTAAAGTGGAGGTACTGCCAGCTCTTTGTAGCCTTGCCAGCCTCTCAAATGCCCTATAAATACAGACTGGCACAATCTCAGGAAACTTCTGGCACTGGTTCCCTCTTTTTAATGTGAAGGCTTTGTTTATTTATCAGTTACAGCCGTGAGGACCATGGCCTGGGTCTGAAGGAAAAAATTTTCTATGGGCCAGTGAATGCACATGTGCAGTTCCAGCAGGAACTATGCATGTGCATCAGTGCGGCCAGTCATGCATGCACAGTTTCAGCAGGAACTGTGTACACACAGCCCAGCTTCTGGGCTGCCAATGCCCAGCCATGCCTTTGCTCTGGAAGAGCTGGACATGTTCAGTCCAGCTGGTGGACCATGCGTACCCAGTTCGCTGCAGGGCTGGAGCGAACTGGGCATGTACAGCCCAGTCACCAGACTGCACATGCCCAGCTCTCCCCCCCCCCCCCGCCCCGAGTGAGCTGGGCATAAGCAGTCCAGCAGCAAGTGCAAGCCCAGTTTGCTCTGGCCCCAGAGTGAACTGGGCACATCAGGGCTCCTCCCTCTATGCCAGGGCCCAGACCCAGTGCGGCCTGGCAGCCAATGTGCTACGGTCCTGGGTACTGGGTACCAGGGTACTGGGCCACAGACTGGTGGTTGGGGTTACATGTTTGGTTACAGAGAATCAAGGTACTATCAAATTGCTGCAAGCAAGCAAAACTAGCAACACCGAGCAGCTCCTCAAATTCCACTGGTTCCACAGCGTCTTTCCTGCCTACCAAAAGGTGGTTTAAATTACCTCTCTAAACACAGATAAGATGCGGCAGGTACTTGAGAGAACAGCAGATAGAATGGCCTCTATCCAGACACACGTACACCCCTGTCAGACCCCTGTCCAGTGCCTTGCCTGACTGACCCCTGACACCAGATTTGGCCTCTTGTCCCTTCCTCTGTGTCATTGGAGTGCTTTATTGAGCCCATTGCTGTACAGTCGACTATGGAAATATCATTACCCTTCCTTGAGCAGACGGGACAGGTTTGCTAATCTGGAGTGAGGGGGATTAAAATATCTTCCAGCTCCTTCCTTCAACCTCACAAATATATTAATAAAGCACAGGTGGTGGTGATGCCTTACTATGCGACACAACGGCTGAGCAAATAAATCTCCTCCAAAGGGAGCGCCACATACATGTTAGTCAGAGATGCATCAGGAGTGCCTGACTTTAGGTTCCTGCTTTGCTAAAGCTGGATCAGATGTTCACTCCTTGGCTGCAGTTCATCTCCTCCCTCCCCCTGCCCCCCCCCCCCCCAGCCACAGGACAGGATTTAGCTGTACTAGGAGTTGAAATGACGTTCTTTTTAAACCACTACAAACATGCACTAATGTTCTTTAATGTTAAATTTGCCATTTTTTCTTTCCCTTCCCTTCCCCTGCAGTCCTTTATAGTCATTCTGATCCATGTGTATTTTGCAGCTTGCAAAAGTGAGGGGAAAATACTCCAGAGCCAGGTCTCTTTGGAGGCTGGAAGGAGATGCGAACTACCAGTGGTGCTGCAACCTCCCCTCTTCCCCCCACCGGTTCTCCTGCCACTTTGTCCCTATCTTTCTAAAGTGCATTTTAAAAGCTCTAAAAGTGTAATATGAAATTGCCCAGAAAAGGGGCTTCTGTTTGTGACACGAGGCTAAATCTAACCAGCTCTGCTGGAGAACCGCAACAGATGGAGGGGCTGCGAGACAGAAGGCTGGCACTAATCACAGGCAGAATGACCGGCTTGCCTCAACATGTTCCGTGGATTCCAGCAAACTTTACACCCTAATCCATTTTTAGAACAAAAAACATCTGGCCATAAATCCTCTAATCTGCCAAAACACGCTATTAAATCCTATGATTTGTTGAAAAACACTAAGATTAAAGAAAGGAAATATAAAATGGCTAACTGCCGCGTTAGGAAAGTGTTATTAATACTCTTTTCTTTTGTCTCAATTATAAATGTTCTGTTCCTAGAGAGCCTTGTCTAATCACGTCAGATTACACGTCCTTATTGTGTTGCTTCTCTTCTATCTGATCTGCTGCTTGCCAGAGGAGGAGGCAGAAAGTGGCTCGTCTTCTAAGGCACTCCAGGCTCTAAAACATTCCCGGGAAGAAGAAGCTGATGTCAGATTAGTTCAGACTCCCACTGCGGGAAGGTTTCTGATAGTTGCTGTTTGTGCTTTCTTTCTATTTTTTTAAACTGCTTTAAAAAATTGTTTGGACAGGAATAGCCCTGGCAGTTCTGGCTTCCTTAGGAGTTGGGCAACCTCCAGCTTCACTGAGTCAGAGCCATTCTGTGCAAAGGGAGGTGGGGGGCTCAGACCTGGCCAGCCCCTGAGTCAGGTGCTTGAACGGCCAAGTGGTGGCCAAGTAGTCCAAACCAGTGATGGGATTCAAAGAAATTAACAACCAGCTCTATGCCCATCTGGCAGCCACTTTAAATGGCTATTTTTAAACTTTATATCTCCTATCTCTTGTTAACCACTGGCTCTACAGAGTAGGTGTGAACCTGCTGGAGCCCACCACTGGTCCAAACCGTTTTGGGCTGCAGGGGAATGCAGCTGGTGAAGTCTGTCCACATGAAGAAAACACCTTCTTACAAACAAGAAACTGGCATCCATCAGTCTTGAAAGACTGTGGTAGACTACGGTATTGTGCTTGACGCTGTATGTGAAGCACTAAGGCCTGGGTAGATTGATATGGAGATAGGCTGTTGTCCAAGCAGCAAATCCCCCTCTCCACACCACTGAAACAGTCCAATGGAAAGGCAGAGCTGATACAACTGGTTCCAGCTGCGTCGCAAAGCTGGGCTAAGGACAGGAGCTCACCCTGTCTTGTGGGGACCGACCTGGGTCTCGAACCCTGGCCTGCTGGTTAACAGGCACAGCGTCTTACCACTTGCACCACCCACAGCCCTTAAGAAACTAGCACACCAGGGGAAAGGGACCTGCACGGCCTGCTCTGCTAGACTTCTACTTGCACGAAGAGCTTTTGGCACACAAAACAACTCTGAGAGCGAACAGACGAGCAGAAGGAGCACAGATCACATTTCTGAAAACTCACACTGAAAAAATGGAAGCTCTCTTCCTGCACAAACAATTATAGCTTTGTTAATCAAAGGTGTCTAATGGTGCAATCCAAAAGACACTTTTCTGGGAGTAAGACCCATTGAAAACAATGGGGCTTACTTTTGAGTAGACGCAGTTAGGATTGTGTTCTACGCCTAGCTTTCTTCCCATCTTGACTGATTTTAGAAAAGTAGGGAATATTTCTTAAAATCTGGGCTGATATTAGCAAATCTTATATTTAATTTGACTTTTCTTAAAATCTTATCAGCAAATTTAAAATCTGTGGTGAGATCCGCAGCCTATTGATGTGATGTGCAGAGGGTTCCTGTAACTGCTGTTCTGGAGGTGCAGGATTCCTGCTAATGTGGACAGCTCAGGATCGGGCCGTAAGGGGGTAATCCTAGCCTAGGCCAGCACAACTCATCAGTCTTCCAGTGGTGATGTAGGGAAGATGCACATGTCCGTACACAGGCCTAACCCTCCCCCAGGAGTGGCACAAAAGTGTTTTATAGCACAGAACTTCTCCTGGGGCTTGGACTCCTTTTGATCATCTGGAATCAAGATCTGAGTTCTCTGGAGTCAGCAAACCAATTCAGATCTATTCTCCATTATTTTAATTATTGACAAGAGAGATAGTCCCTACTGGAGGTATGGAATTCTGCTAGCACATTTTGTCCCCAGCTGTCACTATCCACTTTTAAATATATACATAGCCATAACCTGATAGATTTCTACCTAGCTCTTGTTTCAAACCAGGATTGGCCAGTCTCCAGAGTGGGAGACATGTCCAGATAACCCTAATATCTTCTGCAGAAACAAGGAATATATCCATTCAATTGAGTGGTCCGACACATTTAGCGAAACAGGGACAACTGGGGGGCAAGTTTTGCCCTCAGAACTTCAAGGGCAGCCAACATGCATCTTTGCTTCAGATGAAACTTGCTACAGCTTTCCTGTGATAGACTCAAGAGTGCTTATAGTGGAAATTAATTCCCAAATATTTAAATTACAAAATTACTTAACTTGCTCTACGGCATTCCCTTTAAATTTCCAAGTACACGTTTTGGCAAAAATAGTTATTTTGGTTTTATTATATTTCAACTGAAATTTATTGCTATCTGGGTAATTCATCATTAATCCTGCTAATGCGCTAAGATACTTTTTCAAGTGGGTGTTCCTCTTTTATTTAGCAGCGGAAGAGTAAATGGCCCTCCTCAGCCCAGCAGTGTCTTTTCGAGTGGCTTCTGCTGGTTTTCTTCTGCATATTTTTAGACTGTGAAACATTTTGGGACGGGCACCCCTTCGTTCAGTGATGGCAAACTTTTTATTGTCTGAGTGTCCAAACTGCAGTCCGAAACCATGAGTGTGCCATTGCCCAGCATACATGCCCAGAACTCCAGTGGGCTCAGGATGCACTGGACACTGGTGCACGCTGCTGTGAAGAGGAGCAGAGCGTTCTTGTGCCCAGCATGCACGCCCAGAACCCTAGACATGTGCACTGATCTCAGGGTGCTCCTGGCCCAATGTGCATGTCCAGAGTTCTGGGCATGCGCGCTGAGCACCGGTGCCCACAGTTGGCTCTGCTCTAAAAAGGAGCAGGCTGCTTCTCTTTGGAGCAGTGCCGGGGCAATGATGAGGTGACTTGGTTCAAGTGCCAAGAGGCCTCTGCATGCCTGTAGTGGCACATTTGCCACCACTGCCTTATTTATTTCATTTCTCTGTAAGTTGCTTTGTGAACTTTTTGTTGAAAAGAGGTATATAAATGCTGTTGAGGATGATGTTCATGGTTCAAAGATAGACATGTCTGGGAAGGATTACTGCATCTATGTGTAGTAGTGACTATGTCCTTCCACTCTTTCCTGGGAATTTCAACATGGTGGGATTAGTTCACACACCTGCAGGTAAGTTCCAATTCACGATGGATAAGTCACCATGTTTTTAACAGAGCTACCTGGAAAAGGTTTCCTGCAAAGCCCTCAATTAAAGCAGGTCTGGTGCTTATAAACTGTATTATCCCCCAATTCCAGAGAGCTTGCTTCAGAAGCAGAAGCCCTGCCATCCTCCAGATTATTTGGGTTTTTTCCCCCAAGCACCGCTATCTTTGAGAATGTTGGCACCAGGCTGTGAAAAAAAGCAAGCAACCCTTATGTTTTTCAGGAGCTGCCAAGATGCCGGGGCGGAGGAAGATGATTAATATAGATGCCGGTGAATGTAAATTATATTTTCTGCTTAGAGTTGGTGGCAAATCATTGACGGGAAAAGAGGACTGCATTACACAAAATGTATTTAGTGATGGCGATTGCCAAACTCCATTTCTAGATGGGGAAAATAAATGAGACCAGTAAGAGAGATGTGGGTTACTTGGAGGAAAAAAGATCTACACCTGCACTTACAAATATAGGCTTTGGCTTGAGTCTACGATCTGGAGGAAGGTGTGTGATTTGAGGAGAGGGAGCAGCAGGCGGGGAGGGAAAGGTCTTTCCCCCTCCCCTGCTATCCTGTGTTTTCCTTTCTGCTCCTTTCCTGGGGTTGAGTGTTCCATAACAAGGTGCGTGTTTGTAAGTATCGGGGAGGGAAAGCAGGGAGGGAGGGGGTCCTGCCTCTGCCCCTCTCTTTAAACTGCACTGCCCCTCTTTTCTACTGCTTGGAGGGGAGAAGCCACGGAGGCGCATGGAGAGATTGTTCATTCATTCCCAAGATTTCAAGCCAGCACGAAGAAGAGAGTTTACACCTGGTTTACACCTGGTTGAGTTTACATCAAGTCAAGAAGATGCTGTAAAAAATGTGGCTGCCAATTTACAGCTTTAGATCAAATACGGTGGTGCCTTCTAAGAAGAACATCATTCGTTCCGAAAGCATGTTTGTCTTACAAAGCGTTCTTTATACAAAGAAGATTTTCCCATAGGAAATAATGGAAACTCGGACAACTGGTTCCACAACCCAAAAATATTCATATAAAAATATTAACTGCATATGACAAAATACTGTAATCAAATTCAAAATACTGTCATATAATACAGAACACAATTACTGTAATATTGATAAAAACACTAATATACTGTACAGTAAACAGAAAAGAAAAACCTTTATGGCCAAGATGACTAATTTTCACTAAAAGCAACTTTCACAAGGAACCTCTAATGACACTTGCTTTTGTCTCCTTTTGAGGATTTCAGGGAAATGTGACGTTGTGTTGTCATTCCACAGATTCATCACTTGCACTGCTACAGCCTTAATGGGTGGTGCTTTTCTACACAATTTTGCACCATTTCCCAATTTTCCAAATGTCCTTAATCTCATTTGATGTGAGGGATTCCTCCTCCTCCTCCTCCTCCTCCTCCTCCTCCTCCTCCTCCTCTGCAGATGAGATGATTCCCTTCCATAACCTCTTCCTGTTGCTCACAATGCAGATCCATCAATCTGTTCATTCAACATCAATTTTTCCTTGTAAAACTATTTTTCAAACTCTGTTTGTCTTACAAAGCAGAATTCCTTAGAAATTTTAGTTTGTCTTACAAAGCATTCTTCTTACAAGTTATTTGTCTGACAAGGTCCCTCTGTACATGACATGGATGTGGCAAATAGTCAGTGATGGGATGGCCAGATCCGTACCATCCATAACTGCAACTCAACCAGTTACTGACCAGCAAAAGGGCTCAACTACTTAAAAATAAAAAGCTTTGCTCCAGTATGCCAGACAGCAGGCACGGCAATCCCATCCCATAACCTCAAAAAGTCCCTTTCTATATCTGTCGCATGAAGATGTACGGCATTGAAGTCTATGTCATTAACAATAACTTAAGCATGTTATCTTTTGGTCCACAGTTTCCCATGGTTTATTAATGGTCTAACACATTAATTCTCCTTACAAGAGTGACCTTTACAACTCCAGTCATCCTCACAGCTTTTATCCAATTACATTATCACTCACTACAGGTACAGCCTTTCAAAATCTACATTTCACTAAAAGAAGGAACAAAGGTGGGGGTGGCGAGGACTCCACGGGCAGGAAAGATCTCAGAAAGAGGGGAAGAAAGACGAAGAAGAGTGTGCAGATCCCGCACACTGGCCAAACATTACTCACTGTGTTCACTGCATTCTGGCTACAATGCACTGTCATTGCAGAGAAAAAATTTAAGAATAGTTGTGAGCACAGTGGGCAGCTGGGTGGTGGGGACTGGCAGGCACTGGTGGGCACTGGGTACGAGCAGCCACCGGCAGGCGGCAGGCACAAGTGGGCATACTGGGCACCATTTGTCACTAACAGGCACCAGCAATAGGCATCAGGGGGTACCAGTGGGCAGCAGAAGTCACTGGTGGGCACCACACACCAGTGAGCAGCAGGCACAACTAGGCAGTGGGCAGTGGGTACCACCAAGCAGCAGACAACACTCGGCAGTGGACATGACCTGGTATCACCAGGCAGTGGGCACCATGGGGAAGTGGGTAGCAGGCACCACTGGGAACCTGGCACCACTAAGTACTAGCAGGAACCACCAGGTAGCAGGCAGCAGGCACCATAGGGAACTGGGCATCATGCATCTCTGCCAGGTGCCACTGGGCATCACAGTGCACTATCAGGCACTGCACATACCTACTGGGAACTAGCACCTGGCACCACTGGGCACTGGACACCATTGCACTATGATTCTATGATTCTAAGTACCAAAGGGTGGCACCAGGAACCACTGGAGAGTGGGCACCACTGGGCAGAGGGCATCCCTACCCAGGCACCACTAGGCACCTGTCATCCCTCCCTGACACCAGGTACCTGGCACCAGTGAGAACCAGGCACAAGGCACTGAACACCGAAGAACAGTGTGCACCATTGGGCACTGGGCAACACCAGGCAACAATGGGCATCACCAGACACCACCAGGCACCTAACTGGTTCTTAGCCTGGGGCACAGCTAGACACCAACCTCCCCCCACAAGTGCAGGAACAGGATATGGGTGAGTCTGATTGGCCTAAATGGGTTAGGACTGCATCCTCTGTCAACTACTGAGGCTCTGCTGATTGTCCCCTGCCATCTAAAGAGTAGAAAGCCATTCCTAAGACGTCCATAGGTCTACTTCATTGCTTTTAAAGAACATTTTGGAGCCAGTACAGAGCTGAGGATACATTGGGATAATGTTCCAAAATACGCCTAAAATACTGACCTTTACTGCTTCATTTACACACATATTTTAATTGTATTTTAAAAATAAGTCTCAACTAGTGAAGTACTTTTCAATTATCCCAGTGCCTGGCATTCGCTGGGCCTGGAAAAGAAGAACACACTTACTCTTCTCTGGCCAACTGGGTGGAGGTGTTGGAAAATGGTGTTATTTGTTTCTGAAGTAATCTCATTGCATCCTGCTGTACCTATACGGGTAGTTCTGTCTTACTGGAACTAAACAACTCCAGGTACCAACTTTATTCCTGTCCCAGGTTTGTTCTATATCTATGTACGCAAAAGAAGTAGAAACGCACTTCTTTGTAAAAGAGAGCCAAACACTGAAGGAAGCCGCCTCTGTTTACTCTTGAGGAAACCAAGCCATTCAGGGTCTCATTATCCCTACTATCCAGCATAAACATGGGAGCATGTAAGAGACATTTACATCAATGCAGTTACGGCACCACCTAGTGAAAACCTGAGGGAAATTCATATTGCAATCCAGAGCAAATTGTTCTTCCGCTGGAGCAAGGACTCCTCATAGTCACTCTGGATTGCGCCCCAGGGCCCCTGTGGCCCTGATAACTCTGTTCATTATCAAAAGGAATGGAACTTACCTATTGTACTGACTCTAGCAGAGGGATTAGCTAACGTTGCTGGCACTGGAGACTTCAGCAAGCTGCTCCCGCTGTTTATTCTGAGTGCCGGCATATGAGGAGAGCTGGGTGAAGTGGGAGACTTCCCGTCGGCTGCCTTGGGTTTTGCAGAGAGGTTCAGTGGCTGGGCCACCTCATCCTAAAAGGGGGACAAGAACACCAAGCAGGTCAGAGAACCGCGGAGTAGCATCTCCCTCCGCTGCATCGTCAGACAAACCCTGGAGCTCTCAGACCTTCGCTCCTAGAACACGACCGACACCATCACGCAGTCTGGGGTGTCCTCCAATCGGGGAGGCTGGAGAGAGAAGTGGAACTCAAGAACGATTGATATCACTTGTGGAATACTCCACATTATGATGTGTGGATGGGGAGGGGCAGGAGGCTGGGCCTGGCTAACCCACACCAGTGCTGCAGCTTTGGTACCACCACAAAGCTACAACTCGACATTCCCCTATAAAGATGGCTGGAAGCTGTGCACTCGCATGGAGAAAGCAGAGGGGTGAACTCCGAGACCCCATTTGGAGAGGCCTGTCTGGCATGGGAGTCCCTGCCAGGAGCTACGCTACGGCCAGCAGAGCCCTGTGAATCACTGGAGCACACACTCCCACCAGCACTCAAAGGGACTGTCCATCGCTGGGAATTTTGTCCTCCTCTGTTTAGGAGCCAGATAGGATTGGGAGCAGCCAGACCAGACCTGTCCAAAACCCCACTGAACGTGGGTTGCCTGGAGAAGGAAAACTCCCCCCTCCAGCCTCCACTGCCTTGGGGCTACTCCCATCTTTGGGAAAGGCTTCAGGAGTCAACCACCAGGCCAAATCTGGAGCCAGAGTCCTGGAAGCAGCTCCTGACTGTGTACAGTCACGTTCTGGTAACTCCTGCGACGCAGCTGGAACCCCTCCTATGGGCTCAGACCAGTTGTCCTGGTCTGACTGACAGGTCTTGAAGACTACAGGACAAGTCTCGTCTGGGAAGCACAGGGTCAGTTTGCCCCATCTTCCCTGCTTCTCTTTAACAATGTTGCCTACATCACTGTCAGCCCAATCCTATGCATGTCTACTCAGAAGTTAGTGCCACTGTAGTTAAACCAAGATAATCAGTTCTGGATCACTTTTGTTTCAGTGAGGTACCTTTATTACAGTATAATGTGAAGTATATAATGTGAAGTATATACATGATATGTATATCAATCCTATCCCAATCCTATCCACACTTACCTGGGAGTAAGCCCAATTTACCTTTAAACTTGGTTTAAATGTAACATTGGGGTGGGAAGTCAGGAGATAAGGATCTCTTGGTAGGTCGCTAGATGGTTCACAGCCAATGAGTCAAAATGCGGGCATGCCATCTGATTCCCAAGTTTTGAGCAACTGCAACAAGTGGCGTAGCTAAAGATCATGTACCCCGTGCAATGCTCAAAATGTTGCCCAGAAATCACGTCAGAAACAGAAGTGACGTCATCCCTGGGTATTTCATAGAATCCTAGAATCCTAGAGTTGGAAGGGACCTAGTAGGTCATCTAGTCCAACCCCTGCCTGCAGCAGGAAATCCTCCTAGAGCATCCCTGACAGGTGCTGGTGGAGCCTCTGCTTGAAGACCCCCAGTGAGGGAGAGTCCACCACCTCCCTTGGCATCTCTTCCACTGCTGAACCCCCCTCACCAGCAGGAAATTTTTCCGGATACCCAGCCAGAATCTCCTTTCTTGCAGTTTGTCCCCATTGGTTCTGGTTCTGCTTTCAGAAGCAGCTATGAACAAATTGGCCCCTTCCTCCCTATGACAGCCCTTCAGGAATCTGAAGAGGGCAATCAGGTCTCCCCTCAGCCTCCTCTTCTCCAGGCTGAACATCCCAAGTTCCCCCAACCTTTCCTGGTAGGGCTTCCCTTCCACCCCACTGATCATTCTTGTCTCTCCTCTGGACTTGCTCCAGTTTGGCTGCATCTTTCTTCAAGTGCCCAGAACTGGACACAGGACTCAAGGTGAGTCTCACCAATGCTGAATAAAGAGGAACTAGAACTTCTCGTGACTTGGAAGCTCCAGTCCTCTTAATGCAGCCTCAAATGGCATTTGCCTTCTTTGCAGACACATCACATGCTGACTCATGTTCAGCTTGTGATCCATGACGACTCCAAGATCCCCCTCACATGTTGTGCTGCCAAGCCACGTATCCCCCATTTTATACCTGTGGTTTTGGTTTTTATTGCCTAAGTGCAGAACCTTCCACTTCTCCCTGTTGAAGTTCATTCTATTTTTCCAGCCCAGGATTCCAGTTTATCCAGATCCTCCTGGAGGTTTCTCCTCCTTCTGATGTGTTTGCTACTCCTCCCAGTTTGGTGTCATCTGCAAATTTGATCAGGCTCCCCCGTATCCCTTCCTCCAAGTCACTGATGAAAATGTTAAAGAGAACCGGTCCAAAGAAAGAGCCTTGGGGGACCCCACTTGAAACCAATCTCCAGGTTGATGCAGACCCGTTTACTAAACCCTTTGAGTGCAGCCATGGAGCCAGTTGCAGATCCACCTAACAATTGCCTTGTCTAGCCCATATTTTTCCAACTTCCCAATTAAAATGTCATGTGGGACCTTGTCAAATGCTTTGCTGAAGTCAAGATCAATGACATCCACAGCATTGCCATGTCCAGGAAGCTCGTAACCCCATCAAAAAAGGAGATCAGATTTGTCTGGCAAGATTTATTCTTGGTCAATCCATGCTGGGTTGTTTTGATCACCGAGTACTTGTCTAGAAGTGCACAAATTGTGTGTTTTCTGATTTGCTCTAATATCTTGCCCGGGATTGAAGTCAAACTGACTGGTCTATAATTTCCGGGGTCTTCCTTTTCCCCTTCTTAAAGATTGGGACCACATTTGCCCTCTTCCAGTCCAGGCTCTTCTCCACCCCTCAAGGATTTCTGAGATGATGGACAGAGGCTCTGCAAGGACATTTATAGCAAGAAAATTGGGAAAACCTGCCTCCTCCTCCTCAGCAGTTCACCTCCGTTTCCTCTGCTAGAGTCATGGCTAAAGCACCTCTTTGCTGTCTGGAGCTGAAAAAGATTTTGTTGCCCCCCAACCAGCAACAAGAAAATCAAATTTAATTAAGTGAAAATTGAAGATCGTGTCCCTTATTGGTGAGGGAAAGTGCTGGGCAAAGAGCATTCTTCCCCTGCTGACTATAAGAGGAGCACCACTTAGAAGTGCCTGTCTACCCAGTAAGCCTGGGTAACTGTATTGTGGCATATGTACTGTCTATGTACTGTGAGCTGATTCATATTAACACCTTTTAGTGCTGTGCAGCATCAGAAGTTCATTGGCTCTCAGAACCACCAGTAACATGGGAAAGTTGGAGTTAAGAACACCCATCATTTTCTTCCATAGGCTTTTGTGTTTTCATTTTCTGGTTAATTGGCTGTAACTTTTGATAGGATAGAGATATTCCAATGCAGTTTGTTTCATTGCATTCTGCATAAAATTACCTTTCCAGTGATATATAAGATGATGGTGCTGTCATTCATACAAACCCCATTTCTCACAATCTTAGCCTCTAGTGTCAAGCTCAGCTTGCAGCCCCCCTAACGCTTGTAGGCCGGAGCAACTGCACCCCGTGCACCCCGGAGCTATGCCACTGACTGGAAGAGCAGCACCAGGTTGGGCTGTCAGAATGCAAGTGAACAACTGAGACATAGATTTGTACTTAGATTTGCCTAATGTTGGTTTCTGCACCCTGAACCATCATTTTGTTCTAATTTATGTATCTCGGGGCTGCAGGAACACACAAAGTAGACCCCACAAACTTGAAATCTGCTGCTGCTGCCTGTTTAATGGGGCATGTGGTCTGAGCACTAAATGTAAGCAAATGAGATCCAAATCAAACAATTAGGTCTTGTGCTGAGTCAGACGACAATCCATCCAAGCCGGGGCTGCCCACCCCCACTGGCATCTCCCCCAAAGCATGGAAACAAAGCAGAGGCGGAAAGCATGTCGATGTACTTTTGCCAGGGTCAATAGCTTGGTCCAGATTATAGTTGTTTCAGCTGCCTTGCCTTGGACTGCAGCCCCAAACAGGCATGCCAGTCTATGGGTGGGCTCTTGAGAAGCCGTGAGCCTCTTCCCAACCACCCTGGTCCATGCCTGAAGGCCCTGAAGGTGAGACAGACATGCTGTGTCTTTGCATAGGAACCCTCTAAGGAACAGCACTGATTTTATTCTGGAAGCTTCAGTGGTAGACTTTGCTTACAGAAGTGCCCAGGTTCAATCCCTGGCATCTCTGGACGAAAAAGAGAAGAACACAAATCTGAAATCATGGAGAGCCACTCTTTCAAAGGCAAAAATGCTGAGGGAGGTGGACCAATAGTCTGACTCAGGATATGGCCCACCTCGGAGAGAAGAGCAGGGAGCCCAGATGGTCAAACGACTGAATACCTGATCATGTTCATCTGTTAGCAATAAAGTTAGTGTGCTTAGTGTGCTTGCATTTTATTCTCTGAACAGCAGACACAAGCATGGATTACGTTGTTGTGGAGGTTGAGGAGGGGGTTAAACTTTCTTCTGTCATGGAAATACTGTTTGCGCTCCTATCTGATCTAGTAGGAAAGGAAAACTCCTTTAGGAATCAATGGGAGTTTTCCTAAAAAAGCAAAAAGTGGCTCCAGAGAGTGATATTCCAATTGGGACCATGAGGAAAGCAAGGGGTTAAGTCACCCCTGCTCTCATTCCCAGCTTGCAAACCAAATTAGGATGCTCTGCTCTGCAAATGTGGTTTCTGGCATTCATCAGTCTCGAAAGACTGTGGCATTGTGCTTGACGCCACATGCGAAGCACGAAGGCCTGGGTAGATTGATATGGAGGATCCCCCCTCTCCAGGCCACTGAATTAGTCCAATGGAAAGGCAGAGCCAATATAATTGGTTCCAGCTGCGTCACAGAGCTGGGCTAAGGACAGGCGCTCACCCTGTCTTGTGGGGACCGACCCGGGTCTCGAACCCTGGCCTGCTGCTTAACAGGCAAGGCATCTTCACCACTTGTGCCACCCACAGCCCAATGCGGTTTAGATAACTTAAAAAAAAAATCAAACATTTGGGGGCCAAGCAGGGTGTTAATGAAACTTGTACTTTGACCCTAAGGTGATACAGTGATCAGTGACCCTAAGGTGACCAGTAATCATAGATCAGTGATCAGTGATCAGCTCAGTCACAAATGACCGTGTGATGGGCATGCATACATGAACCAGTTTCATTATTATGCTGTCCAGAATGGTGCAAGTGGTTAAGACACTGTGCCTGTTAACCAGAAGGCAGGGTTCGAGACCCAGGTCCCCGCAAGACGAGGATTTCCTGCTACTGGCAGAGGTTGGACCAAATGATCCACTGAGTCCCTTCCAACTCTGTGATTCTGTGTCCATAATAAAACTGAACTTGACTTGGCATGAACCAGTTAGAAATTATAGAGGCCGAAGCCCGTAATTTTCCTTCCTGTAGCCCAGCAGTTTGGAAAACCCCTATTTGCAGTGCACGGATCCTGTCAGCAAATGTTACGTGTCCTGATTACATTCATTTCTTTCTGAAGCGAAAGGCATCAAGTCCCTTCTGCCTGGAGTCGTGCTATTTATTATTATCATTATTATGAATTTATAGCCTGCTGCAAATTCAGCTCCCAAAAGCCTCTGAGACGGTTGTGCCTGATGGTGCTGCAAACAGAAGGTGCAACTTAACCACTGGCTGGCACTTCATTGTGTATCATCAGAGAGAAATACTGAGATGACCTGGCAGGAGCACAGCGCAGACTCTTCTGCTAAAGAGGCTTTTCCTGACCTCTGGGAACAGCCACTGCATTTTGCAGCCCGTTTAAACGACCTTGATGGGAGGAAATTACAGCCAAGTCCAAATACAAGCAGCCACAGAGGGAGGGGGTTTCGAAAAAGAATGAACCCCTGCAGGTTGGGAAACAAAGCCCAGAATCGCTCCCCCTCCCCATTGATTTTTCCCCTTTTTATGGGGATCTTCATTTCATCAGACATGCACAATACGGTGCGTTTCCTGGCACATCTGGGGCCGCAGACAATCGCGCCATTGTCACTCACCACACAATACTGCCAGTCACTGGCATCACCACTCAGTCACCAGCTTATCCTAACAACGCCTGCCTAGTAAACGTATCAATAATGGACATCCAGTGGCAACTGGCACACACAAGGATCATCATTCCCACCACTGCCTCCAGAGGTTGCAGTTGTTTGCGCACACGCACACGCACACGCACAAATACTCCGAAGTTTGCTTCTCTTGCCCGTCTCCTCTTACCCCATAAGCAGTTCTAAAATTATCAGCAGTGATAATCAGGGGAGAGGAGCTAAAGGCAGTTGTGAAATATGTTGTGTAAATGAATTATGCTGCTGCCATTATCCTCCCTGATGAAATAATTGTATTAAATTAAGCAGGGATGTTCACATGACAGGAGAGCGGAATTAGATAATTCCCGACAGCTTCCTGAAACTCTGCTACGCTCTCCCCACTTCTCCAATCCCCCCCCTTTTCAAATTCTCTTTAAGAATACTGCAGGTCTTGCTCTCAAGCAGGAAATGGATGCACCTGAAATTAATGCACACACACAGGCACACACAAAAGGGCAGAAAGTCACCAATGTCATTAGATTGAACACAGGGAAGTATACAGAATTGTTATGTCCAACACCACATTTTTAATGGGTAAAATACTTCCTGATGTCCATCAGTCTCATCACAACCTGGTAAAGAAAGCAAAGTAAGAAATAATGTCCCCGAAAATACTCTGATTGGCCCAGAAGCAAAAGAGAATTGCAGTATGGAAACTGGCAGGTCAATCCAAAGTTATCCTTATGTCTGTGCAACCCTCTGCAGCTGACCTAGGGGTGTTGTGAGAGCGCCATATGCACTCTTATGCCACCCCTTTGGTACTTTGCTTGGCAAGGAAAAGGCATGGAGGTAGTGGGAGGGGAGCGTTCCAGAGCAGGGAGACGGCAGGCAGAGGGTGTGACCAGGGGTGAGCGGAAGCAGGAGGTGGGGCATTTGCTGGCAATTATGCCCGACCTAAACCTTACCTTCCAGGCAGCCTCCTGGGTAGTCTTCTTTGCTACTGTGATTTTTTTTTGGAACTTGTAAGCCATCTTGATTTCCCTTACCAGGAGAGAAAGAGGGTGGAAGAGTGGAACCCCCCGAGCATTCAGCCTGGAACCACCTTCTGAGAATGACCATCTGTCTGGGACCCCCAGAAATGAAGTCACAGTTGGAAGAAACATTAAAGGTGCCCAGTGCCGTATTCCAAGACGGCTGCACCCAGCTCTTCGCAACTCCCCTGAAATGAAGTTGCGACCCCCCAAAGGAGGTCCTGACCCCCACTTTGAAGAACACTGGGATAGAAATTATTAAATGAATGGCTGCTTATCTCTTGTTTGCACTAGATTCTTCCATGGCAGGCTATTTGTGTGTGATTTGGCTTCCAGGTTTTTGTCATTCCCCAACTTCACTTTGCCTGCATTCAGGGTGGGGAGCTGCAGTTTCCCTGTGCAAGGAGCTGCTCGTAGAGATGCCTGCTCTGGATTTATAACGTAATTGTTCTGCCTAATGTTCATCCCTCCTGTACAGTCTGCAGCTGGCTGTCAGACAGACAACAAATGCTGCTTGGAATGGACTCTTTAGGTCATCCTCCCTTTTTCTGCTGCTCTCCTTCCTCATCATCTTTTGTTTCCTTACCATGATGGATCCTTCTTTAATGAAAATATGGGATCCAGTTACAATGACCCTTCTGCTTGCCCGGAAGGCTAATGATCGTCTATTCCTTATGCTGCTCTGCAGAGATAGTGAGTAGGCACGTTATTTGCCCAGTGTATTTGGCATCATGTTTTTCCCTGTGTTTTATGCACAATTCATCCAAGAGAGTAAAAGGATGAACTCAGAAAGCCCTGGTTGAATGAGGAAAACCTTTGATTCTGTGGATTCCAAGCAAAAACTGCTCTGTTTAGGTCTCCAGAGCCTCCATGCATTGGGGTGCAAGGAACTCACCCAGCTAAATAGCGACTGTCATTGGGGCCTCCATAAGCCTCCTGCTTCTGCTACTGCTAGGAATGACTAAACATTGTCATGAGGCTCCAAGGCATGGTCAACAGACACAAGACACAGGCATGATTGCCAGCCTTCTTGGATCAAGAAAAAACATCCATCTCCCGGGGACCACTGAAAGAATCCGGGAGATTTTAACCAGGCCTCCAGGAATTTTCAGCTTCTTATCACACCTCCTGAGCACATCTCCAGAAACAGCTTCGGTCGGAGTTGGCAACACTATGCGTAAGATGTGACCACAATACCCTGTAGATCACAAGTCACAGTTGGAAGGTTGGGACTGTCTTAGTGGATCGCCAGTTCTGCAGGCCTACACCAAGATACCTCCTTGACCCTACCATCCAGAGTAACTATGGGAAGATGTAAGAGGCACTTACTCTGGATTGCTCTATGCATTTCCCATAAGTTTCCCATAGGTGGCAGCATAACTAAGTCGGTGTAAAAGGTCGCATACTTACTCTGGATGGTAACCTAAGACTGTTCTACTTGTGCTTCTTTTCTCCTCCTCCTCATCAGAATACAAATATATGTGGCATTCCACACACCATTCCTGTTATGCCAAGTTGGAAGGAAACACAGTTGTACTGCAGATGCTCTGAAAGTGGAGGTGTAGTTGGGGAGATGGACTGGCACCGCGATATCTGTAAACAGCAGTGGGGAGCGTTGACTCAGACATCTCATTCAAACAGCCTCTGTCTTATTGGGAAATGGTTGGGGTGGATTCTGGGTGGATTTTATGTAAATAAAATACATAAAATTGGGCTGTGGGTGGCACAAGCGGTTAAGACGCTGTGCTTGTTAACCAGCAGGCCAGGGTTCGAGACCCGGGTTGGCCCCACAAGACAGGGTGAGCTCCTGTCCTTAGCCCAGCTCTGCGACACCACTGGATCCACTATTGCCGGACACCAGTATTGGCTCTGCCTTTCCATTGGACTAATTCTGTGGCGTGGAGAGGGGGGAACTTGCTGCTTGGGGAACAGCCTATCCTCCATAACAATCCAACCCAGGCTTTTGTGCTTCGCATGCAGCGTATGCAGCGCCCAGCACGATACCAGAGTCTTTCAAGACTGACGGAGGCCTTCTTTTTTATGTAAATGTATTATTAGTGGCATTTGACAGATGGGGACATCAGGTCAGTGAATAGCTTCCTGGAAGCTGGTGAGCCGCTGAGCTGAGGTGGGACTTGAACCCTTGACTGATGCCTCTACTTTTTCACAGTTTCACCCACTTTGTAATTCATAATTTGATTTTTCATAACAGAGGTGTAATTCCAAAACTGTAGGTTGGCACCCAGTGGTGGACTGCACCCTATAATTTATATAGGAAGACAAAAACATGAATGTCTTTCTTCTGGTTATCATAACTCCAGACAGGTGGGCAGACTGGCTGGCAGATCTCCTTTTTTAAAAGTCTGGTGAGCCTGGGAGGGTCCTGATATAGTGTCATTTTAAAAAGGGAGACCCAGTGCTGGAAAATGTGGAACTTTTTGGGAACTCGTGGCATACAGGATGAATCACTTGCAGAAGCCACATCTGTCCTGTGATTCTGTATGTATGTGATTCTGATTATAGCATCAACGATGGATGATATTTTATTGGAACACTATTTTACAGCCACTAGGATTAGGCTGCAGTGTGGAGGACTAATGGGAACAGAGTTAGGGCAAAGCACAAAACATGGTACCACAAAGTAGAGCACCTGCAAGTGCATGAAATGGTCCCAAATAACTTTCCAACAGGCATGGTGAGACAAATGAGAAGAAGCATCTCCTATCTTAGGAACTCATCACCACAGCTGCACATCACACGGACCCTCCAGGTGATTTCTAAGCCTTCATAAGCAGAGCTTTGTTCAGCGGGGTTTCCCACAACGCAGCTGCTTTGCTTCCATGCTTGCTAGTCCCGCTTGCTTCCCCCACTGCCATCGCCATAAATAAGTTCAAACAAGCTGTTAAGAGGAAATGAATGACTTAGCAAGAGATGAGCAGAGGTCAGCACAGTATCTGCAAGTTCCTTGGGGAGGCCAGGAGCCAATTGCTTACACCGATTTGAACCCAACACAACATTACCCGAAAGGTAAGTAAGACACACATATAGAGATTACATTAAAATAAGGAGATGAACCCTTTCAAAATTCTTCTGTTGAAAAGGGGATGCAATTCAACACAAAGCTCCAGCAACTCATCAATTAATTAACCCTCAACACATCATCATTATCCTCACACTGCAAATAAAGATGACCCCACAACCCAGTTGAAAGAGCCTTTTCATAGTCACAAAGGAAAGAAACTGCAGCCCCAGGCAGAGAGACGATTGGCAGATGAGTTGATATATGGGGTGCACGGGGCACAGTAGAGATAGTTGGCCTCTTTCTCCTTGGTGTAAGGTATCAGCAGGCCAGGGTTCGAGACCCGGGTTGGCCCCACAAGGCAGGGTGAGCTCCTGTTCTCAGCCCAGCTCTGCGATGCAGCTGGATCCAATCGTATTGGCTCTGCCTTTCCATTGGACTAATTCAGTGGCATGGAGGGGGGGATTTGCTGCTTGGGTAACAGCCTATCCCCCATAACAATCCAACCCAGGCTTTCGTGCTTCGCATGCAGTGTATGCAGCGCTGAGCACGATACCAGTCTCTCAAGACTGACGGAGGCCTGCAAGGTATTAGAAATCAGTGACCAGGGAGAGGATTTGTCAAGCAGAACACTTTCCAAAGGTTTTGTCACTGGTTTTCTTTTATCTAGTTCCAGCCACGAAACATGTTCATTGCAGAACATTGGAAGACCATTCCCTGGAAGAGGAGCAACAGTGGGAGCAGAGGCTTGCCTTCAGATACTGCATTTGAGCTTCCCAGAGCCTTCTGGCTTGCCACAGGAGGAAGACGGAGGCTAATGCAGAAGGACCTTTGGTCTGCTCCAGAAAGGCTCATCCCCAGTTCTTATGGTCTCTTTCAGCATTGCCCTGATTGTATCCTCTGGTCCATAGTGTTGAATCACACCCCACCTGTGTCTAAACATTGGATATTTAGTCCAGTTAGACCAGTTCCAAAGAACAGGATCTTGGGGTTCTAGAAATATCAGAGGACCCACCACCTTTGTCAGAACCCCTCACAAACTTTGGATTAAACCTCAGCATCACCTAAAGGCAACACAGTGGCGCCTTCTCATAACAAATGGCTCATGTAAAGTGTGTTCCACGTAACAAACAAAAATTTCTCTAGGATTCTGCTTCATGTAACAAACTCATTAGCAGTTGGGGCAGACATGTTGCCAACAGCCCTTTAAAAAGCACTGTTTAACTTCTGCGCTGCTCCTCCAGTGGCCGGGCGTCTGCGGGGCAGAGGGAGAGGAGAGCAGTGGAGAAGTGGGGAGCAGCTCAGGGCTGGCCAGGAGGGAGCAGGGGAGGGAGAGGCTCAGGATGGAGAGAAGGAGAAAGTGGGGAGACACTTGGAAGGTGTCTTGGATTGCAGCCTCCTAACCATGTCTACCCAGAAGTAAGCCCCATTGTGTTAAATGGGGCTTACTCCCAGGAAAGTGTCTTTCATAGAATCATAGAATCATAGAGTTGGAAGGGACCTAGTAGGTCATCTAGTCCAACCCCCTGCCTGCAGCAGGAATTCCCCCTAAAGCATCTCCAACAGGTGCTCATTGAGCCTCTGCTTGAAGACCCACAGTGAGGGAGAGTCCACCACCTCCCTTGGCATCTCTTCCACTGCCCAACCACCCTCACCGTCAGGAATTTTTTCCGGATTTCCAGCCAGAATCTCCTCTCTTGCAGTTTGTACCCATTGGTTCTAGTTCTGCTTTCAGCTGAGAACAAATGAGCCCCTTCCTCCCTATGACAGCCCTTCAGGTATCTGAAGAGGGAATCATGTCTCCTCTCAGCCTCCTCTTCTCCAGGCTGAAGATCCCAAGTTCCCCCAACCTTTCCTGGTAGGGCTTCCCTTCCATCCCACTGATCATTCTTGTCTCTCCTCTGGACTTGCTCCAGTTTGGCTGCATCTTTCTTCAAGTGAGGTGCCCAGAACTGAACACAGGACTCCAGGTGAGTCTCACCAATGCTGAATAAAGAGGAACTAGAACTTCTCGCGACTTGGAAGCTACAGTCCTCTTAATGCAGCCTAGAATGGCATTTGCCTTCTTTGCAGACACATCACATGCTGACTCATGTTCAGCTTGTGATCCATGGCGACTCCAAGATCCCGCTCACATGTTGTGCTGCCAAGCCAAGTATCCCCCATTTTCTACCTGTGTTTTTGGTTTTTATTGCCTAAGTGCAGAACCTTCCACTTCTCCCTGTTGAAATTCATTCTGTTTGTTCCAGCCCAGGATTCCAGTTTCTCCAGATCCTCCTGGAGGTTTCTCCTTCTTCTGATGTGTTTGCTACTCCTCCCAGTTTGGTGTCATCTGCACATTTGATCAGGCTCCCCCGTATCCCTTCCTCCAAGTCATTGATGGAAATGTTAAAGAGAACCAGTCCCAAGACAGAGCCTTGGGGGACCCCACTAGAAACTGACCTCCAGGTTGACACAGAACCATTTACTAAAACCCTTTGAGTGCGGCCATCGAGCCAGTTGCAGATCCACCTAACGATTGCCCCGTCTAGCCCATATTTTTCCAACTTCCCAATTAAGATGTCATGTGGGACTTTGTCAAATGCTTTGCTGAAGTCAAGATAAATGACATCCACAGCATTGCCATGTCCAGGAACCTCGTAACCCCATCAAAAAAGGAGATCAGATTTGTCTGGCAAGATTTATTCTTGGTCAATCCATGCTGGGTTGTTTTGATCACCGAGGACTTGTCTAGATGTGCACAAATTGTGTGTTTTATGATTTGCTCTAATATCTTGCCCAGGATTGAAGTCAAACTGACTGGTCTATAATTTCCCGGGTCTTCTTTCTTCCCCTTCTTAAAGATTGGGACTACATTTGCCCTCTTCCAGTCCAGGCATTTCCACTCCTTAAGGATTTCTCAGAGATGATCGACAGAGGCTCTGCAAGGACATCTGCCAGTTCCTTCAGAACTCCAGGATGCAGCTCATCTGGTCCAAATGACCTGAATTCATTTAGGCCAGTTAAGTGGTTTCGAACCAGTTCTCTGTCAATCTTAATCTGCTCTTCTGCACCATCCGTGTTTTCATTACCTCTTAGAGGATGTAAACACATCCCCGAATCAGTCAATGATCCCGCACCCCCATCTGCACAGCCCTCCTTCTGTGAATAGACGGGTGCAAAGTAGGAGTTGAGCAGCTCCGCCTTCTGCTGGTTTCCAGACACCTGCTGTCCATCCTTGTCCAAGAGCAGCCCCAGCCCCTCGTCTCTCCTCCTGTTCCTTTGGGCATATCTAAAGAAGCTCTTCTTGTTATCTTTGACTCCCCTGGCCAGCCTCAGCTCATACTGAGCTTTAGCATCCCTGACCCCCTCCCTACAGGACCGGGCTACCTGCCTGTACTCCTCTCTGGAGATCTTTCCAGTCTTCTACTCCCTATACTTCTCTTTCTTTAACTTCAGCTGATCCCCAAGTTGCCTGTGGAGCCAACCTGGTTTTTTCAGCATTTTCCCCCCTTTCTTTTTCATGGGAATTGTTTCTGACTGTGCTTGTAGAAGCTGCCTCTTAAGGAGCTCCCACCCATCTTGGGCCCCTTTCCCCATCAGATCCTCAACCCATGGGATCCCACCTATGACTCCTCTAAGCCTGTTGAAATCAGCTTTCCTGAAATCCAACCTATAAGTTTCACTCTGCACTCTTTTTATTTCCCACATTATTCTAAATTCCAGCAGCTCATGATCGCTTCCCCTAAAGTTCCCACTATGTTGACTGATCAACCAGTTCTTCACGATTTGTTAAGATCAGGTCAAGGATGGCCCCTCCCCTTGTCGTTTCCTCCACCTTCTGGACCATGAAGTTATCTTCCAGGCCCATCAGGAATCTACTGGAGCTTCCATGTTTGGCTGAGTTTGTCTCCCAGCAAATGTCTGGGTAGTTAAAGTCCCCCATTACTACTACCTCATATTTTCCTTGCAACGCCTGCCAGTTGCTCCAAGAAGACATCGTCTACTCCTTCTCCTTGGCCTGGCGGTCTACAGTAGACGCCCACCACAATGTTTTGTTTCTTGTTTTCCCCCATTACTTTTACCCAAACACACTCCGCAGGGATATCCGGACCACCCTCCTGGATTTCAGAGCAAGTATATATGTTCTTGACATATAATGCTACTCCACCTCCCCTTTTGCCACTTCTGTTCCTCCGGAACAGCTGATAGCCTTCCAATTGTGTGTTCCAGTCATGGGAGTCCCACCAAGTTTCAGTTATTCCTATCAAATCAAATTTCCCTTCACTTGCTAAAAGCTCCAGCTCATCTTGTTTATTTCCCAGGCTCTGTGCATTTGTGTAAATGCAATGTAAGTCCTGGAGGTTGCAACTCAATGCATTTCCCCACTTTTTTGTAAGGCCAGGTCCCTCTCAAGATTTTTGAGTTACAGCCGTGCCCTGGCAATTTCCATCCAGAGCATTTTCCTTATTCCTAGGTCTTTGATTGCAGCCTCTTAACCACGTCTACTCAGAAGTAAGCCCCATTGTGTTAAATGGGCTTACTTCCAGGAAAGAGTCTTCAGGATTGCAGCCTAAGCAGCGTGACCAGATGACCGGAAAAACCCAGGTTTGTCCAGATTTTTAGCCTCCAGTCCGGGTGTCCTACATTTTGGCATCCTTGTCCTAAATTTAGGCTTCATTTTGAAACTTTGGGATAGCGCACAGTACCCCATCATGCCATATGTTGTTGGATTCGTACTGAAGAGCAGAATCCAGTACAAAGATCAGTTTGGAGATATCTCCTTCCTATTAAAAGTTATGGTCAAAAAACAGAAAAAGAAAAAAAATGCATTTTGGCAATTTTTTTCAGTGGGTAGGAATTTTGTCCCTGGGGTTCAGGAATTTTGGGATTGGCATCTGGTCACCCTGAGCTTAAGTAGACTTCATAGGATCCGGCACATTGAATGCATGTTTTGAATTCAATTCCAGTGTTTTGTCATCATTTTTACATCCAGTTCATATTTTTCTATGAATATTTTTTGGGCTGTGGAACCAATCGTCTGAGTTCCCATTACTTCCCATGGGAAAATCTGCTCCATGTAAAAAATGTTTCATGTAACAAACATGCCTCCAGAACTAATTAAATTTCTTACGTGAGGCGCCACTGTAGTTGTATTATTAGTAGTTTTAGTTGTACATGTATTAGTTTTGAAGAAGCAACGCAGCCCCCACTGAACTTCCTGAGGCACCCCCTCCACACACCCTATTCAGAAAATGGAAGCAAGCAAAATGCATGTTTTAGGTCCAAGGAGGTGGACAAGCCCCCCCCCCCTAGTGCTCTTCTCTCTACTGTCTCTTCCGGCTGCTGATGTGGATCTGGACCATCTCAGGAGGCAGAATTTGTTACTAGATGGTTCTTGACCTCTTTCAGCAAAGCCCTTCCTTCTCTTTCTTTTGAAGCCTCAAACTGCACCACCAACCAGAAGAAAAACAACAACAACAACAACAACACATTTTTCTTCTCGAACTTGCTGTGGGCATTTTCCAAGTAAAAGTGTGTTTCACTTTAAGCGAAATAGGGCCACGTTCTGAAATCAGGAGTACACACTTCCTTCTTTGCCAGTTGGTACTGACTTCTGAAAGAGCAGAGCAAGAGAAATGCAGAAGAAAGAATCTTCCCTGTACCAGGAAGGCCTTTCAGAAGCAAGCCCAGTGCAGTCCTGACTGGTGCTGGGGCAGGAGGCTGGCATGCAGGCTGATACTGTACTACTGCTAGGAGGGGGAAACTCATCCCCTTCCCAGCAGTGAGGCTGTGGCAGCCTCTATGGGTTTATGGCTAAGACGCTGTGCCTGTTAACCAGCAGGCCGGGGTTCGAGACCCTGGTCAGCCCCACAAGACAGGGTGAGCTCCTGTCCTTAGCCCAGCTCTGCAACGCCAGCTGGATCCAATCGTATTGGCTCTGCCTTTCCATTGGACTAATTCAGTGGCGTGGAGAGGGGGATTTGCTGCTTGGGTAACAGCCTCTCCTCCATAACAATCTAACCCAGGCTTTGGTGCTTCACATGCAGCGTATGCAGCACAGAGCACGATACCATAATCTTCCAAGACTGACAGAGGCCTGCCACCCCTGGAGGTAGCATAACCCTACAATCCAGAGTAACTACGGGAGCATGTAAGAGACATTACGCATGCCCGTTGTTACTGCACCACCTAGTGAAAACTTATGGGAAATTCATATTGCAATCCAGAGCAAATTGTTCCTTCACTGGAGCACAGACTCCCCGCAGTTACTCTGGATTGCGCCCTAAGTCTGAGAAGACCAGCACAGCCACAAGCCACTCTCGCCTTGCCCAGCAAGCGAATTCAGGATCTGACATGACTGTCCATTCCTGGCTCCGCATTCTGTTCTCCTTCCCCTGTCCACTGCCTTCCTCCCACCCCCTGCCCGGAACAACTCCTGGTCCCTCCTCGGTCCTCTCTGCACTCCCAGGAGCTTGCACCAGCACTGGCACCCACCTCAGTGCCTCAGCCTCCCCCTTCCCCATTTGGAGTGAAGCTGCTTTCCAGCACTTTTGGAAGACCTTTGGGCTGCCTCAAGGCCTCCTCTGCATCGCACCCTCCACCGTCCGCTTCTGATTTCTCATCTGATGAAATTTCAATGTTGCTGAAATTTCAATATTTCAATATCAATTGCAATAAGTGAAATTTATTTCACTTCCATAAATGTGCCTTACTTTCACTTCACCCTGCTGAACAGGAGCAGTTTTCCAGCTGCATGTGATCTGCTTGTGGTCTCCGCACCAGTCTTAACATTTACTCTTCTAGTCCTCAATGTTTACAAAGAAGTATTTGAAAAAATGAACAAACCAGAAGGAATGATCTTGTCCTTATAAACACTGAGTGCCTCATCGCAGGCCCTGCATCCTGTTGGAACAGTCCTTTCAAAAGCACTTTCTGGGGGGGGGGGAGATCTGCACACAGAAAATTGATTTTGTGCACATCCTCCACTCACTGTAAAGATGCTGTGAACACCTAAAGTTTCACAGATGAGGAGGCTCCATGTGTACTTTGGTGTTGGCAAAAGCGACACCAATGCAGAGCAATAGAAAAGAAGGTTTGAGAATGGAAAAGAATGGCCAAGAGAAGAAATTTATCCATATAAAATGGAAAGCTTGCTCACTCACTCGCTCGCTCACTCGCTCACTCATTCACTCGCTCGCTCGCTCACTCACTCACTCAAAACCACTGGACCTAGAAGTGGGAAATTTGGGGAGGGTATTCCTTCCTTCCATGATTTTAGGCACCTACTAAGAACCAGTTTTTAGAAATTCAAACCAGAAGGGGGTGAAAAGGGGTGCAACATGTTTTTCTCCTATACTTTAACACTGAAGAACATTGACTCATCAATGGACCTAGAAACATGAAATTTGGGGAGAACGTTCCTTCCATGACGTGAGCACACGCTAAGAACTTTAACCCCTAAGGTGTTTTAAATATAGGGACAAAAACTTGTTGCACACATCAAATTTAATTAAGCAAAAAAATGAAAATGAGTCCTTTATTAGTTGGGGAATCTGTGGGGTGGCAAAGAGAACCGTTATTCTTTCCCTGCTAAATATAAGAGGTGTCTGTATACCCAGTGGGCTGTGGGTGGCGCAAGCGGTTAAAACACTGTGCCTGTTAACCAGCAGGCCAGGGTTCGAGACCCAGGTCAGCCCCACAAGACAGGGTGAGCTCCTGTCCTTAGCCCAGCTCTGCGATGCAGCTGGATCCAATCGTATTGGCTCTGCCTTTCCATTGGACTAATTCAGTGGTGTGGAGAGGGGGCATTTCCTGCTTGGGTAACAGCCTCTCCTCCATAACAATCCAACCCAGGCTTTTGTGCTTCGCATGCAGCATATGCAGCACCGAGCACGGCACCATAGTCTTTCAAGACTGACGGAGGCCTGCTAAGTATACCCAGTAAGCCTGGGGAACTGTCTTAGGATAACACTGAAAACACTGAAATGGGGTCCTGTACTTCCCTCCCCTAAAATAAAGCCGTTGTCTCCCAAAAGTGCTCCATGATGTCCTGATGATTCACGTATCCTTTTCCAAACTAAGGCAAATGTTGGTTTAAGAACACTTCCAAACGCATTGCCGTCACTCCGAGAGCACAGCCACCTCCCAGAAGCAAAAAACCCAAGATATGGAAAGCAGTGGGATGATGAGCGAGACCTTCAGGGGGAGAGACCTTTCAACCCCCTTGTGGCTTGGCCAAAGGCCCCCCAGTCCAGCCCTGGCCCTCTTCAAATAAACTCAATTGCATCAAAAGCTAGCCAGTGGCCACGTCTTGATGATTTGCAGCTGACATCTTCAGATAGCCTTTTATTTAATGATAACCCCAATGCAAACATTAAGACTGGCATTGTCTCACTGGCAATATCCTAAGGGGAACTAATGTCCCCTGGGAAAAAAAATCCCATAGAGTTGTTTGATTCTTGATCCACTGTGCCATTTAAGGACAGTTTTATGTCTTACAGTTTAGATTTTTCCTCTCTTAGAGAGCTGCTTCTGCGTTATTTAAGGTATCCACTAAGATCAGCCCTGTCTCACCTAAGAGATCATCAGCTATGGCTTGGCATCTACATAGACTTACACTGGCAGGACTGGACATTCTGCCTCCCTGAGACTACCTGGGAGCAGGTTTCTTCCTTCATGTGAAGGAAACGAGAGACATGAACAAAACTTCTAGCACCTTTACCTAACCAGGGTGGAATACTAGCCAACTTAGTCAAGCACAACACACCCCTTTCCCCATTTCCATGGTGTACAGAAGCTGGTGCATGTCTATGCACTGCTCTAACCCCCACCTGCAGGAGTGTTGCAGAAGTGTGACACCCCCAGGTCAGCACAGGACTTATGCCAATCTAATCTGGGGGTTAGTATTTTGCGGGGTGGGGGGGGGTGGGAAGTTACACTGGCAGTTTTAATCATAGCTGACAAGTATGGGCTAGTGCAATGGGCTGTGGTGGCACCAGTGGTTAACACCATCGTGATGGTAGGCCAGGGTTCAAGACCCAGTTCCTACAAGACGGGGTGAGCTCCCATCCTCAGCTCAGCTCCTGCCAACCTAGCAGTTCAAAAGCATGCAAATGCAAGCAGATAAATAGGGACCACAGTATTCCGTGCGCCTTTGGAGTCATGTCGGCCCCCTGACCACGGAAGTGACTTCAGACAACACTGGCTTTAAGGGCTTATGGGGGTGTGCACCCTACAGTTGGTCACGGCTAGCAGTAAAAACTGTGGGAGACACCTTAACCTTTACTTTATGGGCTGGCCAAGGAGATGGTGCCTTCTACCCTGCCTTGGTGCCACCACAACTCCAGCATCCACTAGGGGGGCTCATTAACAAGTCTGCCTTTATTCTGCCCTTGTCTCTCGCTCCAGACCCCAGTCTGATTTCTCCATTCCTGATGTTCAGACCAAGTCCTTGAAGTGAGACCATTATCTCCAGTTTATACTTGGAATGGGCTTCTGAGCATGTTCCAGGACAACTCCAGAGATAACAGGCTGCCATAATCTAATGGAACTTGAAGGTCAGCGTGACATGAATAGCCAAAGCCAGCTCTGGAAGTGACCATGACTGTGTTACAGACGGGGCTGAAGCGGGTGGTGGCTGCATCAGGCCACCCCGTCCAGTCACAGAAGAAGGGCACTGGAAGAGAAAGACTTCCAGCTCTTATTCATAACCAGGACAGGCCCATCATTTGACCTGAGCTCTCTGCTGCGGGGAAATGCCTTCATGCGCCACTCATGGCTGACTGCCCTGAAAGAAGGGAATCGAGTGAGTGGGAGGTCGTCTTCCAGAGTATCACAACATTTTGTTATTCCAATTAGAAGTTGTAGCGACTTGTCAGGTTACATCTTGCTTAGCAAGCCTTCCTTCTCAATTACTTCATGCTGAGCTCCATTGTGCAGAGGCTGGCCCAGCTCAAGGCCCTCGCAAATAAACGGGAAAGGGTGGCGCAGGCTGACACGACGGCATTGCCAGTTCTGCCCTTTATCAAGCATAACATGACCCGAAGTTTTAACTGCAATGAAGAATGGAGATGCTCAAGAAAGAGTCACTGGTAGCGCAATCCTAACTGGGGCTGGAACAGGCATGCCAGTGGGTGTCCCATATCCAGGGCAAGTCTGGGAAATCCAATGCCACTGCAGGGAGAGCAGGAAACAGCAGTGCCTCTAATGCACTAATTCTGTCCAGTTCTGTTTTATTCTACTCAGGGCAGTGCCAACAAGTTGGATGGCACAACTCCAAGCAGGGCTGAGCAGCCTGAGTTTCCTCTGCACTGCTTGGGGAACAGGGTTGGGATCTAGCATTAGTCCTGGGTCCCAGCTTCACCTACTGCTCCCCTACCTCCTCCTGCCCTGGAATGCCCCCCGTCCCACCTCCTCCCCAACTTCCCCTCAGACCTCTGCACTGGTCAAGCTTGCCATGTGCAATTTACTGGGCAGAAGGGCTCAGAGTGGTAAGGCCAGCAGTACTCCCTGAGTTGGTCTACCCTATTTTATGGCATGCTTGTGACACCCTACACTGCTGCCAGCCTAACTAGGCTTTCAGGATGCAATCCTCACAACTTTAGGCTGGCGTAACTCACCTGGCATAACTTTCCATGGTGGTGTGGGAAAGCTGGCACATGTCTGTGCACTGGCCTCACACCCCCCAGGAGTGACACCGAAGTGCTTTATGGCATTTTGCAAGACCCTGAGGCTAGCACAGGACTTGTTCTGGGCCTTATGCCAGCCTGATTGGGGGTTAGGATTGCAGCCTCAGGACTGTGCTATAAGGGTCGAATTCTATCCAGCTGCAACCACCCCTCTGTACCTGCATCTCCGAGGCCTTGGTGAGGACAGCTGCATGTTCATCCACCGTTTTCACCACTACACCAGGCTGAATCTCTCTAAAGAGTGGGGCAAGCAGGAAGCAGACAAATTGGATAAGAGACCCTTTCCTCAGCTACCTCTCCTCCTGGGCACAAATTTTCCAGTCTGAGGCTCCTTCTGAGGCTCCCAGAGGTGTGTGTGATGCAGACAGAGGAGAAGAGGGGAAAGACTGAGGACATGGAGCCCCCGTGTGCCGCTCTCCACCACCTTTCCTCTCCAAAACCTCCAGTCACCAGAGAATGCTTTTGAAAATGTTTTCCTTTTCTGAATCTAGGGTTTATTCAGCACTTTTGTGGTGGGAAAGAGGGGGAAAGAAGGGAAATATAATGACCACGTAGAGATGGTTTAAATAGGTAATGCTTCCTAGAATTTTAAAAATATCGATTCCTGAATCGTTCCCTTCGTACTGCAGAGTGAGTCCTCCGTCCACCCCTTCTTGGATTTTTCCCCCACCATAAAATATTAGTAAGGAATTGTGGAGAAGAGTCTTCCGAGAGACTTTAGGGAGCCTTTGTGCCAGTTTTCCCATGGATATGACATGTTGAGTCTCATCTGTCACTACAGCTTCAGGGGTGTCATGTTAGCACAAAATCATGGAATGCAACAGGACTGACAGATGCATGATGTGGTTCGTCAGCTTGGAGCATGTCAGCGGGAAGTCTATGGAAACCCACTTGCCACATCACTCTTCCTCCGCGCCTCTATCCAGGACTCTGCTGCCAAAATGTTTGCATTGTGCGACTCCGCTCCTCGCTCAACAGTGCTCAATGCAAACTTTTTCTTTAGCGTTGTTGTAGCTTTGCTCCCTCCCCCAATCACTTTGTGCTCTAATACTTAAACATATCTCTTTCTACCCATGTTCTTCCTCCCATAACTCCAGACTTGAACCACTTGAGGGCCAAGCTGTGCAAAACATGGCCTGTTGGGTTGCTTGACTTTTTACGGGAAGCCCATTTAAACTGCTTTTCAAGTAAACATAATGGACTGGAAGCATAACCAGGTTTGAAACCACACTGGAGCAAACAACCACAGCCCCTTACTCCATTTTTGCCATATTTTTGCCACCTCTCACACATTATTCACAAAATAAAAGCACAACTCACATTACACATTTAAAGTAACACATCATTATTTCAGTTGAACTAAAATCATGTCACAATTTGATGTTTGACCAACATTTCAAGATTTTAATTCTTCTGAATTTCGAAGGGTACAATCCCAACTGGCACTTGGGCTGGCACAAATCCCTGACGTTGGCCCAGGGATGTCTCAAACATGCCATAAAGCACACTTATGTCCCCAGGAGAGTAGGGAGCAGTGGTGCTGGACATATGCCAGTCACGGGCAAGAGGAGGGTGCACTGCCACTGTGTACAGTGGAACTGCCAGAAAGAGTGTGGCCTCTGGGGAGCAGGGGGAAGGCCAAATGAAGACAGGATGGAGGAGAACTGGGCCAAGAGGGGCCTGCTCTTCTCTACCATATTCTGAGTTGACAAGCCTGACATGGGCTGCTATCCTAAAGACACTTTCCTGGGAGTAAGACCTATTGAACGCAATGGGGCTTACTTTTGAGTAGACATGTGTGTAGGATTGTGCTCATGGTCTCACTGGCAAAACAGCTGGTGCAGCTTGAGAAGCCCATGGAGGGATCTGGAGCGTTCCAAGGGAATGGAATGAAACTTTTGTTCAAGTGGATACATGCAGATAAGATGTAAATTATCTGACATTTTAGCAATATTATTTCCTGAAGCTAGAAAAACTAACACAATTTCTAAATTACCTCTCATTACAACTGTACTTTGAAACACTGGAACCAATTCAAACTAAGTGCACAAACATTTGAATCCAGGCATGCACAATTAAGCTGGCAGAATTTGTTGGATTGTTTGTATTTTGTTCCCAAATTTGTTTCCGCTCAGTAAAGAGGATGTGCCATTTCATCTCAGCTACATGTACTTTTCTTTGACTAACATTCTCCTTTATTTCACTTCAAATTACCCAGTTTTTTGTGTCCATCTAGCAAACAAAGAATCAAACAAAAACATTTCTGGGAATTTAAATTTTTTTTCTCCACAAACATGCAACGTGGTAATACCTTGCAAAGTGTGCATTTAAAGACTTTCTTCCCTGCCTGCATACAGAATGCATGGATTCTGCAGACCTGTCTGCATCTCAGAAAATCTTTGTGATGCGTTGTGAGTTTCGACAGGAGAGAAATTCAGTTTGCATCCCAAAAAGAGTTAAAATTGCTGGCAAAATTCAAACAACAACAAGCCCATCAGTTTTGTGGCACATTTTTATGTTGCCCTATAGTTAAACTTTTATGACCCAGATAGGACATTTCTGGCCAGCTGGATACAGCAACACTCTTTGCTATCCTAATGGCTGTCAAAATTGTGAGAGTTTTGGCTTGTTGTCCAATATATATGCTATAAAATGATATTTTTCCTCTGCCTGCTTTATGCACAAAATTTTGTTTGGAATGGATGCTCAGCACATCCACTCTCTGTCAAGTCAGTCTATATTTTCACTGAAAGGATTCCGGTATAAGGGAACTTGCTGCTGAAGACTTGGTACAGTCTTCCTGGACACATACATTTACCACGACCAACCCTACAATCCAGAGTAACTATGGGAGCACAAAAGAGACATTACATGCACCCGTAGTTACTGCACCACCTAGTGAAAAACCTAATGGGAAATTCATATTGCAGTCCCAAATTTTGCAATCCCAAATTTTGCAATCCCACACTGCAATTTCCTTAATGGGAAATTCATACTGCAGAGTAAATAGTTCTTACACTGGAGCAAGGACTCCCTGTAGTTACTCTGGATTGCATCCATACTGTATTTACTAAGGAATTGAAAGCAGTTTGATCTAGAGCTCGCCTTTAGGAGAAAGGGTGAATGGTTCAATGGGTAAGCATGTATGTCACACCCAGAAGGTACCCGTTTTTTCTGTGCTACCTCCAGGGGAAAGGATTTGGGGTCTCAGGCTGGGACAGGCAACTCCAATTAAGTACTGGAAGAACTGCTGCTCATCAGGCTGGGAGGACCAGTGATTTTACTCTCCAATATCTTGTTATAATGCCTAATGTTATCATACCTCTCAATCATGAGAGGTCCAGCTGCCTAGACTGAAGGAAACCTCAGGAACCCAAAGGCTAGACCCCTTCCGGTGCTATTTGTACCTTGAGAGAGCTGCATCTTAAAGAGCAAGTGAAACTGAACCTAAGAACAACAACAGCACAACCAGACCTTGGAAAATGCCAAGAGATCCTGCCCAGTCCAGTTTTCAAACAACTGGTGGGGACCACTGATAAACCCTTTGCCAACCTGGCAGCTGCCAAGGTCTGGAAAGGGTCCAGGGATGTGCTTAAGTCCTACACAGGTTTAAAGGATGATCTTTGGCAGGTTCTCACCAACAATTTTCAGCACTTCCAGGGCCAGCAATGCTGTTGAGACTATAAACAAATCTTACAAACAAGCCAGTGGTAAGTTTTGAAGTTCTACTCCAAGGAGTAAAGGGGGAAAGAAACTCCTTTCTCCACTTGCCCACATTTTGCAACAGTGTCAGGTGGAGCAACTCCTCTCTGCGGAAAGACTTTAATGTATTTTCTCACCCTCTGCCAGTAACAACAGTGACTTGCAGATGGAGATTTTGGAAAACAGCAGATTCCTGAAGGTCAACAATAACTTCCCTTAACAATTCCTGGATGGTGGTTGAGCCTAATTTTTTTTAAATAAAATCATCTCTGTCTCAAAGAACAACCAAGATTATTTAGGGACACATTTACTATAATGAGAAAAGAACATTAAAGATCTATATTGGTTGTTGCCAATAAAATAGTCTGGCTAAAATAGACAAGTGGACCTGAATGACTACAGTTCTGGTTGCACATGTTGATCTGGCTTGAAAGAAAAAGCAGATCATGTTTTGCTCTGACAGCAAAAGCCAGCAAACCCCCAAATCCAGAGTAACTACAGGAGCACGGAAGAGACTTTACGTGCACCCGTAATTACTGCACCACCTAGTGTAAACCTATGGGCAATTCATATTGGAATCCAGAGGAAGTTGTTCTTACACCGGAGCAAGGACTCCCCGTAGTTACTCTGGATTTTGCCCATAATCTTCAGACTCATAGGACTCCTTCTCCTCTGTGCAGGCAAGGAGAGGACTCAGAGAGCGTCCAAGCACAGACTGCTACAAACCCCAAATTTCTCTTTCTAGGTGAACCTTTTTTCTCACAGCACTGAAAAGGCACGGACATTTTGAACACACACTATTGTTGGTTTGGTTTTTAAATTCTAGAACACACCATACTTACATCCTCCAATGACTCCACTAAAAATAACCTTTTCCTCACACTCCCCTGGCACACCTGGGGACCATTTGAAACACATCAATGTACCATGGCACATTGCTTGAAAATTGCTGGCATGGTCGGTATTGGGCAGAATGGCCAGATTCACGATGGTATCACACTGGCCTGGCCAAGATCATGGGTGGCCACAACTAAATCTAGTACTTCACATTCAGGATCTCTGAGATAACTGGCTTGAGCTGGATCCTGAAGTGCCACAAGCACACCTTAGTACTCTATAGAACGAACACAAGGTCTGCCTGGCAATCAAATGTGCCCGTGTTGCAATATCATTACTCCTGTCTCCGTCTTAGGAGTGCTCGGAGGCCCAAACATACCCTGGTGGAGAGACCAGGGGTGTTACTGGCCAGTCATGCAAAAAGAGATGGTTTTGATGGTCAGGGAAAGTCCCTTGGTTAGGTTTCCAGGCTGCATCTTTGTGGAGTGTGCTACCAACGTACTACTTTAAGACCCCGTTTGTTCCAGTCTATCTTTCAAACAGTAATCCCTCTTTTAGCTTTTCCTTGGTTGTGTTTGTATGTGTATGTGCACTTGCACTGGCATAGCATGGCTAGTGGGTGGCGGAGAGGGTGGTCCGCCCCAAAGAACCCTTGGGAGGTGACACACTGAGTGGGGGGCTTACCAAAGTTGTGTTTAATATCATGGGGGTTTGGAGTAGCCCCATGATATGATATATCGTTGGGTGCATATTTAACAGCAGAATTCAATGAATTTGTTTTGCTGTATCTCCTATCTAATAAAAGTTACGGTCAGAAAACAAGAAAACAAAAAATGCATGGAATCCTATGGAAAGTCACAATTAGTTGCATCGCGCCTTTACTGCTGAATAGGTGAGCATTCCTTAGACCTCTGGAAAGGGCAGGTTGAGAGGAATCCTTCACCACCAGGCGGTCCTGATCCACTGAGCACAGCCACAAATCAGCCCTGGCAGGAGAGGGAAATCCATCTTCCAAGCTGATCTAAGCAGCTGATGTCACCGAGGGGCAATACGTCATTGAGCATTATGCACGCAAGCAATAGCAGGAGTGGGTTTTGACTATTGTTTGTGAGGAAATATTAACCGCATTTATTTTCTGGCTGCTATTCTTTGTTTCACAGCATAACTATTCCTGTCTCAGCCTCACCTGTCCTTTACTGTTGTAAGGACAAGAGCAAGGGAGGAACTACGCACACCACTCTCAGCTCCTTAGAGGAATACAAAATACAAAAATTTGAAAATATTAATACTGGTATTAATTGTATTAATACTGATAAAAATAATTAAATAATTTCATACGGAGGTGTAAAACATTTATGGGCCTGGGTGTCAAATGACCTAGTTAAGCCACTGTTTGTGTCTGTATGTGTGTGTGTGTCAGAGAGAGAGACAGACAGACAGACAGAGGGAGGGAGAGAGATGGAGAGCCTAACTCCTGTAGGTCATGGTGATCCAGAGGAATCCTTGCATTGTATGTAGATGTGTAGTGTCCTTGGGAATATCTGTCTCCAAGGTGGGGGTGTGCTTTTTGCTGTTCATCACCAGTGATTAGCGGGGGGGGGGGGTTGTCCCCCAGCACTGGCTCATCATTGGCCGTGTACCTGCTCCTGCCACGTGCTGAGTTCATCTTGGTGAAGCATTTCCAGCTGCCAGTGTTGAGGCTGATTGGATATGTTGGTGAGCTCTTTGGACACTGCACTGATGATGTGCGAATGTCACAGCAATGAGGTGCCACCTTCACCAGAATGACAATTGGAAGTCACAAAGATGACACACTGATGTCACGGCAATGACATGCTGGTGTCAGGATGCCACTCCATGAATCCTAGAATCCTAGAATCCTAGAGTTGGAAGGGACCTAGTAGGTCATCTAGTCCAACCCCCTGCCTGCAGCAGGAAATCCCCCTAAGCCCCCCATGATCACAGGCTGGGCTGTTTCCACTGATGCTGTGAGTTTTACGAGAAAGGGCTGTTCCAGAATTGTGGGGTTAAGAGACTGTGCCTGTTAAGCAGCAGGCCAGGGTTCAAGACCTGGGTCGGCCCCACAAGACAGGGTGAGCTCCTGTCCTTAGCCCAGCTCTGCGACGCAGCTGGATCCAATCGTATTGGCTCTGCCTTTCCATTGGACTAATTCAGTGGCGTGGAGAGGGGGATTTGCTGCTTGGGTGACAGCCTATCCTCCATAACAATCCAACCCAGGCTTTCGTGCTTCACATGCAGTGACGAGCACAATCACCTAGACTTTCAAGACTGATGGATGCCAAGTTTTGTGCCAGAGCAGTTTGGCCAGGACAGGTGTGGCATTTGGCACTCGTTGCAGAAGCCTCAGTGTGGCATTTCTAGGACGGGCAGAGGACACAACGGATGTCCCATGAGAATCTGTGGGGCATTCAAATAAGATTGGGCTGAACACACCAGCTTTTAACTGTACCATTTTGGAGACCATCAGAGAGTAGCCTTTAAGCCTCCGCTCACTGCATCTGAAGCATTTAAACTCCTGACAAGCCTCAAAGGATGAGAACTTGAGTTTATGACTCCAGTTCATGGCTCAAAATACTTGTTTTTGGTGGACTTGTGCTTAGTCTTGTGCTTGGACTTGGATGGGTCACTGACTTGGGCCCATCTTGAGTTTGAGGAACTGAGTTGGAACAGAGTCTCTCTGTGCAGAGGTTTGAATCTGCCTGTGTCTGTGGGGGCTGCTTACTCCGTCTTGTAATTCAAACCAGGGAAGCAGTAGCAGGAAAGCTCCAGCCAGGAGGCAAAGAAAGCCTTGTCTTGCATCAAGCAGGAGGCAGGCTGGAGGGGAATCTCTTGTCCACTTCCTAAGGAACTGATACTCATTAGAGAAAGGACGGGTGACCTGGATGTGGGAAGGCAGAAGGGGGAGCCCAAGGGGCTTCTTTCCTTAGGATCGGCTGGAGGAGAAGAAAGGAAAAGGGGGAGCCAGGAAACAGTTGGCTCTGGTCCTAAGAACATCAGAAGAGCCTCCAATGGATCAGGCCAAAGGCCCACCTAGTCCAGCTTCCTGTATCACAGAGTGGCCCAGCAGATGCTTCAGGGAGCACGTATGACCACTGCATCCAGGTGCCCCGGCATCATTTGCTGCTTCACTTCCCTCCCCCTGTGGTCCCTCTAACCCCTTCCGCCTTGCCAGGTTTGGACAACGCCCAGTGCTTTCGAGTCCATGCCCTGGGAAGCCGAGGCCGTATCACACGGACTCAGGTCAAAATGACGGGAACATTTCAGGAGGCGAGTCAGAAACCCAGACTTGTTCATGAGTCATTTGCAGAGAGCAGAGACTCAGGACTTGAGTTTGGACACACAACCAAATTCTGTGAGCCTCTCATTTCATGGACTATGAATAGTGCTGCACAGAGGTGAGAATGGATGAATCACAGAGTCTCTCTCTCTGTCTCTGTCTCTCTCTCTCTCTCTCTCTCTCTCTCTCTCACACACACACACACACACACACACACACACAAACACATTGCAGTGCCCCAGTTCAAAGATCAGGACTAGATCCACCCAACTCTCCAGGAGGACCAGGTGATCTTTCTCCGTCTGCGCTCCTTCCCTCCTCCCTCGTTCCTTCTCTCCCTGTGTTGTGGAGGACAGACAAAGTGATATGTCTGTCATCTGCCATTACCATTAGAGGAGACTCTTGTTCTTTTATTACAACTGAACTCTGCCGGATTTCTCAGCAGGAATGCTAAGTGAAATCAATGTCTGGGATTTCCAGCATGAGCTTGGAGGTCACAAGCACTCTATCATTTCTGAGCATTATCCCTTCCCTCACCCCACCTCCTCTCCCTCTCGGAGCCTCCAACTGGCACACAGCAGATGGAAAACAGCAGGCTTCAGAGAGACCTCCCCGCGCTACTTTACAGCCTTTTGGAGGTCCCCTTCAATATATACTCCTCTTCAAAACCAGCACCCCTTTGCCATTTAAAGATACATGATGTTTGTGTCCTTTGACAGAACTGGAAGCCAAAGGCAGTGAAAAACCTAAACACTGGAACACCTTACAACACACACACTCACACTCACACACACTCACACAAAGAGAATAAAGGATGAGCAATAGTATTTTGGTGGCTGCCAGTACCAAATCTTAATTTATTTTTTGACTGATAGGAAGGCCTTTGGATTAGCACAATTCCTGCAGTTACAGCTGTAAAGCAGGCCTCCGTCAGTCTTGGAAGACTATGGTATCGTGCTCGGCACTGCATATGCTGCATGCGAAGCACAAAAGCCTGGGTTAGATTGTTATGGAGGAGAGGCTGTTACCCAAGCAGCAAATCCCCCTCTCCACACCACTGAATGAGTCCAATGGAAAGGCAGAGCCCATACAATTGGATCCAGCTGCGTCACAGAGCTGGGCTAAGGACAGGAGCTCACCCTGTCTTGTGGGGCGGATCCGGGTCTCGAACCCTGGCCTGCTGGTTAACAAGCACAGCATACAATAAATAAATGGTAACAATAAATAAAAACCATAAACAATTAAAAGTAATAGGTATTCTGTGAGTACGGGACTGAACCAAAAATATACGAACTCTGAGATATGGAGGGTATGGAATGTTGACACATAACACAGACTATCTCTGTGCATCACAGTAAGAAACATCTAACACAGGAATGGTCCATAGATTATACAAACATGATCCCCCAAACAATTCTTCAATCTCCAGTCCCTCCCAGTTCCAACCTCCCCCAGACCAGTTTCCAAGTGACTGGCACAGCAACCTTTGAGCCTCTCAGCCCTCAAGAAGCAGAACTCCTCTGCCCTATGAGAACCGATAAGATCCCCCATGGAGTTCCATGATGCAGAAACATTTTGTCTTCAAAATGGGCAAAAGAATCTTCAGCCCTGGACTACCTACATATGAATCTGGTGATTGATGAGGAAGGGTCTCATGGCTGGATTGATGAGGAAGGGTCTCATGGTTGGATTGATGAGGAAGGTTCTCATGGCTGGATTGATGAGGAAGTGTCTCCTGGTTGGAATGATGAGGAAGGGTCTCATGGTTGGATTGATGGGGAAGGGTCTGTTGGAATGATGAGGAAGGGTCTCATGGTTGGATTGATGAGGAAGGGTCTCATGATTGGATTGATGAGGAAGGGTCTCATGGTTGGATTGATGAGGAAGGGTCTCATGGTTGGATTGATGAGGATCTCATGGCTGGATTGATGAGGAAGGGTCTCATGTGGATTGATGAGGAAGGGTCTCATGGCTCTTCTGAAAGACGCTTGTTTGGGGGGAGGTTTCCTGCCACCCAGTGAATTTTAAAAAATGGTCAGTCCTGACCCAAAACACAAAATTAGTTCATCCAACCTGGTGTTTCTCGGGTTCTTCTCCTGAATAAAAACTCATTCATGGTAAAGGAAATCAGACTCTGAAGTTTCTTTCATTTCATTAAATTGGATTTGGCTACAGAAGAGCAAGTGGCTCCTCCTCAGTCTCTTTGATCCTGGGGGGCAGAGAGTGGATGGAGGGTTCAGTGGGAATACCTGTTTGCCTGGACTGGCCTGAATCTGGGCCTGCTCACTGGTGGTCCAAGACAACTTCAGACACGTGTCCGTTCAAGGAATCCATTGCAGAACAGCGGGACAGTGCAGGTACAGGCTGTGGGACACTGGGTGGAGGATCAGGTTGATCTGATCTGTGGGACACTGATCTGTGGGACCCTGAATGGAAGATCAGGTTGCCCTCCAACCTTAACCTGGAGTTCTTCACATTTCATCCCTAACGTTGAGTGCTTGAAACCATGTCCAGGGTGACCAGATGCTCAAACCTCAAAGGGAGGACAAGGTCTTGGATTCCTCTCATCCTGATCTTTCTGGCAAACAATGACTTATTTGCCTACTCATGAGTAAAGCCGTGATATTGCACACTTTCACTTTCCCATAGAGCTCAATACATATTTTTTTTATTTTTAGCTTTTTGGCCATAACATTTGATAGGAAGGAGATATTTTAAAACCGATTTTTGGACTGGGTTCTGCCCTTTAATATGAACACTATGGGGCCTGCACACCACTGCAAAGTTCTAAAAGGAAGCCAAAATGGAGTACAATGAAGTCAGTTTTGGAGGACATCCGGACAGGAGGTTAGAAAAGAGGACAAATACGGAAATTTCCAGTTTTGTGATTTTATTTTTTATTTTATTTTAAATACTTATATCCCGCCTTTCCTCTCCTATAAGAGGGAGCCCAAGGCGGCTAACAACAGGATAAAACACCCTGGATGATCACCCTGACCATGTCTCATCATTCTGAATAGAACCTACTGTTTAGCACAGGTAGAGCCAGCACGAAGCAGGCAGTGAATTCATTCCAAAAAAGTACTATAGAAGTACTAAAGCCAAGTCCTTGCATGGAAATTTTGCCCACAAACCCCATTCAGACCCTCGAGCATTTACAACGATCTTTCTAGAAGCCTCCACACAATACCACACAATAAAAAAACCGTCTGAACACACAACATCTCTGAACAAGTCAAGCAGTTCAGTCTTACCGTACCTTGCTTTTGGGTGGAGGGCTGGTTGTGCTCTTGTCGGTATGGATGCTGGTGGGTGATACGGCTGCGCCAATGTTGCTTGGGGGGATGCCAGGTATTTTTCCACCAGGGGACACTTGCATCGCAGCAAGTTGAGCAGCATACAACTGCTGCAATGGGGGGGGGGGCAGAAAATGGGGAGAAAATAGAAGAGGTCATCAGTGTTGGGAACCAATACGAATGAAAGAAGAAAAGTGTTTGTGGGGTGGGGACCATGTTCCTCATCTGATATCTCCATTCACATCACCCCAGGCACATTTTCCTTTTAAATCTCTCTCTTGGCCTCTGGTTCCATTACGCAGCACGACACGGTGCTCAACCACAGAACAGCACCACTCAAAGTTTTAATTTCAGTTTTTCCTTGTGAGAACTATTCAGTCTTAATCTGTGGACAGGCTCACTTGCAGGGTGTTCTGCTGTACTCGAGGGCCCCAGTTTACAAAAGTGCATGCATTGTGCAGCAACAACCCTCGGTTTACCACTGATGTTCAGCTGAGAAGCTGCTGCAGCAAACTCTCTCTGGCGCACTGGCACTCACACCTTTTAGGGACATTTATTCCCTAAGGAAGTATTTTCAGGGGAGGGCTAGGGTAGCAATTCAGTCCCCAGGATCGTGCCCTTGTGGGGGAAGTGGGGGCTATTTTCAGAGTAAACCTAGATGCTGCCAGGGTGCAGGGGGTGTGGGGAGTCCCACAGAGCACTTTCGGGGCTCCCTGCAGTTTACAAACAGTGAACGTTGTGATGATGAAAGTGGAACTTTTTGTTCTGTTGTGATTGAATGTTCACTACTTAGAAGCTGTGAGGATTCCTGCAAGGGCTCTGTGGGACTCCCTACAGACCTCCCTGGGCCCTCGCAGCCCCGAAGTTTAAACATAGCCCCTGTTTCCCTGAGGAGCCTCTGGGGACTGTGTTGCTGCTTTCCTCGTGATCCTGCCCCTTGAAAGGAATGGGACGTTGTTACAGGAGCTCGGGGGTTGCAATGAGTACCAATACTCTAGTGAACATTTTGGTGTGGTGTGTGTGTTTTTAGCCCTCCTTGGTCATTCCAAGACACCCTGGGCCTGAGGAGGTGTTTTCCCATGCAACATCCTGTGACGCCCAATGCCACTCTTGCCGGTATGACCGCGTAGAGCCCCAATCCTAACTTCTCCTTCTCTCCTCCCTGAATTCAAAAAGGAAGAGGGGAATGGCACAGGAGAAAAGGATGAAGGGAAGGGTATTGCTGGACTAGAGTGGAAGAATGGCAGAGATGCTCCTCTGCAAAACCTGCCTTCTCAGTTGGCCTTATGGGTGGTTCACTGAATCACACGTTACTTTCAAGAAATTATTTTGTGTATACCTTAAAAAAGTGCCTGAAGATAGAAATATTTGGAGGGGGGGAGTGGGAAAGAAATAATGTATGCTGAAGAGTATGATGGTAGCAATACACTGTTTTGATTCACACAACAATACACACAGCCATTCACATTGTTGCCTGAATTACTCCGAGGCCAAGGCAATGGGGAGCAAACAAACGCTGACAATGAACATACGGAAAACGGGGTCTGGATCAGCAACATGCATTAGTTCACTGCTTCAAGGACAACAAGGTGAACAAAATTAAACACCTCCGCCAAAGATGTTTCCCATTGTAATGCTAAGTACAACCACGCTGGGTGGGATAACAAACAAAGCAAGGACAAACACGCAACAATATTGTGACCAACTGTACAATTGGCCATTGTTGTTGTTGCTTGATCTTCTTTTGGCATTGACTGTTTACATTAGCGGAGCAATAAAGGTTGGAGGGCACCAGTCTATGGAATGCTAAACACAGCACGTACGCTCCAAGGATGAATCTGGAGTAGCATTTCAAGGTGACCAGGTAGCATTTAAAGCACTAAGAGATTCCAATAACTTTCGGAGATGCAGGAAAATATAATGAATGTTGGTGCATGTGCACATACATGGATGAATGCACGCACATACGCATCTCTCTAAGCACCTGATTCTGACCTATTTAGACTGGCCTAACTCACCTGGCCGGTCTTCCCATGGTGGTGTGGGGTGGTTGGTGTATGCCTTTGCAGTGGTGTAACACCCCCAGGAGTGGGGCAGAAGCACCATAAGGTATTTTTGTGACTCTCCTTGGTCAGCATAGGACTTATGCCGAGGCTTATGCTGGCCTAACTGGAGATTAGGATTGCAGCCTATGGTTATTCCAACTCTGTAATAACTTGCTCTAAATGCCCTTGGCTCAGTTCCCAGGAGAGACTAAAGGTCATATTTCTGGGCGCCTCAAGACAACGTGGGCCTTGGACAGTGATCTCAGCTTCAGTTTTCAGCAATTCCACTTATGGGGATCTCTGGGCTAAGAAAGCATAGCATCTGGTCCTTCTTATGCACCTTCAGCATAGGAAGGATCTGGAAGCATGTTTGTCTTACAAAGCAGATTTTCCCAGAGGAAATAATGGAAACTCAGACAGTTGGTTCCACAACCCAAAAATATTCATATAAAATATTAACTGGATGTCAAAATGATGACAAAACACTGTAAACAAATTCAAAACGCTGTAATATAATACAGAACCCAATTACTGTAATAGTAGTTACAACACTGTAATAGTCTGTACAGTAAAACAAAGAGAAAAACCCAATCTTAACCTGCAGTTAGGCCAGCCTAAGTCCTGGACCAAGTCCTGTGCTGACCAGAAAAGTGTTGTCAAGCGCTTCAGCGCCACCCCTGGGGTTGCACTTGCCCCAGGAAAGGGAAGAGCAGTGAGTTGTGCTTGCCTGGGTTAGGACTGCACCGAGAGTCTCTCATGGGGTTCAGCAACCTGATGCTCGAGCACCAAAGCATTAGCTAATCAGTCACATGCAGGTTTCACAAAAATGATTAGGCTGACTGTTACTTGAAAAATTCTTGCAAACAAGCCTAATCTCTGGTTCTGTACAAAAAATGGTGGTAAGTGGCCCAAAGGTCCCCTAAGTGGGCCCAAATGGTCAGAGAGCTCCATCCATGGAAGGCTGTAAGGATGAAATAGTTGCATGATGAGACATGCATGTGCTGGAACTGGCTGGTTTCTTCCTCCTTGCTTAGTCAGTGACACTCTTCTTGCAGACCTGCCATGCCTTGTAACGCGAAATGAAATGTACAATATGCAGGATGGGGTGCAGCATGTTAATATTTTTAGACAAGATTGAACTTGGACATTATTGAATCTGTCTGTTCAGATTTAATCATTCTGGGGCAGGACAACTTCTGGCTGGAGACCAGGAAAGGACACTGGAATGACCGCATGCTGTGAATCAAGATGCTTAACTGACAGCAATTTCCAGAATGAAAAGTTATGGCACCCTCAAGCAGTCAAACAAAGGACCGTCTCTACCCAAAGGTCTATCATGGAGAGCTCCCAAATTTGGATTAATATGACGCTCGAGGGATTCTGCCAACAGCCTCCATGGCAAAGCAGTGCATGAAACACAATCTGTATTTTGCCATCTTCCCATAAGTGTACATTCACCATGTCTTGGGTGTCTCTCGTCATGGCAAAGGCAGAGCTTTCCGCATCTAAATAACTGGAGATGGAGCCAATTTCGTTCTGTCATTTGTTTAGTGCTACTGCTGGGGGAAGGGAAGGTATTTGGAGACGTTCTGCAAAGCTGATTGGAAACATCAGTGCTAAGCCAGATTTTCAAGGACTTGAGGACCAGTCTTATCTTTAGGACCCAGTACAGCTGCACTGCGTCCCAGGAAAACATTCCCTTCCCTTGAGGGAGACAGTGTCTGTGACTGCCCTCTCACTAAGGAAGCACCACAGACCCCGCTGTCATGGCTGTAGCAGTGCCGTGAAGCTGGAAAGGACTGGGCTCTTACAGAGTGGAAGGCTCTGACCCAGTTTACACAGACGTACCATGCACATCCCCAGTGTGGTCTGCACTCCCTGCACCCTCAAGGGATGCCCCTGGACAGTGTGAGAACCACCACCCAGAACCACCACACTGTCCAGTTTACCCTTTATCTGCAGAGGATAGCTGCCATCTCCATTGTGGTGGTTCTCACACGGTCATCCCTTGAGGGTGCAGGGAGTTCAGACCACTCTGGGGATGTGCTGGGGTGAGGGTGACACCAGTATTTCTGATTAATACCATCATGTTAGACATCATTTGATGTGTCATTTCATGCAGAACGCAATGAAACAAACCACATTAAAATATCTTGTAGTAAAAAAGAAAGACACGGTAGGGTTGGAGTAAAGGTTGCATCACTGTGTCAGCTGCCTGGCCATCATGGACTGACAGGCTGGCCTCCCCTACTGGGTAACGCAAACCTCCGCGATGCAACTGAGGTTTATCTTTATTGTTAGTGTGGGTTGCATGATTTCATGTTGCCTTGCTGGAGCTTGCTGCAAGAATCCACAGATTCCCCAAACACAGCAGAGGCGGGACCTCCGACTGAAACGCAGCTACATCTCCACTGACAATCAACATGTTTCTTTCTATTTTTTCTACTTATTCAGCTTCAACTCATTTTATGCATCCGTGATTTTTACAATGTTGAATTCGACCTTAAATTCTTTAGGGAACGCTGTCAATCCTGAGCCACCATCTTAATGACTGTCACCTATATAATAAAAGCAATATTCTGCTAAATTTTTAAGAAAATTATGGATGCAGAAGAAAGGCATGGGCCAGTGGAAGAAAGTTGGTGCATGTCCATGTGCTGACTGACCTCCCTCTCATGGCACGTTTGCATCACCCTTAGGATGCAGCAAGCGACCGAATGGAGAGGTAGGCTTGGTCTCTGGGTTGTACCATTGCTACAGAACCATTGTTAAAAATACATACATGAGAGCCTCTTGTTCTGATTTTCTGGTATGCATTCCCACATTGAGTGGCTGTGATTTGTTCATAAGCAGGCCTCTGTCAGTCTTGGAAGACTCTGGTATCGTGCTCGGCGCTGCATACACTGCATGCGAAGCACGAAAGCCTGGGTTGGATTGTTCTAGAGGAGAGGCTGTTACCCAAGCAGCAAATCCCCCCTCTCCACGCCACTGAATTAGTCCAATGGAAAGGCAGAGCCAATATGATTGGATCCAGCTGCGTCGCAGAGCTGGGCTACGGACAGGAGCTCACCCTGTCTTGTGGGGCCGGCCCGGGTCTCGAACCCTGGCCTGCTGGTTAACAGGCACAGCGTCTTTACTGCTTGCGCCACCCACAGCCCACAAGGAGCTATATATATAACCCCATGAACTACATCTGTGTAGTACAAACAATATATTGTATGACACTTCCACTACCTATATGGAATATGGATTAAACTATCAAAGTTCAACTAACATACTGAGGTTGAAATCCTAATATTTCCTAAGAGTAAGGCCACGTTCCTAAGAGTAAGGCCAATTTGACACAATGGGATTTACTTATGAGTAGACATGCATAGGATTGTCTTTAATCCTAAAGACAGTTTTCAGGGAGTAAGACCCATTGAACACAATGAGGCTTACTTTTGAGTAGACATGGTTAGGACTGTGCTGTATGTCCCCCCATAGAGGAATATGTATAGCGGGTTGTCCAAACCTTTTGGTAGGAGGGCAACATCATCTCTCTGACACTATGGTGGGAGCTGGAAAAATGATTTATATTTCAAATCTGAATAAATGTATGTGTAAGATTATGACATTGCAGTAGTTGCCGGAGGGCTCTTGCTGAGGGCCACATGCAGGCTTGCTGAGAGCCATATTCAGCTCCAGGGCCAGGCTTTGGACACCCCTGGTGTATAGGAACGCTGCGCATGTAAAAATTAATGAAAAACATGCACACTTCTTTCAAAACACCCTCAGACCCTCTACCCTTCCAGAACGGTTACATGTGCAACACCCCCCTCGCTTCCACATCACTTTCAATGTGGTTTACAAACCAAAAAGGGAAAAAGAACGGAATCAAAGTCACAGAAAAACACCGTATAAAACACTGAGAAAGAAAACCACGATGACAGCAACAAGACGAAGGATCTCAGGAGAAACCCTTCCGTATCTGGCCCCAGAATCAACGAGGCCAAAATCAAAATTTCAATAGGAGACAACAAAGGAAGCAACAAGAGACAAAAATGTCTTTCACTCTGTTTATGTGCATAGGATTTCTCCTCCTCTCTTCCATCAAGGCCCAAGAATGGAGGAGCGACTGGATCCTGCCCAGCTGGATCCTGCCCAGCTGGACTGCCCGAGGAGCGACTGGATCCTGCCCAGCTGGGCTACACAGAGGTGGCTGCCTCAAGTTCCTTCAGTGCTCCCGCCGTCCATACAGAGCACTGCCTGCCCACTGCTATTCCATTCATACGGAATACGAGAACACCCCAAAGAGCAGTCCTGGTGGCTCCTTCTTCTCCTCCGACTTCTGTGCTGTTCACAGGCAGGAGCCCATCACTGGGCACTTCCCATCAGCAGCTTCTAGAATCTGCTGCGCAGCCCTTGCAGTAACACATCATTGTGAAATGAGCGGAGCAGATTGCCTCTCCCTCTGCAAATTAAGAACAGCAAACTGGAGGGCTGCCCAAATAAGTCACATATTTGTACATAACAATCTTCACGCCGTGTGACAGTAATTGAAATGGAGTGAGAAGGCTTGAAAGCCGGCCAGCAAGGAAACTGGAGAGGGTCATCCGGGTAAACACTGTTGGCTGATACATTCCACATGAACGTGCGTCCGATGGAAGCAGCGCAAATGCTTCAAGCGAACAAAGAAAGCCACCACTGGTTCATCCAGGCCTATCTCAGTGCAAGTGAGATCTGGTGCACTTCCTTCTGGAAACAGCTACAAAAGGACACACACGCGTCTGAGTCACTCCAGGAAAGAAATGTTACAGGAAACAGCTGCTCTGCAACTGCTCTGCAAGGTCCAAAACTTCACGGAAGAGCCCACAAAATGTGCATGTCACAGCTTTTAAAACCAGAAAAAGGAATCCTTTTCTTAGAGGTCTCAGTTAAGATCATTTAAAAAACCCACCACTAACCAGTTTTGCATTACATTATATCTAAAACCGATCAGGGTCCAAGAGCAGGGACATCACAAGGGTTCGCGTCACCTGGTATGGAGGCCAGCGCATCACCCACATGCAACCCTCTCCCCACACGAATCTAGCAATGCCCATGACCAAGAGACAGAGTTTTCTGAAGACATCTCAGCTGTACTTGGGGCTTAGACTGGCCTAACAGGAGGATGGGATTATAGCCTTCATGTCTAAGCCATGCTTGGAGACCTCTGAAGGCAAAGCTGGGAGATGCAAATATGACAATAAATACATTAACACCCAATCCTATCAGTCTCCCCACTGATGTAGCCATGTCACCAGATGCAGCTGCCTCCTGCGTGGGAGCAATCCCAGAGGAACCCTCCAGGCAGGCTGACCATGTCATAACTGCAAAAGTGGGCAAAGCCCCCCCCCCCCCAACAAATGCAAGACATTCAGGAAAGATGGAGGACTTGACAAAAAGAAAAGCTAAATACACCCATATAGGTTGTTTTCATACGGTTAATTTAAACACTATATTTCTTATTAATTTAAAACTGTTGCATATAGGATGCAATGCTGAACACAATTTCCTAGGATTAGGCCCCACTGAATACAATAGGACTTCCTTCTGAGTAGACATGCTTAGGATTGCACTGATAGGGTTCAATCCTAACTTAGGCTGCAATCCTAAAGACACTTTCCTGGGAGTAAGACCCATTGAACACAATGGGACTTTCTTTTGAGTAGACAAGGTTAGGATTGTGCTCCAAGGCCGGCACAACTCATCAGTTTTCCCATTCCCGTGGTAAAGAAAGAAGGTAAGTACATGTCTGTGCACTGGCCTAACCCTTCCCAAGGCGTGGCACGGGAGTGCCTTACAGCACTTTTGTGACACCCCAGGCCAGCTTGGGGCTTGTGTTGGGGCTTATGCCAACCTAACTGGGGTTAGGATTGCTGCCATAATGTATTACATAGAATATATTAATTACAAGAATTAATTCTGTGTTGTCTACTCACAAGAGAAGTAGGACAATGAAAATTTTTTCCAGGGTGCCATGCTAAAAAGAGGACACGGCCTGGAAAAAGAGGACATATGGTGTGGTTTCCCTGCCTGCAGGCAAGGGAACACTAGCGCCTTTGCATGAGGATAGGCCCCCACTGCCCTGACAGGTATTCTCATACTTCTACTGCAGCACAACCCATCCACTTTGGGGCCCAATCCATCCACCCCACATATCTCTTCCATATTCTGTGCAGCTACATGAATACTGACACTCAAATTAAAAGACACCTTGGTCTGCTTATACTGTAAGCATCACAGAAACAGAATTACCTTCAATTCTTATTTAGGACCAGCACGGGCCGGATGAATGTATCTTTTGGGACTATGGCATGGAAGATTTGGGTGATGGGCTGGTGTGGCCTGTGTTGCCTACCTCTGGTTTAGGGTTTGAGATGTTTTTTATGACATGTCTGTTATTCTTTGAGTTTATAGGGAACTTTATTTGTGTACAGTTCTGGGTATGAAATACTTTCCATTGAGAAGGTTACCTGGTGCTATCCTTGATTTGTGTGTGTGTGCGTGCATGTGTGTGTGTGTGTGTGTGTGTCAAATGATGACTTTTTTCTTCTACTTTTTAACATTCTGGAGGACAAAAGGATAAAAAAACTTGGGATGGATGAAAATTCATAGTAAGTTTCAGGTAATGCAGGAGCCCATCCATGCTCAGGGCTTGAAATCCAGAGGAAAATTCAGCTATGAAACAGTGGCCTGTGCAAAGGACAGGTAGGATGAAGGTTCTGGATTGACCAGGCCTAACAAAGGTACAAGAAGGCCAAGTGACAAAGGAACCCTTGTTGTCCACTGTAGTGCAGGTGCTGGTTCCGTCCCCAGCTGCAATTTCCACTGAAGACCACTTATCCCAGTAAGCATCAGAAGCCAAAGAAGCATTTTCATAGCCCGATCCTAATGGGCCCCAGTGCTGCAGCCCCAGCACGTCACTGCCGGCAGGAGAGCGGGGGAAGCGGGGGGGGGGGGGGGCCTTAGTTGCAATTCTTGAATTATTTTGTAAATCCTCATTTGAACGTCTGTGCATGAAAATGCAGCACAGAAATTGGCTTGGACGTTCTGCTTCCTGATGATCTCTGCTACATTCCCATTTCTCAGCCAAAAAAAGTCTGCTACTCACTGGGATATCAAAGGCAACCAGAGCATTTTTTAAAACAGAGAGTAAATGTTTTGCAATTCCTAAGTTATTACAGTTTCACCCCAAATCATTATAAACTGAAATTACTGTCCATATGCAGGAGAGTTTTCAATCGCTAACAATGAGATTAATTAAGAAAGACCCTAATCCACATGCTAAAAGTTAATCATTTGCAAATTTGTAGTTAACAGGAGGGGAAAAATACTTTTTAATATGGTAAATTCTTTTCATTTCTCGTCTTCATTATACTGAGTTATTCCAGAACAGATACTAAAGCATACACCCCAAAACACTCTCTCACTCTCTCTCTCTCTCCACACACACACACACACACATACACACAAAAACACACACACACACACACACACACACACAACTAGTTGACATTTTTGAACAGCAAAGATGGAAATTTCCCGACAGATAAATGTAAAAAATCATCTATAATTACATCACTGAAGCTACATGTATTTTTCCCATCAGGTCTTTGAGTCTGATTGATAAGTGGGTTAACAAGATGAGATGTGTTAAATATGTACGTGATGAATGCTAAGGAAAGGGAAGTTGTGACAACATTGGGGGGGAGGGGAATCGAAAGTGATCCAAAAGTAACTAGCATTCCCAATTGAAATAATTTTAGTTTATAAAAAAAAATTATCCAATTAATCATGCATATATAAATCTGTGCAATATGAAAGTTTAGTATAAGACAGGAGTCGGCAACCTTTCTGTGCTGCAGTACCAAACTTCTGTTACGATGTCATTCCAACAATGTCATGAGTGCTGACATAATTATAAAATTCTACCTACATACCTACTACCTACCCCCCTCCCTCTCTCTCTAGAATCCTAGCGGTGGAAGGGACCCAGTAGGTCATATAGTCCAACCCCCTGCCTGTAGCAGGAAATCCTCCTAGAGCATCCCAGTCGCATGCTGGTGAAGACCCCCAGTGAGGGAGAGTCCACCACCTCCCTTGGCAATCTCTTCCACTGCCAAACTATCCTCACAAATTTTTTCCGGATATCCAACCAGAATCTCCTTCCTTGCAGTTTGTCCCCATTGGTTCTAGTTCTGCTTTCAGAAGCAGCTATGAACAAATGAGCCCCTTCCTCCCTATGCAGCCCTTCAGGTATCTGAAGAGGGGGATTAGGTCTCCCCTCAGCCTCCTCTTCTCTTGAACATCCCAAGTTCCCCCAACCTTTCCAGGTAGGGCTTCCTTTCCATCCCACTGATCCTTCTTGTCGCTCTCCTCTGGACTTGCTCCAGTTTGGCTGCATCTTTCTTAAACTGAGGTGCCCAGAACACCTAAGGAGCAGAAATAAATCTGAGTAGACCATAGGGGTCCACAATAAGCCAGAGTAAAATTGGTGATGGCAAAAAATTCTGAGTCCTTGGCCGACCCTTGCCTCTGAAACTCAGGATGTGGCACAACGACACCAGCCCTGTGAGCATCTGGTCCTTGTGCTGCTGCCTCTGGGCCAGCCAGGTGCAAAGATTTGACCTCACTTGTCAGCTCAGGATATGGCCTACTTAGGCCAGCTTAGCTGGGCCATTTTTCTGGCCTAAAGTCAGAATTGCAGCTTTAATCTTTAGTGTTCCAGAATTTTCTCATTATTGCTCTTAGGATTCTCAGCAAATCCAGTGCGCTCGATAACAGAACATTTATGGCTTGTCACGTTCATGGTTCCTGCAACGCTTTAGCCCTATTTGGGGCTCTCCTAATGCAAAGCATCTGAGGAATTCTGGGGGGATCAGAAGAGTCAGGAAAATGAGAAGAATCTCTTTGGGCAAATCTGTTCCCTTTTCTTAATTAGAGGATTTGCTGTTATCTAAGATGAAATCCTTGTTAGCTAAATATTCTCTGATTATGGGATTTGTCCACCACACACAACCAGTGGATTGTAACGCAGGAGTGTTTAATGCTGAGCCTCCAAATCTCTGATGTCCTCCACTGTTCACAGCAGACAATGCTGGCTGGGAGAAGAATGCCGAGAAGGAAGAGGCTGCCACCACTTTCTTGTTCTCCATCCATGCGCAGCACTCCCAGGCAGTGTGTTCAAGCAGCTGACTCCCCGGATGACAGTCTGTTTCCTCCAGCCTCAGAGATGACACACTCCTCATGCTCTCCTCCACTTACTTAACAACCCCATCAGGTGAAAGAACGGAAGAGCCAGAGAGGCTGCTGGTTCAGCCCTCCCTCTGACACTTTTCTGTGCGTAGGAATGTGGGTACGACACTCCTCCCCCTCTTAGGGCCCAATCCAGAGTAACTACAGGGAGTCCTTGCTCTGACGTAAGAACAATTTACTCTGGATTGCAATGTGAATTTCCCATAGGTTTTCACTAGGTGGTGCTGTAACTACGTCAATGTAAATGTCTCTTTGTGCTCCTGTAGTTACTCTGGATTGTAGGGTAAGAATGTTTGATAACACCCTCGGAAACAATGATAAATCCTCATGGCACATATAAAAACAAGAAACCATGAAAATGTGTCTCCCACGAGGCTGTTGGGAACAGAGTCTAACACCCCCTCCATCTTGTCCCCTCCGTCACCTTCAAGGGGCAGCCTGATATTTGAGGCAAGGGCATCAGCATCAGCTGCCTTGCCTGATGTTTCAAGGGGTTTAGAGGGTTACAACAATTGGCAGCCTGCAGATTCCATCCGATTTGCCTGGCACTTGCACCACTACACCCTCCTCTTGGCTCTCTTTGAGATTCATGACTGGCATCAACTTTTTCTTGGCAAGCCTGAGCGTCTGCAGGCCCAGCTGCCCTCTCCCCTCTCCTCCCCTTACTGTTCCTTCTTTGCCCCCTTCCACCCTCTCCTGATCGTCCTCTCAGTCCTTGTGCAAGCAGGGGTTTGCCCAGCTGTTGGCATGTGGATGTGGTTGCTCACCACAACAAGCAGTTGTGTCATATGTTTTTATGCTGGTAAGCTAACAAACCCGAGCCAGCGCATCCCAAGTTAAGCACTGAGGCTGCAATCCACAAGTCCCCTTGCACTGACCCAAGAGGGACACATCTGGGAACACGTTAGACCGACACACCAAGGTACATTTGCCTAATTCCAGCAGCAGAAACTGGCAGCAAAAGGTCACGGTGCTGGTCTCCGTGTGCCAATGCAAAGACCTGGGAGGGCACAGGGAAGCCATAAAAGAGGTGGGAGGGCCAGCAGGAGGTGGGAGGGGCAGATGAGAAGGAGGCAGGCAGAGGCTGGGTGGAGGGCGGGATCCACTTATGTTGGATCCTGACTCTACTTCCCGGGCAGAGGCGAGTGGCGTATAGCCGCTCCTGTCTGCTCAGACCCGCCTCCAGAGGTGGCACAAGCCTAAGTAGACCCATAGAGGCTGCTGCAGCTGTACCCTTGGGAAGGGGAAGAGCCTCCCATCCCCACAATAGTGCAGCTGCAGCCTGCCTGCTGCAGCAGAAGTCAGGATTGTGCTGCCCATCGCTGGCTGAGTCAAAAGAAGAGGCAAGGATGTGACAAGTGAGACACTGAGTGGCCATTTGCCCTGCTTCGCCTGCAGCATCGTCTTCTGGATAAACTTGCAAGGAGCTTGTCTGTTCTTCTTGGCCTCGCAGATATTAAAGGAGTGAGCACTCCATTAGTGCTTTCCCCTCTCCATCCATGATGGCTCCTCTTCCAAACAGTGATAGCTGCTTGTGAGCTCAGCTGTTCCTCTGTTCCTTGCGGAGAGATCGATGAGGCCCCAACCCCAACCCCAGTGACCTTTGGATGGGACAAGTTTTTGGGTCAGGCTTCCTAAATAGAAAGCCTGGCGCACTGAGGACTGCCTCGGGGTGAAACTGCCAGTGAATTTATTATCTCCCAGTGCCCTTTGGACTGCTTCCCACCATCAAACACCATGGCAGCCCAAGGAACAGGAAGAAATACATTAACTGGAATCTGATCGTTTTAAAAGGTTACAGATGCCCAAATATAATTTAATTTCATACTTGCCCTTTGAGGGTTTGGTGTATATTTTCATTTTATGACTGCAAATGATAAAGCTCTTAAGATTCAGGCAATAAAAAGGGGAGTGGGAAGTATTTGAAGGGCCAGAACTCTGCTCTCTTCGCACTTCATGAATGGAGTGATGAATCCGCCCCTCTTGCTCTCTTTTAGCAAAATCAAATACTTGGCTCTGTTGGTTTTTGCCCCTTCTCCTTCACACTCCAGAAGATAAAGCACTTGGTGGTGGAAAGAACCCAAGAGTGTGTTAGGTGCGCTCAAATATTTGGGCACGTCCAGTGGCTGTTGAGGTTGCATCTAAGTATATTGGTGGTTCCAAGCTGTGGGGTTTTCTGTAGCGTTAGAATACTCAAGTCTGGCAAGTTCTGAATTTCCAAGTATTTGGGCAGTCCTTTAGGTATTGCCTCCAAGACTCCTGCTACAGGTGGAACCGTGACTGAGTTCATGCTCCAGTCTCCACTATGGTGATGATGATGATGATGATGATGTACTATTTCACAGTTGCCAGGTGTTTGACTGGAATTGGTTCCTATCCAAGGAACGAGGAATCACAAAGGTCTCATCTCAATATGCATGAAGTTCCCAGGAGTGCTGCTTTTTGTAACTGGGCAGTTGCGATCTTCTGGAGGCCCTTGAAGTTGAGATGTTCCTGGAGACTTAATGAAATCACTCCAAGAGTATCTACTGGAATCACAGTGGCTTTCTTTTCCCAGATTATCTGAATTTCTATCTGCAGGTCCTTATACTGCATGATCTTCTCATCTTTCTGGTTTGTGGTCCCACCAGGTCTTGGTTGTGACCAGATTGTACTTTTGGCACAGATTCCAACGTATCATGGTGGCCACTTTGTTGTGCTTTTCAGTTAGTCCTTTTGGGCGACCTTTCTGCAGCCACAGATGATCAGAAGCTCCACTGTTTCTTCGGCCTCCTTGCACAGCCGCACTTGCTGTCTTTCTGGCTCTTGTCTCTTTTGGCCTTGATCGCATTTGTTCGCAGTGCTTGTTCTTGGGCTGCTGGTACCAGACCTCCTGTTTCTTTGAGGCTCCTTTCCTCAGCCATTGCCATGTTGCTTTGTTGTCAATATTAGTATTCTCTTGAAAGTTGTTCAGGTATTGCACATGCACTGCCTTATTGCACCACCCGCCTCTTCTCCTCTTAACCATCTGCACTTCGTAATCCCACTTTATTTCATCGCACTTTAGGAGGCCTTCCTTGTGAGCCTCTTTTAAGTGTTCTTCTTGACTTCCCCTTAAATACTCTGCCAGGGATTGTTTTTCCTCTTCCACCGACTGTTGGACTTGAATCATGCCCTGTCCTCCTTCCTTACATGGTAAATATAATCTGTGTACATCACTTCGTGGGTGTAGTGCATGGTTGATGCTCATTATTTTTGGGGTTTTCCTATCCAAGTTCTCTAGGGCAAAATCCAGAGTAACTATGGGGAGTCCTTGCTCTGGTGTAAGAACAACTTACTCTGGATTCCAATATGAATTTCCCATAGGTTTTCACTAGGTGGTGCACAGGGGTGGGCCCAGCCTGGCCCAACAACAGGTTCCCTGGAAGTGGGCAGGGCCAGACCAGGGGCGGGGCCGGAGCAGGGGAGGGCACACCACCCACACCAGCGCACTGTGGGTGCGGGTGGGCAGGGTGAGGGGCAGGGCGAGGGGCGGGCCCCAAGCTGGGCGCACTGCGCGTGTGCCAAGGTTGGCACAGGTGCAGTCGTGTCCTGAAGCTGGTTGAAGCATGGTTGATGCAGCCGCAGTGATGGGCTCCCCTGGGTGGCGAACCGGTTCATCCAGGTTTTTGGCCACCGTAGCTACTGGTACGGTAGCGGGTGGCCAAAATTAGGAAGTGGTTCAGGCAATCCAGCCCGAACCAGCCTGGGCCCATCACTGGCACTGGTGCAGTAACTATGGGTGCACGTAAAGTCTCTTACATGCTCCTGTAGTTGCTCTGGATTTGGGGGTAAGTCAGTTTGTGTCCATTTAACTATGCCAGGGGTAGGGCCCACTGGTAGGAACCACTGGTAGGGCCCATGTATTGATGGCTTGAATGGTATTGCCAACATTGAGTTTTGATTTTAGAATTTTCTGGACTCTCCTGCTATATTCCTTGGCTACCCTGGTCCTGACTACTCTGTGTCAGCTAGGAGTATTCCAAGGTATTGGTAAGCTGTTTCTGGTTCAAGACTTTTTATTTCACGGTTGTTTGGCATCTTTACTCCATCCACAGACATAAGTTTTTCTCAATTTATTGCCAAAGTTGGGCACTTTTCTAGACCAAATTCCACTGATATGTCAGTTCTATAAATCTAAAGAGTAGTTAGCAGTGATTCAATTTCAGATTGTGACCTCCTATACAGTTTGAGGTCATCCATGTAAAGTAGATGTATGTAAAGTATGAGTTAGGTAGATGGTTGAGCTTTGTTGATGACTTTGAAACCTAATATCCATGGCCTTTTCTGTTACTACTACTACTACTACTACTACTACTACTACTACTACTACTACTACAGTGGTACCTTGTAAGACACAACGCTTTGTAATAAGAAAGCTTTGTAAAACAAAGTAAAATTTCTAAGAAATTCTGCTTTGTAAGTCAAACAGCGCCTTGTAAGACAAACGTTTTTGGCGGAGTTTGGCAAACAGTTTTACAAGGGAATAAAAGGAACAAAATGATGGATCTGCATCGTGAGCAACAGCAAGAGGTTATGGAAGGGACTCATCCCATCTGCAGAGGAGGAGGAGAACGAGGAGGAAGTTGCTAGTCAGTCCCCACCCAGGGACCGAGGACGTTGCGATGTATTTGCGGATGATGTGAACTGAACCAAGCAGGGCAGACTTCTGAATTTCCCTGAAGGTCATTTCATCCATATTCAACTGTTTTGGATGTAATTCCTGCTCTTTAGAGGGTGCACCTAAAGCATGTCACCACCAGAATGACCACTGCTGGTTTGTGCCATCATCTTTGAATCTCAGTTTTCAAATCCAGATATTTTCTGATTTTTTCTTGTTCTTTTTCATCAGTCTGACTGTCGGCAGGCAGTGCCACATCTATGATGGTCACTTTGTCATTAATTATCATTAATTATCTATTCTCTATTATTAAGTATTTCACAGTTGCCAGGTGTTTGACTGGAATTGGCTCTTATAATTTGGTTCCTATCCAAAAAACTAGGAATCATTATTATTATGTACTATTTCAGTCGCCAGGTATTTGACTGGAATTGGCTCTACGGTGATTCAGTTCCTATTATTATTATTATTATTATTATTATTATTATTATTATTATTATTATTATTATTATTATCATCATCATCATCATCATCATCATCATCATCATCATCATCATCATCATCCATAAATACACATTGAACAATTCCATGCTGGCCCCATTCACATCACCAGTCGGACCCTTCCCCAGAGTCTAGGACTGTGTGATGTAGCAGCGTATAATTCGTGCTGATCCCAGAAGAGCGGCTTTCTGCAGTTGGCAGAGTGATATTAGGTCAATGCCAAGAGTTTTCAGGTGCCTGCCAAGGTCTTTGGGCACTGCACTCAGTGTGCCAATTACCACTGGAACCACCTGCACTGGCTTACACCAGAGTCGCTGTAACTCAGTTCTTAGGTCTTGGTAGCGGGAGATCTTTTCCAGTTGTTTCTCCTCAATTCTGCTGTCACCTGGTATGGAGATGTCATCAAGCCACACCTGACTGCTTTCTATGATGGTGATATCTGAATTATTGTTATTATTATTATTATTATTATTATTATTATTATTATTATTAATATTATTATTATTATTATTATTATTATTGTTTGATGCCATGATTATTACTGTCTCTCAATCCCACCTACCAAAGAAGGAGAGAAGGAGAGGAATTATGCATACCATTCCTTAGAGTCCCTTAGAGGAAGGTGATATAAAATATGAAATATTAATATTAATCAATATTAATACTGATAATAATTAATTAAATAATTTTGATGTATCAGGTGTCAAAAACCATGTGGCTTAGGGTGCCAAATGAGCTATTTACGCCACTAAGGCTGCAATCCTCAAGGCACTTTCCTGGGAGTAGGACTCATTGAACACAATGGGGCTTACTTTGAGTAGACATGGTTAGGATTGTGCTCTGTGTGGGGCAGTGTCCATGGAGGAAAAGACTGGCCCAAAGATCACATCTTCAAAAGAGTTTCTTTATAGGAATCAAGCCAGGGAGATGTCTGGGGTTCTAATTCCCAAAGGGGACAACTCTGCATGATGGAGTTTCCAGCCTTGTGTTCACCAAGTCAGCTGGCTTGGAGTGGGAGAAAGGGAGATAATTCTGCCACGTCTCTGCACTGGACCATTCATATGATTTCGTAAAGATGCCTCATCCTAGAAAAATTCATAGGTCCACAAAACTCATGACTGGTCACCCATAGTAGCAAATGGTGTCTCTCCAAGATTTCAGAGAGGGACCTTTTCCCAGCCCTCCCAAAACTGTGAGGGCTGAATCTGTGATCTTCACAGATCTGTGGAGTAAAGTATGTGCTCTTCCTTTGAGCTGAAGATGAAAACTCCTGTCCCTGACATGTCACTTTTTGTGGATGGGACTTCTCTGGAATGGAGGAGCACCTCTGCTTTCACCTGCTTGATCAGTTATCCAGTTCCCCGACTGGGCACTACCGATGCAGATACAAGACCATCTTCTGCTTACGATGTCAGCCACTTAAGCAACATACGTATATGTCCCATGTTTACTTGGATCTAATGCGCACCCCAAACTTATATTCAAAATACCACATTTACCTGAATCTAATTCACCATCGAATCTAATGCGCACCCTGATTAATATATATTTATAAATGCCTTATGAATAATCAAGGGAATGTTCTGTTTTACTCTCGGTCTGCTTAACCTCAAAACAGAAGGAGAAAAGTGTAACCATATTTATCCCCTTTCTTGCAAGAGGAAAGAAAGGAAAGATGGCCTGACCTCTTGGAGGATGCTTGCAGCAGTTACACCCGCTTGCATAACTGCTTTTCTCCTCCTCATCTTCCAGAGATGCTTCCAAATGGGTGCTGACTCAGAGCTGGTGTCAGGACCAGGCCAAGGCTGTAGGCATCAGGTACAGATTCAGACCTGGGATGGAGGCTTTCCAACTAGGTTCTCTGTGCGTCGTGCTGGATCTGGGGCCTGGAGGGCAGTAGGGAGAAGGGACTGCTCTGTTAACAAGGAAAAGGCCATGTTCCTCTCATTTGTACAACTCTTGCCCCATCCAGAGGCTTCCTATTGCTCCCCAACCCCAAGGGAGGATTCTCTGGCATCTCAGCCGGGGATCCCCTTCAATGAATAATAATCCGTCTGGGAAGTGATGTCATGGTTGGAAGTAACACCAAACAGAAAGTTACGTCACAGAAAGTGATGCCCCCTTGTGCTCAATGGGACTTCCTTCCAGGAAGGTGTAGATTGCTGCCTGACTGCCCCATCTGCTGCATGTCTACTCAGAAGTCAGCCTCCTTTTAACCAGTGGGCTCTTGCTTGCAGGGATATTTGCAAAGCATGGTGACCCGGAACCCAATCCTAGCATGTCTTCTCAGAAGTCAGCCCCTTTCCAGCCACTGGGCTGGTTTGCAAAGCACTTACATTACAAAGCACTTCCACTGACATGCAAATCCAGTGGGGTGCTGAAGCCTTTGGCAGTGTGGGCAGGGGTTTGAGACACAGGAGTGGAGCAGCGGAGGGTGAAGGGGAACTGCTGGAGGGGCTTGCTTGCTGCAAGACAGTTGGCAGAGAGCGTGCAACAGCAGTTCCTCTACCCGGAGCTGCCTCTTGTTTGCAGCAAGGGCATGGGAAGTGCTTTGTTTGACGGCTCTGCTCTGACACTGGGTCTCCTCTGACACTCCTCCTCCTCAGAGTTCAGGCCTGCCAGTGTATTCCCTCCACTCCTGAAATCTTAACACTTAACACACCCCAAAAGCACAGGGCAGCGCGGGGCAGAGAAACTCCAAAGAGGAGTTTGCATAGGAGGTCCAAGGAGGTCCTGCTCCAAGGAGGTCCAAACCCCACTCTGAATAACAGGCTGTAAGGGATGGTGTTGCACAGTCCTGGTTCCACCTGTGGTTAGAGAACACTCAGAGGCTAAAAGACTGAGGACTCAACTCAGCCTAACCCCATAGATTTCATGCTCCAAACTTTACAATCCCATCAGCGGAGGCATCAGGTGGTGCCATTTTCGGTAGTTCCCTGATGCCTCTGGGGGCTTGTGGAAAGCACTCCCATCAACCCAAGTCCTGCATTTCCAATGGGTGCCAACAATTTGGCTGGAGGAGAACTGAACTCACCTGTTGTCCGACGTTCTCACTTGCAAGTGTCAGCAGGGTTGCCAAAAGACCAGAAACAGCCTGGCTGGGATTTTTTTAAGTCCTATGGATGAGGACTTAAGTACGTGAGCTATTCACTGCCTACACATGCCTCTGTTCATTTTACTGTAATTTGTTTTGTGTTAATCAATGTTATATAGGCTTCCGATGGTGCTCTGGTCCCTAACCTGTCCATCAAGTGGGAGAAGGTGCCAGGGAGAAGGTGGCAACGCTAGCTTATCAGAGTGGAAACTGGTCTGAAAGCTGGTCAAACAGCATGACTAGTTATTATTTGTCTGCAAGAGCAGAGGATGGGCCGGCTCTATTTAACGTGGCATGAGAGGCATCACGTTGAAGTGGAAGACTTGCCAGGAGGAAAACAGCATCCAGAAAGGCTTTGCTTGTGCTGTGCCTATTGTCCAAATGTCAGCAGCTTCTGGGAAGCCTGGAGGTGGTAACAACGGAGAAAGCAGCTCCTCACAGCTCCTTCCTAAAGGGGATCTGGGGGGGGGGGGGGTAACGATGAGGAGAAACGGCTGGCTTCAGAGATTCCTGCCTGTCAGGATTTGGGGAAGGAAAGAGAGCCGGCAACCTGGTTTCAGGCCTCTTTGCATCCATTCTTTGGTATTCCAAACGACTCTTGATGTAATTGAATTGTTGTTTCTGCCTCTATTAATACGTATGCAAATGAGCCAGCACTGCAGCTGTGCTGTATTAATCATATGTGTGCCTCTGACTGTCTGCCCCGCAGGCTGGGGGGCAGGAGGAGGGGGAGAGATGGAAGGCATGTCTTGCGCCTACGAGGAGGCTCGCTCATGCAGACAGAGGTCTGCCAGCACACAGCAGGCCGGAGCCAGGACAGGGATGGGGCTGCCACGGAGGTTCTCCGTCCTCCCCCCATGTGCACATTCTGATGGCGCTGCAGCGGCGCAGAAAGGGCTAGGAGCCTAACAGCCACTTCTCACTTTCCATTTTCTGATCAGGTGTAGACAGACAAGTATAAAGCATGTGATCCTCTCATCCAGTTGAAGGCTATGCCAATGGAAGACTCTGCACGCTGGGCACTGAAATCTCATGTCAGTGAAAACTAAGGCAAAAGTGAGGGTTCCTTCCTCGTGTCTGAGGGAAGCCAGCATTGCCCCTGCTTACTGGGCAAGAGACACTCTTTCAAGTGGGTGCTCCTCTTTTCTTTAGCAGGGGGAGAGTAACTGGCCCTCCACACCCCAGCAATGTCTGTTCCAGTGGCTTCTGCTGGTGTTCTTTTGCATTTTAGATTGGGGACAGGGACCCATTAGCTATTAATTCGCTATTATTTTTTTCATTTTCTTGTAACCACTTTGTGAACTTTTCAATTGAAAAGCAGTATATAAATACTGTAGACAGACAGACAGACAGACAGACAGACTGTAGATAAGACCTGCAACACTTTAACAGGCAGGTTTCTGCACAGCCTGCAACGTTCGGTGCACATCCTCCAAAAGGGCCTGAAGGGCAGCAATAGAAAAGAGCAGTTGAAAGCCCTTCGTGGAAAGGATTGTGTGTCCACGTACTCTGGGACACTCCTGCCAATGCTGTCCGGGCAGGCGTCTCTGGACAACTCACAAGCAGGACATGAATGCAACAGCCCCCGCCATTGCTTGTGCCCAGAGCTTGATATAAGAAGGTACAAGAACAGAATCACTGCTGGATCATACAAAACAGCATACTCTATCCCCCCAGATAATGACTGCATCAACAGACTGTGCACTGCATGGTATTGGGGAGGAGACAGACGGGCTGGGAGAGGTAAGTAAAAATTATTTTTACTTAGTTCCCTGTAAAGAACGTATTTTTGCTTACCACCCCCTTAATGGTCTCCTTGACCTGTGCCAGCTGCCATAATTCTGAGAAGCCATAATTGTGTCAGCAGCATCCTCTGTAAGGGTGCAGGGCTATGTGCCTCCAGGCCAAACGCTATGCAGTGCAGAGCTTAGCAGCCCAGAAGTTTGGTTCTGATGTGATGACACTGATGTCCAGAGGCAACGACACAGCTTCTTGTGACACCAACCACTCCATTCTGAAAGAGTCTGCGCACTGGCATAGCCCCCCTATGGGATGCTGCATGTCAGGTGGGTTAAAGGACAGGAACTTGGCATGTGCCACAGCTGCCTTCCCCTCCCACTACTAAACTGTCCCTGTTTCAGCCTACTCCCTGCCCCGATCCTCCCCCAATTGCCACCACCACCATCTCGTTTGCTCTGTTACAGGGTGGGTGAGTTAATGCTGCATGTGGAGCCCACCTCAGCCTAACGTTGGCTCCGGATATTTGCCTTTGCTGGGGACCCAGAGCACCTGTCAACAGCATGGCTTTTGCAGTGCTGGAGCAGGGCTTAACATACAAGCAGACAACAAGATCCACTGCTGTAGGCTTAGGATAAGACTGGGTGGGAGCGAACCACTGTCTCTCTCAGAGTGGCAAAGCAGATGCCTCTGTGTAGCCCTTAAGCAGAAGAGGAAGGCAAGGGCCACTTCTCTGTTGCTCCCACTGATGGTACTGTAGGCACTAGAGTTGAGCGATCCCTCCTCCTTTACGAATCTGTCACATCCATTGTTTAAAGTCTTCCAAGTGAATCCATGCACTGCTTGCAGAAGGACTATCTCTGGTGTGCCCTGCATCGACCACCCATCCATTTCACTGCTTTCATGATCCAAACATGTAGCAGCTTGAAGTGGAGGCATGAGGAGCTGGTTTAATGGACAGCATTTAATGGTGGGGGGTCCAAGTTTGAAATGCTGTACAATGTTTAAATCTCCATATAAGTTGAAAACTTGTAGTCCTGCAGACAAAGACCTGAGTCTGCCCCAAAGAGCCCCATCCCATTTGCAGGCAAACCTTTCTTCCTTGTTGGCTGGTTTTTTATTTGCAAGAGGTTTTCTACAATAGGACAGGGTTTCTTAACCCCTGGTCTGAGGACCACGGGAGGTCCTTGGCAGCTGCCTGACCCGTCTGCAAGAGGACTCCTCTCTCTACCCCTCCTCTCAGCAGGAGTGCTCTGTTGGAGGATTGCAGCCTCAGAGACTAATCCTATGCCTGTCTATTCAGAAATAAGTCCATTGCAGTCAGTAGAGCTTACTCTCAGGTAAATGCAGATAAGATTTCAGCCTCAGAGTCCAATCCAGTGCCTGTTACTCAGAAATAAGTCCCATTATAGTCAATGAGGCTTTCTCTCCAATAAAAGTGACTAGGATGGCTTTGTGCATCTTCAGTGCACCCTGCTCTGGAAAAGGTTGAAAATCCCTACTCTGAGTAGACATGCACTGAGACATTGGGCTCTCACCTGCAACCCCATCCACAGTAACCGAGCATTGGCTCTATTTATTATAAAGGGATTTACACCCATGCTGTGCTCTGGGTGGGTAAGCCCCCCCCCCCCTCCAGGTCACCAGAGGCTGGACTCTCCCCCCACCTCTGGGACGGTCCCTGGAAAATTTGGAATACCTTGGAAGACAACCAGCTTAATCCCACTTCCTACCTGCAGGGCAGGCCTAATACACACCTCTTTAATGGCCCCACATTGATATCTGCCTGTGTTGATAATGATAGTGGCTGCCCAGTGGTCACTGACTCACAGAAGTGCATCTGGTGCCCTTAAGAAATCTGCAGCTTGGCACATAATTGCATCCCTGTGTATGAACTACTCTAGTGGTAAATCTGAATCACTGGAAGAGAAGAGAGCAGCCCACACTTGCAGCTGCAATGGTGAGAGAATTAGTATTAACAGTGCATTAGATGACAAAAACACCTCGAAGGGGAGCTGCCGGTATAATTTCTTTCACTACTGGAAGGTTCAGTCTTCAGCTGCTGTTTATGGGCACTAATCCATTAGCACCAATGGAAATGCCTCTGTTCCCTACAGCTGGGGAACTGGCCCCTTGATCCCCACCAATCCCTTAGAAAATGGGCATTTTGGCTACCTCTTGGGCAGAACAGGTGGTGGGTATTTTGCAGCCAACCTAAATATAGTATCAGAAATAAATAGGGAATGCAATGCCCAAGCTCAGATAATATTGCCCATTTGAGACCAATTTTAGAGGCCGGCCAATAGCAAATATTCCTACTATGCTGCCTTATTAACTCATCGTCATTATAATCTTCAGCATTTGTGATGCCCATCAAGAAATGTGCATATTAATCTAGTGAGGAATCTAGTGAGCTAATGGGGGATGGAGAGCTGCCATCCTCTGGCAACGCTCATCTGAGGCCCTGCAGGATGAGGACAGGGTAAAATAGCTGTTATTTCAGTTTATTCTGACCAGATGTTTGCTAGCAGGCTGGAAACCCCGTTTTGTTTTGGTTTCCTCCCAGCACAAGTGGAGGGTGGCAGTTTTCTAATACAGCAATTAAACCAGGAGTTAATGATTCCTCCTCTTGCACATGAAGACACGGAAAGAGAGCAGGTAGAGCAGCAGGGAGAAAGAGAGGAGCTGGGACCAGTGACTGGCCATTCAAAGCTCAACTGAGACAGCGATACCTCTCGTAACAAGAGCCTCACATAACAAGCGTTGCACGTGACAAGTAAAGATCTCCAAGAAATCTGGCTTCACATAGCAAGTTCCACTTCACTTAACAAGTAAGCAGACTATGGGCACACGTGCTATGCAGCCATGATGCTCTGTGCAGAGGCTCTTTCAAAGGGCTGCCGGCCAGCGCTGCTGCCTCTAACTGCCCCCAAGTGCCCCACCGACCACCTTGAACCTCCAGCAGCAGCCCAGCTAAGCCTCCCAGGAAAGTGTCTTTGATTGCCGCCTCCTAACCATGTCTACTCAGAAGTAAGCCCCACTTACAGAGCTTACTCCCAGAAGCCTTTGATCAATCAAAGTGTCTTTGATTGAAGCCTCCTAACCATGTCTACTCAGAAGTAAGCCCCACTGTGATAAATGGAGCTTACTCCCAGAGAAGTGTCTTTGATTGCAGCCTCCTAACTATGTCTACTCAGAAGTTAGTTAAATGGGGCTTACTCCCAGGAAAGTGTCTTTGATTGCAGCCTCCTAACCATGTCTACTCAGAAGTTAGTTAAATGGGGCTTACTCCCAGGAAAGTGTCTTTGATTGCAGCCTCCTAACCATGTCCACTCAGAAGTAAGCCCCATTGTGTTAATTCACCAGAGAGCTCTCTGGTCTTCCAAATAGGCCGCATGCAACAGAGCCAGCACGGAGGTTGTTAGCCAAATGCGCAGCTACAAGCAGAATTCAGAGATTGCCCAGGGCTGGCGTATGTTTTCTATACTGGCCTGGATGGGTTGCAGATTTCTGCAGATGTGTGCACTTGTTGCACAAGTGCTGTAAAGCGCATTTGTGTCTCTTCTGAAATCAGCTGGGCCAGTGCAAGGATGTGCTGTGAAGTCTCTGCAGCAGAGGAAGAAGACTGAGCTGGGGAGGTGCAGAGATCAGGGCAGGAGGGCAGGGAGGAGGTTTCAGGGGACAATTCAGGGCCAGGGAAGACGGGCAGCAGACCGGCCTGTGGATGGGCTGGGAAAAGGTGGGTCAGTGAGCTTTCAGCTCTTGAGCTGGATTCTGACCCAGTTCCTGGGCAGTCCAGAGCAGCTTTCAGCTCCTTGGTCCTGCACCCTCCCCTCGAGGTGGTGCAAATCCAAGTCACCTCATTGGGGCTGCTGAGGCTTTTCATAGGGTAATGGGAGGTGATTCCCTTGTCCTGGAGCAAGCCACTTTGGGCCCCAGCCTTGTGCTAGAGACAGGGCAGGCGAGCCAGCCTCACCATTCCAGGGCCACTTAGGCTTGTGCTGTCTGTGGTCAACCTGCAACTTGTCTGTATAGTTCGTATAGACCCCATTGCCACTGCCAAAGCACTGCAGAAACAGTGGACAAGGTAAGACTAGAAAACATAATTCTGCTCAGAAACGATCTTCGGTGGTACATATTCCTGAAAAGTGCATGCAGGATTAAAGTCTTACTCCTTTTAATATAAATTTTAATTTTGTTCAATGCACACAATTAAAATATGAAACTCTAAACTTGCTCCCAAGTGCTGCTTTAGAGTAGACAATATTCTCTCGCACTTCTGCCAACCGTGAGACCCGGTTGCCAGTGTGGACTACAGGACATGGTCAGTGGTGGGCTCCAGCAGGGTGGCACCTACTCTATAGAACCGGATGATAACAGGAGAGAGAACACAGAAGGTTTAAAAATAGCCATTTAAAAGAGGCTGCCAGGTGGGCAGAGAACCGGTTGTGAATGTCTCTGAATCCCATTGCTGGAAATGGTGCCTCCATCAGCTGCCTGGGATCCCATGACTAGGAGAGAGACTGTTTCAGAGCAGCAAAGACAGACAGCAAACTACCCCTTGATCCCCGCAAAAAAGGAAGTTCAAAGATAGGTGGTATGAATGCCAACTCCTCACACAGCAAGTCCCATTCAGCCGAGAGTATCGCTGCTGCAAACAGGGAGGGCAGCTTAATGTACCTGCTCATCCAGTCATTAGCCTCTCAGCAGGCAGTGCCAACGAGGGCAACCAATTAGTGCTAACTGTGACAGGTAGGACATCGCAGTGGGGACTCCCGGAGAGAAGAAGGAGAGGAAGGGCTTCAAAACACATGTCCTTTCAAAGCAGGGTTGGCAGGGGTCTTTCAGTGTGGAGAGCGTGTGTCGGCTTCTGCACAGAAGCGCCAAGGTTGTCGTTCCTCTTTTTCATCCTCTTTCTACAAAAAGCCCTTCCTTGCTTTTGCTAGAGACGCACAAAGATTTGGAAGGGATGAAAGAGCAAAGTGGAGAAAATAATGGGGGAGAAAGAAAGGGGCAGGTGGGCAGCATTCTTCTGAACTCAGAGGAGACAACTGAGAGGAGACATCACTGAAACTGACAAAGGCAGGAGCTGCAGGAGGACAGCAAAAATGTTTGCACTCCTTTGAAGCCCAATGCAGGGACAGGCAGTGAATGGGTCTCCCATCACTTGAGTCAATGCCTATTGTAGGGCTGGAGAGGAGACTTTAGATCCACTGTAGCTATAGCTCTATTTTATCTAGAGACAGTCCGGAGGTCACACCTGTCTTGATGTATGTCTTCCAGGATGAAGCAGGACATGGAGGGATGGAGTTTCAAAATTTTGCTCCTGCATTTAGCTACTGCTTTGCAACACAAGCAGTTCACAAAGTGGGTTACACAGCAGAAAATAACAGGCTAATCTTATGCCATCCATGATAGCAGGACTCCTGCTGCACCCGAAAGGCTACGTAGTGCCTAGTGTTTGGACTGTGAAGGAGACACTCGTCCCCTTCCCCACATAAAAGTGCAGCCCCACAATCAATCAATCAATCAATCCACAATGAAAAGTTCTCAAGTGCTTTACAGAGTAAAATCAAATACCTTATAAGACAAATAACTTGAAAGAAGAATGCTTTGTTAAGACAAACTAAAATTTCCAAGGAATTCTGCCTTGTAAGACAGTTTTACAATGAAAATTCATTGTAAATGAACAAATTGATGGATCTGCATCATGAGCAACAACAAGGGGTTATGGAGAGACCTCATTGGAGAGGAGGAGGAGGAGGAGGAGGAGGAGGAGGAATCCCTCACATCAAATGGGATGAAAGACATTTGTAAACACTGGGAAATGGTACAAAATTTTGTAGAAAAGCACCAGCCAAATAAGGCTTTAGCAGTGCGAGCCATAAATCTGTTGAAGGACTCAATGCAATGTCACATTTCCATGAACTACTCAAAAGGAGACAAACTTTCCTACAATCCAGAGTAACTACAGGAAGACGTAAGAGGCACTTACTCGGGATTGTTCTATGCATTTCCCATAGGTTTCCCAGAGGTGGCACCATAATTACATCAGTGTAAAAGGTATTTTAACTACATTTTAATTGTGTTTTAATCTCTATTTATTACCATATCTAATTTTAGTGGTGTTTTATTGTTTTTTAATTGTTGTTTGGCCGCCTTAAGTTCCCCCTTGTGGGGGAAGAAAGGCAGGATACAAATTGCTTAAATAGATAGATAGATAGATAGATAGATAGATAGATAGATAGATAGATAGATAGATAGACAGACAGACAGACAGACAGACAGACAGACAGACAGATAGATAGATAGATAGATAGATAGATAGATAGATAGATAGATAGATAGAGGTCCCGTAGTTACTCTGGATTGTAGCCAAAAGCAAGTGCCGTTAGACGGGTTCCTTGTCAAAGTTGCTCAAAAAGACACCAGTGACTCTTAGTGAAAAGTAGTCATCTTTGGCCATCAAGGTTTTTCTTTTTCTGTTTTACTGGACAGTATATTACAGTGTTCTGTATTACAGTGTTTTGAATTTGATTACAGTGTTTTGTCATCATTTTTACATACAGTTTATATTTTTATATGAATATTTTGGGGTTGTGGAATCAATTGTCTGAATTTCCATTATTTCCTATGGGAAAATCCACTTTGTATAAAGAACACTTTGTAAGACAGACATGCTTCCGGAACAAATTATGTTTGTCTTCCAAGGCACCGCTGTACTAACCAATGGCTTCCTGTCTGAAAAGGAGTCAGAACTGTGACATTCCTAGGCCAGCACCAGACCTGTGCCAGGACTAATGTCAGCCTAATTGAGGGTTAGGGTTGCACCTGTGAAAGGAGGTTGCACCTCCTCACCCCAACATTGTTGGGGTTAGGAGGGCCCTTGTGCTAGTGCAGGAAGAGTCTTCTGTGTAAGGGTCACAGAAGCTCTGGACCCAGAGGAGTCCTTCTTTTCTGGACCTGATTCCCTCAATCCCTCTGAAATATCAGGACTGGCAAGCTGAGCTCACAGAGTATGGAACATTTACTCTCTTCTCCATCCAGGACTTTCTATCATGTTAAATTCTTGGTAATGAAATGAATTGTTCTACGCCACGTGCCTTTGTTGTGCTCCCATTTTGTTGCCAGTCCCACTGATTCACCACTGTCTATGAAGCCACACCCTGGCTCCATCCAGAGACTCGTATACCAAGCCATACTAACTCCTAATTAGGCTGGCAAAAGTCCCATCCGGATCTGGGGGTGCTGCAAAAGTGCCATATGAAACTACTGCGCCACTCCTGAGGGAGGATAGGCGAGTGTACAGACATGTGCCATCTTCCCCACACCACCACGGAACGGAAAGGTGGGTGAGTTACACTGGCCTAAATCGCTTAGGATTGCAGCCTAATATAGCAAAGCAAATACCTTGTCTATGAGACGGTGGAAGGAATTTTGCTCTAGATTAGAACCTTGCTTTTTATTTTCATGACCCCAATGACACACTGAGATAGTTGCCAACACAGCAAACTTCACACATTTCCCATAGACCCATCTGAGGTTATGATTTGATCAGAGTTCCCCCAACTTCCCTCATTTTTGGCTCCCCACCGAAGTCTTGAAATCCATCTGCGCCTTTTATCAGTGCCCATCTCCCCCCTTTCCAAACAACCCGTCCTTTTCCATTCCCTGCTTTGCCTTTGCTTGGAGAGGTGCTCCCCGTTTCCCTTTGGTTTCTGCCTGTCAATCTTTGCATTTGTAAATATTGATGTGCTCCGCCACAAGCGTTCCAGGAGGAAGACAGACCTGGTGCTGCTCTTGTTCTACCCATGATATTTGAATCCCATACACTCAGAGGCTAAACCAGCGTAGCTTTCCATATAGAGGCACAATAGGGGTGAATATATTAACCTCTGCAAGCTTACACACTAGCAAAGTGCTTTCTCTGACACTCAGCTGACTCAACTCCGTCTTCATTCTCCGCCATCCTCTTCCCTGCTCATTAAGAGTGACATTATACAGATATTATGTCATGCGCCGCTCACTGCAGTGCCGGGATTCCCAGACTCGCTCTGGAACAGGGTCAGCTCATTGATCAGTAAAACAGGGCTTTTGTCCCAAATACCAGACCAGCAGGCAAAATCTAGCAGCCAGAAAGGCAGAACCACTTCTCCTAAATTTGATGTGATTAAAGGCAAAATCCAGAGTAACCACAGGGAATCCTTGCTCTGGTGTAAGAACAACTTACTCTGGATTCCAATATGAATTTCCCATAGGTTTTCACTAGGTGGTGCAATAGCTACGGGTGCATGTAAAGTCTCTTACGTGCTCCCGTAGCTACTCTGGATCATCTTTGATGTTGTGAAAACTTTCCACACTTTGGCTCAACTGAATACTCAAGAAAAGTTGTCCAGGGTGTGAAAAGCTGCATGTGGAAAACATTCACATGCATTGAAATTTTCCCACAAACTCCTCTCACGATGATAATAATTATACTGGCCAGCTGGGGAAAGGAAGTATTATGGATGGGGAGCAGTGGTGGGCTCCAGCAGGTTCGCACCTACACTATAGAACGGGTTGTTAATGAGAGATAGGACACAGAAAGTTTAAAAATAGCCATTTAAAAGTGGCTGCCAGGTGGGCAGAGAACCCGTTGTTCATTTCTTGGAATCCCATCACTGATGGGGAGGACATGGTATGATGTGCCCTCCTGTAGAACGGACACTACAGTGAACTGGCCCAGCCACTCGATGTGCATCAAGACAGTTGTGATGTGACGCTAATTTCAGATGAAAGGGTGTGAACATCCGATATATCTTTGGCCAATGATTTTTCTGTCTGAGCACCCTGAATCCATTGACACAACTGGTGCTTAAAAAAAAACCACACCAAATGTAACCAAAGTTGCTTAACTGTAAGGTTTGTGAGTCAGGCTGAGGCTGCTTTGCCTCTCAGAGGAGCTGAACCAAGAGCAAGCAGTCAACGCATCTCAGACATCAGATGAGCTAAACCAATGGCAATTGGCCAGAACACATCCACTTATCAGGCAGATGTATAGATGGAAAAATCGGTCTCGTTTCGCCGGATTTTCCAGGAATGCCCGTCACGTTCATTTCATGCATTCACTCAAAGGGGGTTCTGAAAATTATTGTGAAGCCATTCTCATGTCACAGCACAAAAAGGATCACGGTGGACCAGAGCAATTGTTTCCAAAGGGCAAACCAAATGCCTCTTAGGACCAAATGGCCTCTTATGGCTGCTTCCCAACAAATGGTTTTCAGACATATGACAGAATTGTTATAACTAGGAGCTATTTATAGACTCCTCTCTCACTATTAGTCACATCCTGTGACAGGAGATTTCATCCCAATGATGTGCCCTGTGAAGAAGCACTTTGTTGACTGTGGATCTTTGTCACCCAAACATCCTGCAGTGTAAACAGGCTGTCCCTGGAACCAGCATGGGTAGTCCTGGGGAGGACTCAGTTAACGTGTCTGCATGGAGGTGAGGGGATTGAACCACCACAGTATTTCACTGCTTTCCCTGGACAGACAGTCAGACAGACAGACTGGGGCAAATCTGAAAGACGTGGTGCTCAGATCCCAGCATCTCGTATTGAAAAACCCTGCTTCTAGACAGAGGAGAAATCCAATGACCTGAAAAGGTGGCATCTGAATACTTGTCTTTCTTTGATCTGACATCCTTTGGTCTTATCAGAGTTCTTTGTCTGAAAGATGGACTAGAATCTATCACTTTATGGACATCATCTTGAGTTCCATTAAGAAGCACAGCGAGATAGAAACAAAATAAATAAGCAGCATGACAAATAGCTATGGATAGGGTTATCAGATACAGAGTGTATAGAGTGCTTATACTGTTAGCAAGTTACCTTGTTAGCAAGGTAAAGTAACTTGCTAACCTTCTAGATACAATGGTTAAAGGCAGTGGTCGGGACCACTGAAGTGAGGGTCGGGATCTCCGCTCAGAGGAGTTGTGAAAAGTTGGGATCTGCCCTATTAGAATCTGGCACGGGGCTTTCCTGGGAGTAGTCTCATTGAACACAATAAATTTCACATGTGGTGCTCCGGCATCACATCCTGGTAAGTTTGGCAGGGGGTTAGAGACTGATTTTTGATAGGGGTTGCTGGGCTGAAATGCTTGAATACCACTGGGGTAAAAGAACGGCACCTGGTCCCACTTTGAATCTGGTAACCCTGGCCATTGATGGGCTTTTTCCATGACTTGTCCCCTTTTGATGATTTTGGCTTAGCAAGAGACAGTTCAACAGACGTCTGCTAAATACTGGATTCCATACGTTGGTCGTACGTCCTGTGCAAAGGTTCTCCCTTCCATCCCTCTTCAACCAAATGCCTATCATGAACACCAAGTCTTTGCTGAGCAACCTTCCTCTCTGCTCCATCCCACTCCGTTACAGTTGCTCAAAGTATTTTTTCAGAACGGTGGAGGAAAGAATAGGGCAGATGTTGACTCCATTCTTATTCTGTTTTGCTTGCTAAGCCAAAACCATCAAAATTCAGACCGGGATGGGAACAACACTTCAAAAGAATCCTTTTCCCAGGTGAAAAGAGAGCCGTCTCCAGATGTAGCTTTGTAAATGAAAAGAGGTGTGCCAAAAAGGAAAGTGTGTGTGTGTGTGTGTGTGTGTGTGAGACAGAGAGAGAGAGAGGGCACACATTATGAATTTTATGGAGCCTGAATGGGAGAGAAAAGTGTTTTCCATATTTATTTAACCTTTGCCTCTGCCCGCTTTGTCCCCGGACTTACCTGCAGTTGGAGTGGGCCTAAGCCGGGGGTTGCCGCAGCAGCTGCTGCCATGGTTGTTGGGATCAGCTGAACGGGGTAAGGGTCACCTAAGTAAGAGAATAATAGAGGCGTCAGCACCTTTTATCTCCTCTCCACCTGCAAATTAAACTCCTGCATTCACTCCTTCCAAAAGCCTTCTTTTGTGTGCCTTGCTGAGGCCTAATGAAAAGCTCCATTGTGAAGCCTTTTACCAACACTCTTCACAATCCTGGCGCAGAGAGAAATGTGAATAAAAGGCACAGGCAATTAAGGCGGAAGCCTCATCCTTTTTCATGATGTATTTAGGGAAATGGGGAGCCAGGCAGAGGCAGACATCGATCGCAGGGCTCGGCTTCCAGAAGAAGCAGGACGGAAAGGAAAACACAACCGCCTCCCTAAGACTGCAGCATCCCAGGGGCACAAATTCACAGGGTTGTCCAGGGTGGGAGCTCCAGCAAAGGGAGCCTGCTGTGAAGGCAGCACCACCAGGTCTGACTCCGGCCTCTCACAGGTGCTGATGGTCTGACACACGCCTGAGGCGCTCCTGTTCTCGCTCTCAGGCTGCAGAAGGGCCACTTACTCTTCCCCTGCTCAAGAAAAGAGGGACACTCACATGGAAGAGTGCCAGCCCTCTCCAGCACAGGTCCCACATTGCCTGGGGGTGCAAGTGCCGTAAGACACTCCTGCACACTCCTGGGGAAGGGAAGGCCAGTGAGGCCGTGCACTTGCCTCCCTACATAGCCACAGGAACGGGAAGACCAATTAGTTGTGCCAGCCTAGGTTAGGACTGCATCCTAAATACAGCAAATCCTCAATATGAAGATCAAAGGAACAAAAGATTGTGACAACAAATACTCTTAAATTACATGGCTTTTAGTGGCAACTCTGAATATCTTCAAAACCAGATCTGAGAGAATCTCACTCTTCACTCCCCTTGCAAAACACCTGCATTTTCACTCCTGAAAGTATTGCTGGTTTTTTAAACAAATGGCTTTAAAAGGTGGTCAAGCAAGAAGGTGCCAGCCAGGCCTGGCATATCCTGGTCCCTCCAAATGTCTAAAAAGCTTTCCACTCCGTTAATAGAGATCGCTGGAGTATTTCTGCCTGGCCTCGTGATGTGCTAACAGGAATGATTAGCCTGGCAGAGTCTTTGGAAACAAGACTCCGAGTACACATTCAGTAGAACGGCACAATGGACGGGGCTCGCTACATTGGAGTAAACAGACACAATCAGTCTGTCCTCTGGACTCTGCTTTTTCTTGCTAAGAGAGAAGAACCCACCATTTTTAAAGGCCACGTCACACTCAGATGGCGGTATCCTTGTCAGTTAGCCATGTTCAATGTTGGTCATGACCTTGCGGTAGAAGAGCCAGGGGGATAACACAATTTAAAATGGATTTATAGATTTGTTTCAAGAAAGTCACTGCTATCTCTCCGGTTCCACAGGCTTCACCGGACTTCAGACTATTGATGACTGTGTTGATTTCATCCACAGAGAAGGGGGGGGGGAGAATTCAGGTGAGTTGGAGCCGACTGTAGAAAGGCTGAGAGGGCTCTCTTGCTTGTAGCCGAGTCATCCGTCACCTTTGGGGCTTTAAAGAGGGACCCAACTCGGGAGGCTACTTGGTCAGGAGTTATGCTGTGTGTTTGTTGTGCAGGTTGTCTGACATCTCCCAGTTTCCTTAATAGCAGGAAACTCTATTTCCTGCTGGATTTGCTGAAATTTCATAAGCTGGTTGTTCCCATGTCTTGGAGCTGCATCCAAGCTAGTGTAAGGCTACAATCCAGAGTAACTATGGGAACTTTTACACCAACGTAGTTACAGTGCCACCTATGGGAAACCTACGGGAAATGCATAGAGCAATCCAGAGTAAGTGCCTCTTACCCTGCTGACTGTGTGGAAATGTGTCCAGTGCTGTCCTAGTTATGGGAACTGGCTGCAAGTTTGGGCTTTCTGAGACAAAACACAAATCTGGATGAGTTACACGTTTCCAAGCTGGAAATGGAAAAGTGTCCTTGTCTTTGGCATCAAAAATCAAGTGGCCTTTATTTGCAGCACCCCCTTGTAAAGCTGTCCTGTGTTTAGGTCAGAAGAGTGACTGAGATGGGGCCTTTTACCATCACCTGCACTGCAAGGTGTGCTTCGACAGGTAGAACGTGCTGCAGCCAGGATATCTGAGGCAGCCTGTATATGTTCACCATTACGGAATCGCAGAGTTTAGAAACAACTTCATGAATATTGTTGCACGTAGAGGCTGACAGGTGAAAAGTATTCTCTATATTCCTTCTGAGGTGTGTGGCTGTGCCATAACCGTGGTGGTCTGTGGCCCCCAGTAGGTCATAGCCGTGGTCATAGCCTTCTGCTGGATTGCTGTTCTTTATTCTCTATACTAGCTGAAAAGCCACACTCCGTGCAGACTTTAAAGCCGGCTCCTGCGGAGGGTGTTTTGGGCCTCTGGCCAAAAACTAAAAGGGACCTCAGGCCCAGCTTAGAAAACAGCAATGATAACCAAGCATTTATTGGTATTTATTGGATCACCCTAATTCCAGAAAAGTATGTCTCCGGAGGGCAAGTGTGGCCCAAGTCAGAGGCAGTGTGGGTTAGGGTGTGTGCGTGTATGGAGTTGGGTTGTGTATGTGTGTGGGGGTTGAAATATGTTGTGTATGTGTGAAAGAGTGGGTTAAGTTGTTTGTGTATGTGTGTGGAGCATGGGTTGTGTTGAGGAGTTGTGTTGTGTGTGTGAGATTGGGCTATGTTGTGTGTGTGTGTGAAAGAGTGGGTTAAGCTGTTTATGTGTGTGTGGAGTTGTGTTATATGTGTGGGTAGGTCTATGTGGAGCAAGTGTGGCTGGGTCTAAAGGGACTTAGGATGGACAGACAGAATTTGCCTTTTATTTATAAGATGTGTTTCTTGAAGGATGACCATCTCCACCATATTCACTCAAATTTAATGTGCCGTCTAATGTAATGCGCACCCTATACTTACAGTCAAAACAATGTATTTACTCCAATCTAATTAACCATCGAATCTAAAGCGCACCCTGATTCTGGAGTCTGAATTCAGCTGAAAAGGGTGAGCATTAGATTCAAGTAAATGCAACATATTCCTTTCAAATAAAAGTTTGGAAATGTATTTGATCTACTTAGATTTACTCGTATTTACTTGCATTAGATTTACTCTTAGATTTATTGAGTCCTTCAACATTAATTTGCCATATTCTGAGGATGGGGTTTGATGCTAGTTGGCCTCCTTCTGCCCACTGATGCCCACTGGTGCCCGCTGATGGGTAGAATCCAGTGGTGCCGAGTGGTGCATGCTGCCAAATGCTGCCTGGTGCCTGCTAGGGATGCCTGGTGCCTGCTGATGCCTCCTGCCTAGTAGTGCCCATTGCCTGGTGGTGCCAACTGAACAGTGAGGGCTGGTGGTGCCCAGTGGGGCCCACTGTGCACTGCATGGTGATTCACGGTGATGCCCAATGCCCAGTGGTGTCTGCTAAGAATGCCCTGTCAGATTGCCCAGCACAGATTGGCTGGGATGCCCAGTGATCAATGCTCACCGGTGCCTTAGAGGGGCCTGCTGGTGTGTGCTCCCTGCTGCCCACTGTTGCCAGTGGTGCCCAGTGCCTGTTAGGTGCCTACCACTAGGTGCCTGCCACTCCATGCCAGTCCCAGTGCCTGGTGCCCAGTGGAGCCCACCAGTGCCCAGCTATGTCTAGAGTCACAAATCTTCTGGAAATTTAACTCGCGCAATGGCCAGTTCATTCTGCTCTATATTCATAAATTTATAAATTCATTCATTCTTCATTGTGGCCCATCATCCCTTGCCCTGAGCATCTGCTGAGGGTCACAAACCCAGTGTCCATGTTTCCTTTGCCACCACACAAGATCATGTGCATGTGTGGTGTCCAAAATGAACACGCTGCCTGGAACTGGAGCAATGGCATTCTCCAAAGAGGAGCAGAAGAAATAGAAAAGGAACAAGAGGCTAAAGGACAGGCATAGCCTGCAAGAGAGTTAATGGGATCCTTACATCACTTTGGGCTTCTGTTGAAGGGCAGGGTGATAAATGGGATTGGCACAGAAATTGTACAGAAAAATGAATTTCCCAGTTTATCCTAAGGCAAAACATCTGAGCATGTTTAGAGGAAGCCAACTGAGTCTCCAGAAGACAAGGGAAGTTTCTCTGGTGCGGAGGGAGGGGAGCATTTCTTGGAGCATGTGAAAAGTCCGACAGAAACACAGCACCACATTTCAGTGCAAAAAGGTGCCTGTGAATTCATCTCCCGGAGTGTGTCCTTCTGGCCTTCCTTGGACTCCCGTCCCTTTCGTATTCTTTTGCTCCGCTACGTTCTCTCTCCAGTTCTGCTTCTGGAACCTTCACAGATCTGGTATTACAAAACCTTCCTGCATGAAAATACAGTGGTACCTCTCATAACGAGTGCCTCGCTTAACAAGCGTTTCACATAACAAGTGTAAATTTCTAAGAAATCTTGTATCACATCACAAGTTCCGCTTCACTTAACAAGCAAGCCCACTCTAGGCACGCATGCTATGTAGCCCTGAAGCTCTGCATGGAAGCTCTTTAAAAGGGCTGCCGGCCAGCGCTGCTGCCTCTAACTGCCCAGTTGCCTGGGGGTGCCAGAGGCAGCTGCCCCTAACTGCCCCCAAGTGCCCCCACCAACCACCTTGAACCTCCAGCAGCAGCCCAGGTAAGCCTCCCAGGAAAGTACCTTTGATTGCAGCCTCCTAACCATGTCTTCCCAGAAGTAAGCCCCACTGTGTTAAATAGGGCTTACTGCCAGGAAAGTGTCTTTAGGATTGCAGCCTAAGTAGACTTCATAGGATCCTGCACACTGAATGCATGCTTGGAATTCAAATCCAGTGTTTTGTCATCATTTTTACATCCAGTTAATATTTTATATGAATATTTTTGGGATTGTGGAACCAATTGTCTGAGTTTCCATTATTTCCTATGGAAATATCTGCTTCATGTAAAGAGTGTTTCACTTAAAGAACATGCCTCCAGAATGAATTAAGCTCTTTATGTGAGGCACCACTGTACAGTATTTCAAACAAGCTCTCCACCAACACTTGTCTAATTAATCTTGATAGCTTGGTTAAGGCTGCAATCCTAACTCCACTTGGGCCGACATAAACCTTGGCGTAAGTCCTGTGCTGACCTGGGGGTGTCACAAAAGTGCCATAAGGAACTTCTGCCCCACTCTGGGGGGTGGAGGTTGGGTTAGGCCAGTGCACAGACATACGCCAACTTCCCACATCAACACCAGAAGAGATGCCAGGTGAGTTAGGCCAGCCTAAACTGGTTAGGATTGTGTCATAATATATTAAAAGTCTGCATCAGTCTTCCTTGTCTCCTCGACGCTCAGCAATTGTCGCCAACCTAGAATCCTAGAATCCTAGAGTTGGAAGGGACCTGGTAGGTCATCTAGTCCAACCCCCTGCCTGCTCCCCCTAGAGCATCCCTGACAGGTGCTGGTGGAGCCTCTGCTTGAAGATCCCCAGTGAGGAAGAGTCCACCACCTCCCTTGGCAATCTCTTCCACTGCCGAACCGCCCAAACCGTCAGGAATTTTTCTGGATATCCAACCGGATTTCTGGATATCCAACCAGACATCAGCTGATGACCCTTGAATCAGAAAAGCAGCCAGAAGCCTTTCTGCAGACCTTGTGGACAAGAGTCACAGCAGAGCCCACACGACACCCCATTAAACAACAAACATGTGACAGACTAGAAAACACAGATCACATCAGCAAATGTGCCTGGGGAAGTTGATGGTATTTAAAGCCTAAACATTAAATTTATTGTTCTTTATGAGAAACCAATTAACTGAGATTTTTTTAATTGGACGTAGAAAACTGAAGAATGGTAAATTCAGCATATTTTAATTTTATTAGCTTTGGCTTGTCTCTTCTCGTAACCATTTGTGCCAATTTTCAAGAGTAATTGGATATGTCATCAATAACTGTATTTGGGCTTTTGGTAAATTTAGAATCTTTTTTAAAGTTTCCATCCAAGGCGAACTGATACTCCATACGATGCTCCTGTTGTTAGTCATCCTCGTTGTTCCCCCCATTGCCACCAAATGGGATGTAGCTGAAACAGGGATGGAAGCATCCCTTCCGCAGAGGCCAGGCTGATTGACTCGGCCTGCAATGGACACGATCCAGCTGAAGTGAAAAAGCCTTTCACATTTTGTTACCTAAAAAACCGCTCAGCCAGAAGGCTTGCTGGGTGACCTGACACCAGTCACTTCTCTCTGCAGGACATTTGAGGCAGCGCTGAAAGGGCAAAAGAGCATGGCGTAATCTCTTTGAAAGGTGGGCAGCAGAAAGTCCAGAAGGCTGTATATATCTGTATATATATAATTGAAGAGTCACTGACTGAGTCACTTACTGACTCACTCACTGACTCATCAATGCCCAGCCAAAACCCATCAAACCTAGAAGTGTGAAATCTGGGGAGGAAGGATATTCCTTCTGTGATGTACGGATGCCTACTGCATGCTGCCCAGAGGTGCCTGGTGGCACCCTGTGGTGCCTGTTAGGGATGTCCAGTGCCCAGTAGAGACACCCAGTGGTGCCTGTTGCCCAGTGGTGCCCAGTGATGTGCCTTTGCACAGTAGTTGTGTCCGCTGACCAATGGTGCCCGGTGCCCAATAGAGATGCCTGGTGCCCTCCAGTGCCTGCCACTGCCCCATTACCCTCCAGTGCCTGTCGATGCCTGGTGGTGCCCACCAGTGCCCAGCCGTGCCGGAGCACTCAAATATTCTTGAAATTTTACTCCCACAACAATGGGTAAATTTCCCTCGTGGATTATATGTTTACTTGTGTTCTGATAGTAAGTCCAGGACATACTACTGAGTTTGCCGTCCACACTGCCAGGCTCATGAAAGTCAAACATAGTAGCAACTTTGTCACTAGTCCACCAAATGCAGTCAAAATGTGGAAGTCAAAGAGGGTTCCACAGAAACAAATTCTCCCACTGCTGAAAAGCCAAGAGGCTGTTAGGAGCCAGTGGTTCCCCCACCCTCAGCATGGCTGTCTCTGGATCAGCTCCTCCGCTGCTTGTTCTTCCACTTCCCCAAAAGCTGTCTTGCTGGATAAAGCAAGGCTGGTGTGGGTGGCATCCATGGCTACAGACACCTTACTCTTGGGTAATTCTTGCAGCCTTGTATGCCTGTCAAGCACTCCATTTTTGTGAGGGTTTCCTGAAAATGGGACTTCCTAATGCTGCTTAATGGATTAATGAGCCAGAAGACACTCCATTTGCCAGGCTTTTCAGTGGCAGACTTTTCTGAATAGGTTTTTCTGAATTTACTCAGACAGGGTCCAAGAGTGACAGCAAGGTGGTGGAGAGGACTGGTGGAAGAAAGGATGGTGGAGGAAAGGATTGGGATCTTTGGGCACAATCCAGAGTAACTATGGGGAGTCCTTGCACTGGTGTAAGAATTTACTCTGGATTGCGATATGAATTTCCCATAGGTTTTCACTAGGTGGTGCAGTAACTACGGTTGCAAGTAGTATCTCTTACGTGCACCCGTAGTTTCTCTGGATTTGGCTGTAACTCACCTGCATCTTAGACTGCAATGCTAAAGTCACTTTCCTGGGAGTAAGACCCAATGAACACAATGGAGCTTACTTTTGAGTAGACATGGTGAGGACTGTGCTCTTTGTCCATGCTTTCAAATGAATTACAAAGGATTCCTGGGGATGTATGAGTTCTATGTATACAGAGAAACATTTGAGGATCCCTCTTCCTTCAGGTGTCCAAGTTAGGGAAGAATTTTGTAGCAGTTTTGCTAATTAGATGCACAAAGACACTCTTCAGTGTTGGCAAAACATTGATCATTTTCTTCATTACTGTGCATATCCTGTGAATCATATGGATGTGGTGCACTACAGAGTTGCCCTACTCTAAATACAGGAAAGGCTGCAAAACAAGCACATGTACAGAGAATCACAGTATGTGAAACATGGGATTAATGGAATCTGCCAGATATGTTTAATGGGATGCATTCTTGACCTTTCCAACCCTACAAATATAGCTGCAGTGATACTCAACATGGCTTTAAGTAGCATCTCCTCCACTGTGAATCACTGGCTCTCCTTCCTAAGGACAAAAACACAAGATACCCACAGGATAGGTACAACTGGATATGGTCAAGATCCACCCTTTTAGAGCACAATCCTGAGAGATTACTAGGCTAGCGCAAGAGTCTTGTGCTGACCGAGGGGTGTTGCCAAAGTGCTGGAAGGTGTGCCAACCTCACTATGCCGGCCTTTGCCTCTGTCAGCTGGCACACTGAGATGTGCCAACCTAACTATGCCGGGCTGGCAGAAGGGGACACTGTAGGGTCTAGGGAGGATGGGGAGTAGGCAGGAGGGAGATTCCAGAGTTGGGTATAGGAAGGCCAAGGATAGACGGAGGGTGGGAGGGAGGAAAGCAGGAGGTGGATCCAAGAGTTATGTCACACCCCACTTCCTGGGCAGCCTCGAGCAGCCTCTTTCTGCTCTTTTCTGCTCAGACTTAGGCTACCGCAGGAGGTGTCCAAAGTTGGAGTAGACCCATTGGAGCTGATACTGCAGGGAAGGGAATGAGCTTCTCTTTTGCTGTGGTAGCACAGCAGCAGTCCCAAAACACATGCTGATTACAGTGGAGGAGTGCAACATGATTGTCTTCTCACATGGGACTGCATGGGACAGTGTCTCACATGGGACAGTGGAAAGTAACCACCTGGTAAATGGATGGGTGTACTTTCTAAAGTTCTGCACTACACTTCTACACTAAGACAGGGTATCTGCAAACATTTTTGACAAATACTTTTAACAACTTCAAAAAATACACCACCAGCTTTGCTGTACTCTGCAAAAATGTCCCCTTTGAAAGTTGTTTGCATTCTCAGTTGCCATCACATTCTTGACAGCACGACCAAGTGGACAGATCTGCTCAGTTTGGGTCAACTACAGGATACCTGAATGGACAGCCCTGTCCATTCAGAAAGCGGGAAGCAGAAAAAGTCAGAAGGAAACGATGGGTAAAATCCAGAGTAACTACGGGGAGTCCTTGCTCCAGTGTAAGAACAATTTGCTCTGGATTGCAATATGAATTTCCCATGGGTTTTCACTAGGTGTTGCAGTTACTACGGGTACACGTAATGCCTCTTACGTGCTCCCATAGTTACTCTGGATTGTAGGGATACTCTGGATTCCAATATGAATTTCCCATAGGAAATTCTTAAAGTCTCTTCAATACACTTAAACCCCCAAAGAGACTTTACGTGCACCCATAGTTACTGCACCACCTAGTGAAAACCTATGGGAAATTCATATTGCAATGAATTTGCAATATGAGTAAGTTGTTCTTACACCTGAGCAAGGACTCCCTGTAGTAACTCTGGATTTTGCCCAAAGTCTCTTACGTGCTCCTGTAGTTACTCTGGATTTGGGGATATGACAAGTATTGAAGAAGGAGCAGCCATGGGAAGGAGTGACAAAGAACAGCATATTTGTCCAGTGTGGGTGGAAAAGGAAAAACAAGCACACACGTTGTTCACTGCAGAGGTTGGTTTTTACTCCAGACTGAACATCTGAAACATCTCTCTGGAATTCTTGTTCTTATTTGATCACCTTCTTAACCAAGCCATTTGTCATTTCCTGTTCATCTACATGACGTCTATGGAAGGCTCCTCCGTTCTTCACCCTCCGAATGTGAAGTTCAGGAAGAGAATCCTTGGGCATTAACACTGGAAGAGACACATCCCCGCTTGGTCCTTCTGCCTCGCCATGAATTGGATACTCCTTGAGCAAGGAGTGCAGACAAAAGACAAGTGACGGATTCATGAGTCAGTCAATGGGACACTGATGCGGACATAATAAAGCCAACACAGAAAGGGCAAAGACGGGCACCAGAACAAGAGGGCCTCAGACAGCCAGATAGGAAACTGATGTCAGAAGATAAGTGGAAATGAATGAAACAAGTTTTATGAAATTCAGGATAAAGATGAATCTATTTGCTGAAATGAAGACGTTTCAGAGCCTCCCACCAACCCCCCTTTCCTAATAATCGACATCAGTAACAGGAACGCAGAAACTTCTACATAAATTGAACAGAAATGGTTCAGATACATACGAGGACGCAGACACTTCTTTGAAAGCAAAGCCTCCGAGGATTAATCTGCAACAGTTTTCAACCTTAGACGGTTGTAAAGATACTCATGCTTTGTGTTAGCCCATAAATTGGGAGGCATATGCTGCCCTTGATCTGCGCACAGAACTCCCGTTGAGATTAATGGAACTTGCATGTTGTTTGGAAGTTGCTGGCAAAAAGGGCAAATTAAACCTCTTCATTAAATAGGGAACAGGCTGTTTTAGAGGAAAATCCCATTTCTTCAACAAGAGTGTTAAGAGTTTTAGGAGTGGGGTGGGGGGAGGAGGAGTCTTCAAACAATATCTGCTTCAGGCTATGATAGTCAAGTAATTCAGAAATACTTGATTTGGCCTTTTGCTTTTAAATGACTTACAGTTTTTCAGAATTTTTTATACAGAATATTTACAAGGAACAAACAAACAAATAAATAAAAGCCATAAATCCTTTTTGTCTACATCACATGGTGAGGATGAAAAATGTCTGCTTGTAGCAATCATGTACAACTCCAGAATTTGTTCGTCCTACGGCAAAATCCAGAGTAACTATGGGAAGTCCTTGCTCTGGTATAAGAACAACTTACTCTGGATTCCAATATGAATTTCCCATAGGTTTTCACTAGGTGGTGCAGTAGCTACCGGTGCACGTAAAGTCTCTTATGTGCAACTGTAGTTGCTGTGGATTTGGGGGCCAGTGGGAATAAAGCAATGCTCCAGGCCAGGGATGGCAACCAAGGGCACGATCCAGAGTAACTACGGGGAGTCCTTGCTCTAGTGTAAGAACAATTTACTCTGGATTGCAATATGAATTTCCCATCGGTTTTCACTAGGTGGTGCAGTAACTGTGGGTGCACATAATGTCCCTTACGTGCTCCCTTAGTTACTCTGAATTGTAGAGTAAGTTGCTGTGCTCCTTGTCTTGGTGGATCCTGCTCTTCCTCAGGCTGCAACGTTCAGACTTGAGGTGAGACAGGAACTGGGATCTTCTGGGCAAACCTTCTGGGGCCAAAATTCTACGTCTGCTTCTGCTCAGCCCCATTTGAAAGCGTTCCAAGCACAGCAAGAAAGTGATGGGACTTACTGCAGCCTGCCTTGTAGCTGAAGCCAGGAGGAAGAAGAAATCCCTGCTGGGCCGCTGCTGCTAGAGTGCGCTGGTCTGGGGGAAATACTGGAATCATTAGTGGTGGGAGCTGACCTTGGACCTGCTGAACAAGAGAAGAAATATTAAACAAGAAATTCTTCTTCTCTGTGCATTCGATTTGAAGGCGCATTAGATTAGAGTAAATACAGGTATCTTATTATAAATACAGGCCAGTATTTAGTTTAAGAGTTTACTGTATTGTGATTAAAGCATAACAAAGCCATTGTTGTACAAAGGAGTGCAATTAGGTAAAAATCATAACACAAATCTGTTGTCATTTTATTATTATCATATAACTCATTATTATATATAGTAAAATTAAATTTTGTACCTGCTTTACAGACAATTGCCAGCAAACTTTTAAAAATATATCGTGCTATATTTGAGATAGCGTATTAGATTTGAGTAAATACGGTAATTGCGTTTGCATAACACAAAAACTGGCATCCACGGAGGTTCCTGGAACCAAATGTTCAAGGTTCAGCCTTGAAGGCAAAGTTCAGTCTGTACATTTATGCATTATGTGCCAACTTTGAGTGCCCTTCAGGGAGAAAGACGGGGAATAAACTGAATAAATAAACAAATAAACAAAAGACCAGGCTAAAATGTACTATATTTACATGTTAACAGATCAGTGCAGAGCTCAGTATATGGAGTGATACATACAGGAAATTATTACACACGTATAGTGGTACCTCGGTTAACAAGTGATCCACATAAGCAAAAATTTCTCTAGGATTCTGCCTCACATAGCAAGTTTTGCTTCATTTAACAAGCAAACTCATTGGCAGTTGGGGCAGACGTGCTGGCCAGCAGCCCTTTTCAAAAGCATCAGGCTGCCCAGCGCACCTGCCCATCGTGAAAGGAACACTTGCGCACTTTTCCTCCTGTGGCCAGAGGGAGAGAAGAGCAGTGGAGAAGAGGGAAGCAGCTCAGGGCTGGCCAGGAGGGAGCAGGGGAGGGAGAGGCTCAGGAGGAAGAGGAGGAGAAAGTGGGGAGACAATTGGAAAGTCTCTTGGATTGCAGCCTCCCAACCATGTCTACCCAGAAGTAAGCCCCATTTAACACAAGGCGCATTTAACATTTAAATGGGGCTTACTCCAGGAAAGTGTCTTTAGGATTGCAGCCTAAGTAGACTTCATAGGATCATGCACACTGAATGCATGTTTTGAATTCAATCCCAGTGTTTTGTCATCATTTTTACCTCCAGTTCATATTTTTATATGAATATTTTGGGGGTTGTGGAACCAATCGCCTGAGTTTTCATTATTTCCTATGGGAAAATTGGCTTCACATAAAGAGTGTTTCACATAACAAGCATGCTTCCGGAACGGATTAAACTTGTTATGTGAGGCACCACTGTATTGGCTTCCTCACTCAGACTTGCAAACTAATGGTTTCTGTACAATTAAGGCAGAAGTGGAGCAACTCCGCTGAAGATCAAAGAAATTCACTCTGCCGGTGTGATCCGAGTCCTCTTCTTCCACTGCTTGTGAACATGTGGTAAGTATGTGCTGAGCACAGTCATGTGCTATGTGTGCTGTACACGTGTGGGAAGCACTCCGCAGGCTCACATGACCATAGTATTTGTAGAATGCCCCTCTGCAGGCTCCAGCACAGAGGGCGAAGCACCTCTTTTTGAATATACACACGGGAAGGAAGAGCAAGGCCAACTTGCAGTGGACGTGGTCCTGCACTGCACCCATCCACAGCCAGGCCAGACTGCACCCCCAATTCCTTGTCCAACCGACTTCTGAGTGTCCCTTCATCTTCTTGCTCTTGTTCTCATCCACTTAAGTGGGGCCTGACTCCCCATTTCCCATTTAACCCCCCTGGAATCATCTCCTTTCTGCCTCCGTGTGATGCTCTTTTTTCCTGACAAAGAAACTCCGTCCTCCTTTCAGAGCAAAAATGAACAGCCGAGCGGAACTTCTGCATCATTTTCTGCGGCAGAATCACAGCCACAGAACTTGGGGGAAAAAGGGTTCCGAGGATGAAAGCGACTTTGCCAAGCAAAGAAGCTTCAAAACAGAACTCAAAACACTAATAGAGAGACAGATGGTGCCACTGAAGGGTTCGCTGCCAAAAAGAGGGAAAAACTACACACACACACACAGACACACAGAATGATGTTATTGAAGCTGACTGGAAAGTTCTCTGATGACTGCAAATACTCTTGTCCCAATTTAAAGTGTTAACTCTGCCTCCAGGGCTAATATAAACTAAGCCACACACACACACACACAGAGAGAGAGAGAGAGAGAGAGAGAGAAACATACACAGCCTCTCCAAGGCCACAACGCAGCACAAATTGACACTTGACTTTCACTTCTGGCTACACTTGCAAAATAAAGTATATTGTTCTCCTGAAGTCCCATTTGGGAAAGGAGCCATCAAGGAAACCAGCTTTTCCAAAAAGCAGCATCACACCTCTGGATACAAGTTCTCCACCTCTGGTGGAAATACCAAAAAAGCAGGCCTCTGTCAGTCTTGAAAGTCTATGGTATCGTGCTCAGCGCTGCATGCGCTGCATGTGAAGCACGAAAGCCTGGGTTGGATTGATATGGAGGAGAGGCTGTTCCCCAAGCAGCAAATCCCCCTCTCCACGCCACTGAATTAGTCCAATGGAAAGGCAGAGCCAATATGTTTGGATCCAGCTGGCATCGCAGAGCTGGGCTGAGGACAGGAGCTCACCCTGCCTTGTGGGGCCGACCCGGGTCTCCAACCCTGGCCTGCTGGTTAACAGGCACAGCGTCTTAGCCCCTTGCGCCACCCACAGCCACAATTAAGGGACTTGGAAAAACACCCCCTTCCTGGCATCAGCTGAGCAATGGAGGTAAGGAAGGAAAGAAGAAAGGTGAGGACACTTTGCCTGGAGACCAAAGGAACGCCATCAAAACAATGCCATCTCCATTCCAGCTCAAATGCAGAGAGAGAGAGAGAGAGAGAGAGAGAGAGAGCTTTCTTTAATACCTGCTCTTCCTTTTCTTCTAAAGTGAATAAGTGCCCAAGTAATTTCATTGCTACCAAAATACTACAGGAGGGTGAAATGCCAACCAAAAGCACCTGAGAGCAAGTTTTGTCCTAAAAGACGTGCTTCTTTTTCAGGGGAAAAAGAATCATTGTCAACAAGTTGTATTTCTCCAGACCTGTTGCTAGGCTACGGGTGTGCGACGGGTGTGCAACTTCAGCCCCACCACTTTCCAGCAGGACCACTTTTTTGAGCTGCCCTTCTCTGAACTGAGCTGGACACACAACACAACCCCCAACACAAGAACCCCAAAGATACTCCCCTCACTCCTTGCTGATCCTCCATTCAAGGTGTTTAGGGCTGCTCAGGCCTCGTAATCAGCGCTAGCTGCAGACTCTGCCACATGTCTACGGATGGAAGTCCCCCCCCCCACATAGTCAGTGTACCTGGATATAAATAGTGTAATATAAATAGTGTGTACCTGGATATAAATCCTTCATTGAAGGATTTTGGCTGTTCACATATATTCTTTGGGCAGCGAGGTGCCAACCACTGAGACGTATTACCCACGGACTGATGCAGCTACACGCTCCTGGAGGGGTCTCTGGTCAGCAGAGGGTGGATCGCCAGAGTCCAGCGTATATTTTCTCACCATCAATACAGTATCCAAAATCTGTATCTATATACTGTATATAAAACTGAACTCACTCACTCACTCACTCAGTCACTCACTCAGTCACTCAGTCACTCACTCAGTCACTCACTCACTCACACACACACACATACTCATCAATGCCCAGCAAAAGCTGCCAGACCTAGAAGTGTGAAATTTGGGAAGGGGGTTCCTTCCATAATGGTTTTGGGAAATTCAGACTGGAAGGGGCTGAAATGGGGCGCAATGCATTTTCATCCCTATTGACCCCCAACCCCTGGATACAGAAGCCTGAAATGTGGGGAGGGTATTCCTTCTGTGACGTGAGCACAATAAGAAAGGATTTTCAGAAATTTAACCGCTAAGGTGGTAAAAAAAGGTAACATGTTTTCATCTTAACGCTAAAGACTGGCTGATCACCATCCAGCCAATTTGGTGCCCAGTGCCTGGTGCATGGGAGTGGGGATGGGGCACTGGGGGATGGGGCACTGGGGGATGGGGCACTGGGGGAATGGTGCAAAGTTGGTGCAAGTGGTGGGAAAGTTAGCCAAAGATTGGAGCTGAATGCAGGGCTACTGCAAAACCAGGGCTACTGTCTCTTTTCTCCATTTAGCCCTCCCTCTTGTACTTCCTCACTATTACTATTATGCCCCCTCATTGCTTCATCTTAGTGGTATAGCTGAGTCAGAGGTAGGAATGTACTTTGACCACCCCCTATGTCAGGGTGGCTGTTTTATGCCATCTCTGGGGGGGGGGGGTGAATTCTTATCTGAGGCAATCATCCTGTGAGTACAGTGATTTTCAGCCGCTGTGCCTTGGCATACTGGTGTGCCACGGATGACCTGCAGGCGTGTCTTGGGATTTGGGGAAGCGTCATTGATCAGTAGTGAAATAGAGGTATTTAGCCTCCTGCTCATCACTGCGGACGAAGCTTCTGTCAGCGGCATCAGAGCAAGTCAGACCAGCTCAACAGTTGGTCCCCTACTGGAATGGATAAAAAGGCCACCTGCCCCATCCGTCCATTATATGGGTCAATCCATCTTCGTAGCTGGTAAGACTATTATCACTTTAAAACAGGAGTCTCCCAACTTGGATCTTCAGGGCTCAGGATCTTTATCAGTTGTACAGAGGAAGAAATTTCAGCAGGTGAAGCTTTTCATTGCAAAGATCACAAGCTGCCCCTGCAAAACTCCCTCTACGTCGTTGTTAACGGTCCTGGAGCCCCAAAGTTGAAAGCTTGGAGACCCTTCTGCAAAACAACAGTGTGGCTGCTCGTGCAATGGATACAGAAACACTGAACAGGGATTTGCTCCCAACATCTTTGGTCATGCAGTAGGAGCATCACGGTGCAAAGTCACTCCTTCAGAAGCAGAGCAAAACCCCTGCCAGTGATCCTTTCATTAATCACTGACGTCTCCATGAAGCATCCCGTGAAACCTACGGCTTCCAGATGCTTGTTTAATGCAGCGGCTGAGAAGTTGCAGCCCTGCGTGGAGCACCATAGAGGTAAGTGAGCCAGTGAAACATTTGTCAGTGAAGGGAAAGCAGGTGTGCAACTGCAGGATGGAGGGGCTTTTTCTTTTCAATGGGTAAGTTGGTGGGTAATTTCTCAAGCTGCAATGAAGGCAGCCCAACACTTCTGTAAAAGATGGTTTCAGTTCTTAAGATGCATTAACATCACAAATACATTATTTACATTAAAAAATAGCTGCAGAAATGCTGTCACTCCTCCGTGGAATCCAAATCATATCCCTATACTTTGAAAGCAGCAGAAAGGCTGCCTTCTGTTGTGGTTCCCAAATAGGTGCCTGCAAAGTGGAAATCAGTCTCAGGGCCAACTGAATTTCTTCCTCCAGAAGTTAGCAACTTGCGTTGCTTTCTATAAGAGACAGTCCCTACAATCCAGAGTAACTACAGGAACACGTAAGAGACTTTTACGTTGATGTAGTTATGGCACCACCTAGTGAAAACCTATGGGAAATTCATATTGCAATCCAGAATAAATTGTTCTTATACCAGAGCAAGGACTGTGGATTGTGCCCAGTAACTGGGACTGCACACAGGCAGCTTACAAAGCAACTGGGAGCCAAAGTGGAATGTCTTTCTTCTTGAACTCACCAAGTGCTGAAATATGTGTTGAAAAAAGGCACTGAGGAGTCCTATATGCCCCCACAGACATGGGATAGGTTTGCAGGGCTGGCCTGTTCATGAGGCCAGCATTGCAACAGGTTGGAGAAGGAGTGCCCACCTCTGCCTCCTTGCCTCTCTACAGCTTCTACCTCTTCCCCTCCCCAGATTGGAGAAGGAAGAGGGGGATAGAGAAGAAGAGGAATACACGTGGTCCAGAAGTTGAGCTGGCTGAAGCCTGACTGAAGTTAGCAGGAGCAGCACTACACTTACATTGGCATCCCTCAGTCTGGAAAGACTATGGTGTCGTGCTCTGAGTGTCCATTATTTCCTATGGGAAAATCCACTTCACGTAAAGAATGTTTCATGTAACAAACATGCCTCCGGAATGAATTGAATTTGTTACCTGAGGCACCACTGTATCTGTTTCCACAATCATGTCACTAGACATAAAGAATTTCATGACCTAATCATATAACAACGAGAACCGGAGAAGGATTCCCTTCATTGAGGGCTGACATCCGCATCGGTCTCGGACACCCTGTCTTTGTAAACCACTTTGAGAAACGTCTAATGAGAAACTGCAAAACGAGAAAGGTGTATAAATATAGGAATGAATGAATCAGTCAATGAAAATTGGAGGGGAGGAGAAGGGAGAGCACAGTCTGAAGTGGGAGAGGGTGTCCTGCACCAGAATACTTTCAGCTGGCTCTGATGTCTCCACTTCCTTGAGGAAGAAGAGTGGTTTACAAATGCAAGTGCCTGTGTGGGTGGCTAGCTGGGAACCCCCTTAATCTCCACCACAGAAGAAAAGCAGAATACAGTTTAACAAGCTGACTAGTTCCTTTCTTGGAGTGAGCAAAGAAAACGATCTCGGTGAGACATCAACTCCAACATACAGGCCAGCAAAAGAAACTTGTGTTGGAACCCCCTTGCGTTGTGTCCGGCTGTCCCTCCCTGACCCACTCATTGCTTCACCTGCTTACCCTCTTTATTATTTTTATTTTGCACAGCAAGGTCACCATAATGGGTCAAACGTTACCCTAAAAATTTCATTTCATATTTTAAGAACTGCCTCTTGCATTTATGCTTCTGCTTTATGTTTTTATCAGCAAAAGCACTTAATTCTTTCCTCATTTTGACCAATATTATTAGACCCTTCAGAAAAGATCCTGTTGTTGTTTGTTGGTTTGTTTTTTAAAACACGCTTTTATTTCAGCGTCTTTGGTTCTGACAAGTAGTTATCTCGTTAAGATAGCAGTATTTGCTTTAATTAATGTGTAGGCGGGTGGGCAAGAGAGAGAGGTTATCTCATAGCAAGCAGTGGGCAGCAATTCAAAGCAAGTCCTGTTTTTGCATGATGCATTGGCACAAACACAAAGAAAAGTCAAAGGCAAGACACTCACTTTAAGTGATATCCATCCATCTCCTGGGGGAGGGAGGGAGGAAGAGGAGAATGTAATCTTATATGAAACACTGAGGCTTGAGTTCTGTAGTTGGGACACGATCCAAACTTTGCAAAACCACCAGGTCCAGAGTCCCAAGTGGGGAGGGAGGTGGTAGATCTCCAAAATCAGTAGCCCTGACCACAAGGCAAGCTGCTTTTCTAAGGTAGCAAAATTTCCAAAGCAGCTTAGAAAATGTCACAGGAGTCTGATGTTTGAAGAACAGAAAAAGCCCCACTATCACTGAGCACGTGTTTCTTAGATGTGCCTTCAGATTTCATTTTTAGGATGGCTGCACACTTAATAGCTGCTGTGGCTGCAATTCTAACCTCCAGTTTGGCCAGTCTGAGCCCAGCATAAGTCCTGGGCTGACCTGGGGGTGTCATAAGATAAAGGTCATCAGATGCCATAAAGGTCATAAAATGCCATAAGATAAAGGTCTGCTTTTTCTTATTAAGGCATTATTAAGGCATTACAAAAATCCCTCACTTAAGTGAAATGCTCTACTTGGAGTCACCTCACAAATGTCGTCCCAACACAGAGAGGAGTCATTCTGGCTCCACTTCCATTTAATTATCAAATTAACTCACTAGTTGACCAACCCTGACCCTCCGCCTAAAACCGCTGAGAGACAACTAGCTGTTTTACTTTGTGCAGACAATGCAGCCATCCTGTCCCTCCAGTTGGGGTTAGGAGAGCCCTTCGGAAAAAGGAAAATCACTTGATTAATTATGATAAAACTAGGATAATGGCCCTCGGTAAGAGACCGAAGATTTACACAGGGATAATGAATGATCACATAATCAAACAAGACTCACACTATCAATATTTGGGATGTGAAAATGTGTTGCACCCTTTTTCAGTCCCTTAGGGCTTAAATTGGTTCTGGGTGGGTGCTTCTGCCATGGAAGGATTACGCTCCCTGAATTTCATGCTTCTAGGTCCAGGGTTGGGGCAGGGCGTCCATCAGCCATGGATTCTTCAAAGGAAGGTATAGGGAGGAAAATGCATTGCACCCCCTTCCAGTTGGAATTTCGAAAAACCAGTTCTTGGTGGGTCCCTCCCTCACAGAAGGAACACTCTCCCCAAATTTCATGCTTCTAGGTCTCACAGTTTTGACTGGGCATTGATGAGTCAGTCAGTGAGTCAGTCAGTCAGTCAGTGACTCTTCAGTTTCATTATATCATATTATATCGTATCATATCATATATTATATTATATATACAAATTTTATTATATCATTATCCTATTATATTCTGTTATAAATAGACTAAGGGCAAAATCCAGAGTAACTATGGGGAGTCCTTGCTCCGGTGTAAGAACAATTTACTCTGGATACCAATAGGAATTTCCCACAGGTTTTCACTGGGTGATGCAGTAACTATGGGTGCACGTAATGTCTCTTATGTGCTCCTGTAGTTACTCTGGATTTGGGGAAAAATAAATAAATAATTTATTTAATTTTATAAAAATTAAAATATAAAATATAAAAAATTTTATAGAAATAAAATAACAGAATGTAATAGGATAATGATATAATAAAATTTGTACAACCACAGAATTGAACTCTTTTCACTGGTTGCTTCTTTGCTAAAGCAATATTTTTTAATTGTTATCTGAAGTTTGGGGATTGTTTTAACTTTTCTTTGATATTGTTTAATTTTCCGTATTGGTCAATGTGTTCAGTAGTGTTCAGTGGTGTGTTGTGTGGGGTGCTTCGCTGCAGAAATCTGCACTATTTGGATTTAGTGTAACCCATTTAGTCTAACCCGTTTCTGGAGCTAAAGATAAACCAGTTTCTTTTCTCCTTGCATCTGGTTGTCATCTTACTTTTTGTGTTTCCAGCATCTGTTAGATCACTGGTTCTCAGACTTCCCAATGCCGTGACCCCTTAATACAGTTCCTCATCTTCTGGGGACCCCCAACCATCAAATTATTTTTGTTGCTACTTCATAACTGTAATTTTGCTACTGTTATGAATAGTAATGCAAATATCTGATATGCAGGTTGTATTTTTGTTCTTACAAACTGAACATAATTAAAGCATAGAGATTAATCATAAAAACGATACGTAATGATAGATAGATAGATAGATAGATAGATAGATAGATAGATAGATAGATAGATAGATAGATAGATAGATAGATAGATGTGGCATAGCTAAGAGGGGGTGACTGGGAAAGAAAGAGAGAGAGAGAGAGGGAGGGAGGGAGGGAGGAATGGGAAAGTAAGTACCTGGGTGAGAGGAGATCTCCATAGGATTGGGATCTCAGGCAGCAGAGCCAGCCACTGTTTCCTGGGAGTAAGTCCCATTCACTTTCATGGGACTGACTTCTGAGTAGACATGCATAGAACTGGGCTCTAAGGCTGCAATCCTCCCCGCCCCCAAGGCTCCACATCGTCTCACAGCTGCTCAGAGGCTCTTTCTGAGCTGCTTCTCAGCGGCTTCTTCCAGCCACAGCGGCTCCAGTGTTTCTGCCAGGTCTTCCCACCTGCCCCCTGCACCAGGAGTCTTTAGGCGACCCCCAGGGAAGCTCCAGGTGACCCCCAAAGGGGTCCTAACCCCCACTTTGAGAAACACTGTGGTAGATGAAGCCCAACTCTCTTTACTACCAACAAATGTCTTTCTAAAAAATTCACAGCGGAGTAGAGAAAAGTTGCAAGTTCACTTGATCTGCAAACCCACACATTTAAATGGCTGAGCTGGTGAACGGCACCATCACTTCCAAATGAGGCATGTGAGTTTCATTGGTTGAGCTTCTCCACAATAAATGCACAGTGAATGATCTTTCAATAGTTGCTACTTTTGAACATGTTATATGAATACCTTTTTCATGTGCATGCCCCATTCCTGCTGCAGGCAGGGGGTTGGACTAGATGACCCACTAGGTCCCTTCCAACTCTAGGATTCTAGGATTCCAGACTGACGGTGCCACCTGTGTAGTTTATCATTTTTGCTTGCAATCCCCTTTGTATGTGCAGTAAAAATGTGACATGTGAATTCCTGTTCCAATGGAGTCCAAGGGAGGACACATCTTGGGTATACCAAGTTTAATCTGCGCACAGTTCAAGTCCAGAAAAGTCTACAGCCACAATATAGTGCATAGGATGACGGTGACCTCTGCCTGAGACACTGATAACTGCTGCCATTCAGAGCAGACAATACTGTGCTAGAGGGACCTATGGGCACACCTGTGGGATATTACAGTGTGCATGTCAAGAAGGGATCCCTGCTCATTACCCCTTCCCCAAATAACAGCCCCAGCTTCAGCTGGATACAGAACACACTAGCTTTGAAACGCTCAGGAATCTGAAGCACAGCTTTAGTTGCTACAACACTTTAATGTCTTCCTTTCCTCCAAATGACACATTTTTGTAATTATTTCATATTGACTATTATTGCTCCCAAATTGATTTTATTTTGCAAAGGAAAAAAATTCACACTTAATGATGGAGAAATAGAAATGAAAAACAAATCCCCTGCTATTCCAGGAACTTTTTCCTGGAATAATTTTTTTTATTCCAGGAGCAAGAAACATGGAAGTGGGTTTTGAAACCTATTTTCCCATTGTTTTCTTTATACACTGATTTTTTTATCCACGTTCCAGAACAGAATCCTAGTGGATTATGAGGCTCTGTAATAGTTGTAATAGTTGCTCAATGACTAGCATGATACGGACATCTTTGTTCCTCCAGCTGTTTGGACTTGCATCTGACTGGCATTGGGAGGGGGTGTTTGGTAACTAAGGTCCATTTTATTGTTGTTGGTACTGAAAGCAAAACAGAGAATAACTGCAGAAGATTTGCTGCCAACATATGCCACCTGAAGACCTCATGACACCTTAAAACAGGGGTGTCTGTTTTTTTACCTTTTACCCTAAAATATATTTAGATACACTGACATTACCCCCTTGATTTGAAAGGAAGGAAATAATATATTATTAATTATTTGAATTCAAAATTTTATTGAATCTATTCAAAATTTCTTTGAATGCTTCAACTTCAAAACTTCAGGTTTTGGAGAAATGATGATCCTAAACTCAAAATGTAGGACCAGTCCGGACAGGGTAGGAAATGTAGGACATGTCCAGGGATAGCTGGACTTCTGGACACCCTGGATGCACTGCACTGCATCAGGGCCTTATATACTACAGAACTGTAACACACACAGCTGGGCATGCATATAAAATCTATATATAAATTCTATATGCAGTGAAATGAAATTCCTGGGGGTAATGGACAGTCGCGCTGCCGAGACACAGCCAGGTAGGCATATAGATTCATATATATCTATATATAGATATATATAGCTGTTTCTTGGTAGTGCTGTTTCTTGGTAGTGCGACCGTCCATTACCCCCAGGAATTTCATTTCACTGCATATAGGATTTATATATAGATTCATATGCATGTCCAGCTGTTTCTCGGCAGTGCGACCGTCCATTACCCCCAGGAATTTCATTTTTACCCCATTTGGGGTAATTTACCCCTGTTCCCTGACCACTGCCTTAAGACCCTATATAATGAAGAAAGGACTGTGGTTCAGTAATGTGCAGAAAAGTTCCAGATGCAATCCCTAGCATCATCTCCAGGGAGGACTGGAAAAAATCCCTATTTTAAACCCTAGATTAGAGCTGCAGCCAGTCCACATAGAGCAGGGCTGTCACTCATACTGTCGGCTGAACATCATTCACGACATGAGAAAATCTTGATCATGTTTTCAAGATATGGGAGACCCCAGTTATCACTGTGGGCCCCCCTTCCAGCAGTGCCGTGTCTGCAGCAGCAGAGCTCAGCAGCTGGGAGTTGCTCTGCAAAGCACTACAAACATGGCACTCTCTGAAAAGTGGGCCCGATCCTGCTTTTCAACTTCACCGTGTGGTAATAAAGATCACAACCAGATAATGACAATGAAGCGCTTTAAATAATAAACCAAAACAGATGCTACAAGTGTTCAGTAAAAGAATAAACAAGCAAAATGGGCACAAATAGTGCTGAAAAAACAGCTGTCTCAAAAGTTACGCGCAAGAGTTTGGGCCAGAGTTTTACAGAGTAAGAGCCAATGATTCAAAATGATGCAATTCACTGCAGGTGCAATGATAGGGTTGAGGGATCTGGCTACCTGTTTTCCCCACCCCCATGGAAATGAACTGATCAGTCATTTACTACTAACAAATGCTTTGACCTGCAAACACAAAAGTGAGTGCCAGCCTCCAGCCCTGCCTGGACCTTTATTTCTCTGCTTCTTCTTCTCCCTCCTCTTCCTCCTTCCACCCCTCTGGGCCCGATCCTGAGAAGAAAGGGAACAACAAAACAGAGCTCGTTTCTGTGGCCCTTTTTGAGACTGACAAGGATGCTGGAGAAGAAAAGCGTCTTCCAAAGAAGGGGCTTCAGCACCAGACAGTCATTTGTGCTGAAATTCCCACTGGATTCAGGGAATCTTCTCAGACCTTTGCAGCCTCCCTCCTTCTCAAGTGCTTCACTCTGAATTTGGCTTTGTCCAGAACTGTGTTTGGGGGGGGAGTGAATTCCTCTTTCAAACTCCCAGACAGTATCTGATTGGTTTGCTTTTTTGGGGGTGGGGGAAGGAGAAGACCACCCATGCCTGGAACAGTACAAGCAAAATAAGAGAAAATACGATATAATGGAAGTTAAGACTCTTTTGATGTTGATATTTTCCTCTGAAAACGGAAATAATTCTTCGAACGTGCGTCCCTGGTGCGCTTCCTTTTCCAGACTGCTGGTCTTTAAATACACAGCAATTGCACTTCCTACTCCGTTTCTAAGCTGCTATAGGTATTGGAGGATAATTTACATGCAATTTGCATTTTCTTTTTTTTTGGGTGCCTGTGGTTTTGGTAAGTCTTCCAAACCTAATGACTGTTCCTTTTGGCCAGCAACATAAATGCTGTAATCACACAATTATTGTGCTGGGAACAGTTTAATTCAGCGTTTTGTCCTCGACCACAGAACAATTACTCAACAATTTTGGTTAACCGTATGAGCTTTGCAGCCTGGAGAGGAAGCCGCTTATTCACAAAATCTATTGTCTTACACAAAGGTGCAGTTCCCCTCGATTCTTATCTGCTCCAACTTCCAGCGTCTCTCCGCTCTTTAGGGGGAGTTCCACGTCCTTTCTGGCTAATGGGAATGAATGACTGCAAGACTCACTTTATTAGCTTATTCTTCTCTATCCACTGAACACTCTTAATTACTCATTTGCTTATCAAGAGAAAGGTTTTGGTGCACGTGCCCGGGAAGCAAGTGAAAATGTCTCCAAGTTAGCGTAACCCATTTGGCATCAAAAAGGAACTTGGGTTTCTTACCCATAAAGATGTTAAAGGTGCTACACCCAGTACGTATAAAGTTCCCTCTAAAGAGACTCACAGCATTAAGAACATTTGCTCAGAAGTTAGTGCCTTTGAGTCAGAGTGACAGTACAGAAGGGAGTATCTCCACCTCTATGGTTTTTGCCATGGTTTTTGTATGACTCCCTGAAAATTAAAAGCAATTAAGTGTGTCCCTTTACAGTGGTTTAAAAACAGATTTTCTTACTATTGTAGAGAGGCAGTTGACAATGAAAAATGTAAAGGACCATATCTGTCTTTGCCTGGCGTAGCTGAAGAACGGAATGATTGCCTTGCATGACTGACTCTCTACAACAGCAGAAGAGCAGCTTTTAAAAATGATTTGTAGTGGCAAATCAGCACGGTGTTCAAAAGTGATTTGTGTTAAGTCAGATCCAGTTTTAAAAATCCATAACAGTGTTGGATCTGCACATACATTACACACCATCTTCAGTCCAGCAATCAGCATTGGCGAGGGGATCTGTGGGAATTGTGCCACTGACTGGGAGCTTCCTATGGAAATAGTTGGAATGACACATAGCTGCATTTGCTCACATTCAGTCATGCTCACCCGTTCTTGTCTGCTCCCCATCTAAATAAGGTGGTTTCAGTCCAGGAATGCTAGTGCTGGGATCCAGATGTCTCCTTCTTCATGCGCCTGTGGCTTTCCGCCAGAGGTTCAAGCAGCTGCCCTGCTCTCCGCTGTGCTTCAAGTGCTACTGCTGATGACCAGAGACTGATACTGCAGCTACCAGTTCAGTGGAGGACGAGTGAGGGACCAACAGAACAACACTTTGTACTTTAAGCATTGATTGAACTGCTCTCAGGCTGCCTTTTTTAGCTCCTTCTGAACTATCGGCCCAGAAAGACTGTAAGAAAGGGGTCCAGGAAATAGCCCCTCACACCACAGAACAGGGAGTACCACTGGGATCCAGCTCTCGCCTCCTGCTGCCCTTCCCCAGCCTTCTACAATCTCTGTATGGAGGAGTGTGCAACCAACAGCTCAACACACCTGGCAGCCCCAGTTACACAGGATCCCAGTTGCAGACTGGGAAGACTACCACCTGAGACTCTGGAAGGATGTGATCAGTAAAAGCAGACAAAACTGGGCCAGAGGAACCACTGACCCGGCTCCAAAGAAAGTCACATCACGCGTTCCTCCTGCAGCTCAGAGCTCCAGACTCACAAAGACTGTCTGTGATTCTAATACCTGAAAATGAAGCACTGAACACGACACAAAAATCTTCTGTGGACCACACCAGAAGCCATAGCAGACCAGTAATGACTCCTGTACCTGGTTCAGCCTCCACCCCAGCCCACAAAAAGGGACTAGCAAACCACAGGCAGCCCACAGGGAGGAGCAGGCCACTCTCGCTTGAAGATTGATGACTTGAGTTTTGCAGGGAAGAGGCTGCGTCCAACACAGCGCAGCTGCTCACAGCACCAGAAACTCTTTCCGTGTTTCCTCTTCCAGTGCAAGAAAGCAAGCTTGCAGCACTGCCACATGGGCGCACTTGGGGCCTGTCTGTGTGTGGCCGCGTGTGGTTAATAAGAAGCAGCTGTGCAACAGGCACACCGTTTCCACTAAAACAATTAAAGGGGACTTTGGCTGCTGGGCTTGGGGGGAGCCTGGAAAAGAAGCTATATTTACCTAATTGACTGGCCCTACAATCCAGAGACATTATGTGTACCCTTACTTACTGCACTACCTAGTGAAAACCTATGGGAAATTCATATTGCAATCCAGAGCAAATTGTTCTTACACCGGAGCAAGGACTCCACGTAGTTACTCTGGATTGCGCCCCAAGAGCACAATCCTATCCACATAGACCCATTGTGTTCAATTAGTCCAAGAGCACAATCCTAACCGTGTCTACTCAATAGTAAGTCCTATTGTGTCGGTCTTAGTCCCAGAAAATTGTCTTTAGGATTGCACTTTTCTTGTGATGCCTGAGTGTGGAAGATTCCATACTGGATAGGCAACTGCAGACCAAGGTGCCGACTGTGGCTGTGGGTGCTGCACTTGTGCTCTTCCAGGTCAACTTAACCTAAGGATGCCCTGTTTTCTCTACTCCTTCCCAGTTCTCCTTACTCAGAATATTTCTTCTCTCTGCTGTTCATACCAATAATGTTTTTCCCCCCAGTTTTTTCCCCCAGCATGTTCAGTAGCTTGGAGTAGCCCACAGCCAGCAAATGTCATCCATCAGAGCCCTGCTGTTTACCATTGCCAGACTATACTGGAGGGAAGCCTCTCTCCATAGATGACCAGTGAGCTCCCCCCATGAATATGTTTTTGAACCCATCCTTTCCCCCAGTAACAAAGGTTAATTTTATAGAGCCATTTCTCTAATATTGTACAGAAAGCGACCGATTCCTCCTTCTGTGCACACAAAAGGCATGCCTGTGGGAGAAGAGAGTGCTCATGCATCATGTGTGCACAGCCTGAGCCATGATGCTACGACAAGGGCGGAAAGATGGCAGCCCCCCAGCCACACACACGCACCCCACCCAAACAGGAAGGCCATTGGAAAATAAATACAAGTTCTGTGGAGCTGTGAGCATTTGTAATAAAAATAACTTGCATGCACTCAGCACACGACGCAGAATAAGAAGGGAGAATTCAGACTCAGGCCATTTCAAATTACAGGTTGGGGAACACAACATGCACACCCCTTTCACAGATTAAAAATACAAAACTCTGGAAGTAGTAAACCAATTTATGGCCAAATCCTAGCAATTCTGGAACAAGCAACGGCATAGCAAAGGAAGTGCGGAGGGCAGTCATTCCACTGGGCAGCTGCTTCAGGGGGGCAACAGTGGTGTCACCAGGGTGGTGCGGTCCACACTGGGTGACGCGCACTGGGGGGCTTAAAAACACACATCATTTTGTTATGTGCATCATGCCCCATCAAGTCATTCAAATACCGTTGAATTTGTACTGAAGAGCACCTTTTGAAATAGCAGCTTCCTATCAAAAGTTACGACCAAAAAACTACAAATTAAACATATGCATTGAACTCTATGGAATGTGAAAGTGACTCCTATTGCAGCTTTACTCATGAGTAGGCAAACGTGCCATAGTTCCTTGGAAAGGGCAGGCTGAGAGGAATCTAAGGACACCAGAATTGTCCTGATCCAATGAACACATCCCCCATAAATCATCCCAGAAGAAGGTCCCTGAAGACTGCGTTGAAATCCATTGAAAATGGATGTGAACTGCACAGCTGTGTTTACTGGCGAGTAAGCAGGGATGCCTTGGCTGGGGTGGAGGGTCAGTCCAGGAGAGGACAAGACTCCTGAAATGGTCCCATTCAGGGATGTTGCTAAGGCATTAGAAAGGGGGTGACCTAAATGGCTACAATCATGGTTTGTAGAAATAATCCCATCCAGTTATACACCTTTGAATGTGTCACTTACAGCAGAACGCAGTGAAACAAACCACTTGATGAAAATGTACGGCTAAAATATGGCACATAACCAAGCCCACCATTCATATTGTTGCCCTGCCCAATGTCTGGGGTGATGCGCTGGCCTCCCGCATCGGGTGACGCGCACCCTAGTGACACCCCTGGGGGTCAGCAAGCTGAGCTTACCACTAATGCCCAAAACTGTCAAAACCTTGGTATGTACCAACAATACCATCATCATCTACATATACAAAACTGAAAAGTCACTGACTCACTCATTCATTCATTGGCCGACTGACTCATCAACGCCCAGCCAAAACCGCTGGGCCTAGAAGTGTGAAATTTGGCCAGGTGTTCCTTGCACTCACTAAGGACTGGTCTTCAGAAATTCCAATGCAAAGGGGGTGAAAAGGGATCAACGTGTTTTCCTCCCTATACTTTAATTGAAGGATCCTTGACTGAGGGACGCTCTGCCCCAACCCCTGGACCTAGAAGCCTGAAATTTGGGGAGCATATTCCTTCCATGACTTCCCACCAAGAAGCAATTTCTAGAAATTTAACCCCTAAGGTGCTGAAAAGGGTGCAATGCATTTTGGCCTATACTAGACTGATCAATGTCCAGCCTCAAATCCTGCACCTGCCTGCTAGGGATGCCCTTGGTTCCTGGGGGATTGTGCACAGGGTGGGGGCTGGTGAGCATGGGGGTTTGCTGCACATGGGGGATGATGAACGTGGGAGGATGATGCGCATGGGGGGATGTTGCGCAGGTGGAATGAGATGGATGGTTGAGACAATTAGATATTATGATGCACCATTGAAGTAATAAGGTGTTAATATGAATCTGTTCTCCTTTCCATGGATCATAATGTAGTTTGCTTAATTTTCATTCAGTCCAACTTCAGGCAACCAGAATCAAGTGGATTTATTTATTTAGCGTATGGCAAATACATTGACTTGTGATGTCATTGTCCAGTCCACCCATTCACTCAGGACAGAGTGGTCTATACTGGTAAAAATCAGACACTGGGCTGATTGGAATCAGATATTCATGGGATGAATATTTTGTCGAGGAGCACCATAGTCACACTGGGGGTAGATGCAAGACCCCACTTAAGCAGTGAGTCGTGGCAGACTCCATGCTGGGTACGGATCCTGTTCAGAGTTGACCAGTGCTGGCTGGTGAGGAAGGTCAAGACCTGGCCCTTTTGGTGTAGGAAGTGGGTCAAGTGGAGGTTTATGGCAAGATCCCCTCTTGCAGCAATGGTATTAGTGATCTAGCGACCGCCCTGAGACATAGACGCTGCTAACCCCGTCTTCCATGGGTGTCTCTACTCATTGTAAAGCTCTCCAAGCAGTAAATATATGGAAGTTCATCTTGTGGCAGGAAATTCCTAGCATGAGTTACATGAATAAGTTTTTTTATTCACCTGTCTTGAATGTACTGTGCAGGTCCTGCCCGTCAATTTTATGGATGACCCCAAGGTTAGAGATATGAAAGAGAAAACCTTTTTGCTCTGTACACTCTCATTACACACAGTGTTATAACTTGGATCACAAATACTCCTGAGAGCGGAATCCCGACAGATCTATGGACCAGGACAAGATCAGTACCTCTAAGCTGATACAGATGCCCCTTTACTGGCCCAAGTGATAAGAGACGAGTCTCATTAAGTAAGCAGTCCTGGTCCTGCCAAACCAGTGGTGTACCTGGGTCATTTAGCCTCCTGGGGACCACAATTTTTTTACACCCCCATATGTCACATTTATTTAATTAATTATTATCAGTATAAATTAATACAATTAATGAGATATTAATTAATATTTTCATGTTTTAAAAATCACCTTTCCAATTAAGACTCTGTTTTATTCTTTTTTGGGAGGGGGGAGGCTTCCTGCTGGAGCACTTGTTGGGTTCCACTTTCACTGGGTTGGGACCATTCTGGTGACCTTGCATTCCTCTGGGTCTGATCAGAAGCCCAGGCACGTTTTCTTACTCATGAGTAAATACAGCTGTGTAGCTCAATTCCGCTTTCCATAGGGCCCAATTCAATTCTCAGGGACTTCCTTCTGATTTGTGGGGTCTGCTTTCATTGGATCAGGGCAGTTCTAGCGGCATTGGATTCCTGTCAGTCTGCCCTTTCCAAAGGACTAAGGGACCTTTGCCTACCCACAAATAGAGGCAGGATACGGCTCACTTTCACTGTCCATAGGGCACAATGCCTTTCTTTTTAAGTTTTTTGTCCATAACCTTTGATAGGAATGAGATATTTCAAAGCTTTTTTGCACTGGATTCTGCTGGACTCTCCCCATCCAATGGTACATGACCTGCCAGGGTTATTGGAAATGGACTTAGAGTTTTAGGGATTTTTCTTATTTTGGTCACCCCATGCTGTCCCCCCCAGGCCTCCTCCGGAGATGCCATTACTCCAAACAACAGAGGGGGGTGGTTTGAACAAGGGATTAAAACCAATTTCCCAGGCCTCAAGGGCCCTAAAGCACCTGGCCTGTGAGATGGGACATCTATTATCATGTAGGGTCAGCCTGACTAGTACTGTCCAAACCAACCCTCAGAAGGATCCTTGGAAATATCAGGAAGAAATTCTGAACAGCTGCAGCACCACCCGTGATATCTCCAGCCTGCCTCTTGACCATGAAAGGAAGCTCTAGGGACACTATTTCCTCAGTCATATTCTTCCCACCCATCTTTTAGTGGGGGACGCAGCACCAGGTCTCCCCCCTTCTCTTTCCAATCAGCTCTGCTGATCATCCTTCACATTTTAGCCTCTGCCCTAGAATACTCTCCGGACAATAGTATTGGTTCCATCTGTGCTCTCCATTAAACCCCAGTAATCCTTCTAGGAACAGCTGGACATTGTGGATTCTCTACACACAGAAAAGTCCTTTTGTGGCTACAATTACGCTGAGGCTGCTATTCCCACTTCATGCCTGCAAAAGTCTTTGGTTGGGGCTGAATCTTGCGTTATGTGCTGACAAATGAACAAAGCAATGCACGAAAAGGAGATCGGGAAAATGCCTTCATTTATTAAACTTATATTTTCTCATGTCTTTTTGGATGCGGGCTAGAAATTTAATTAGTGCATGTGCACATGCACACCTGTGCATTCTCCCCCTCACACACACACACATAAAACACACACACATTGTTCACTCAAACATATTGTTTGGAAGGAAGAACTGGTTGTGGGTAGAAAAAACTTTGCATGCCGTGCATCAGGGTCTGGTTAGACTGGATTTGGACAAGCCCCCAAATCCAGAATAACCAGGATTTAGACAAGCCCCCAAATCCAGAATAAGCGCAAAAGAGACTTTACATGCACCCGTAGTTACTGCAGCACCTAGTGAAAATTTATGGGAAATTCATATTGGAATCCAGAGTAAGTTGATGTTACACCAGAGCAAGGACTCCCCCTAGTTACTCTGGATTTTGCCCATGGACGATCTGATTTCCAACATCCCTCCAGTCATCTCCAGCAGCGACCTCTTATTCTGGGAGTTACTGTGAGAATAAGTAGGTGGGGAATAAATAGGTGAGGAAAATGGAGAATAAATAGGTGTGGAAAAGGCCACTGAGCTCTATAGTGAAAGGTAAGATTAAAAAATGGACTCCATTTAACTTCAGACGTTCTTTCTTTCTCCGAAGGGACTGTCATTTATTGCAGTGATGGAGAAAAACAGGCTTTATAGGATATTTTAGCAATCCCTCCAGCACAACGGAGAGCAAGTTCTAAATAAAAATGCTGGGTGTTCCTGCACTGGCATCAGTGGATGACTGCAGCTTCAGGTGGATATTTGCAGTGTGTATGAATTGTCATAGATGGGGCTCATCTTGCCCCTTACCTCGTACATGATATGCCAGTTCACACATTCAGCTGCCAGTCATCAGCTTCTGAAAAATCACGTGATGAGAAGGTGTGTGTGTGTGTGTGTGTGTGTGAGAGAGAGAGAGAGAGAGAGAACTAATTCTATGTCAATCACTTGGCTCTTTCTTATGAACTTAGGTTACTGAAATAAAATAACAGTGCGCTCATCTGTGTTATGTCAGGAGAGAGTCAGGAGACCCTTGCCTGGGGGTTGGGAGAGTGGACCTGCATATGGCACGTCAGTGCCGGGGGGTTCAGGCTAGCACACAGACATGCTCCAACCTCCCCAAACCACTGTGGGAATGGGGAAATGAGTGAGTTGTGCTGGCCTAAATTGCCTCCAAATCCAGAGTAACTATGGGTGCACGTGAGAGACTTCATGTGCACCCGGAATTACTGCACCACCTAGTGAAAATCATACTGCAGTCCAGAGTAAGTTGTTCTTACACCAGAGCAAGGACTCCCTGTAATTGGTTAGGACTTTGCCCTTAGTTGAAAAGTGTGAAAAGTTTTGCTCTTAGTTGACAAGTTTTCAACGAGGACTTTGCTCTTAGTTGAAAATCTGTCTCGAGCACTCCAGGAGCTTCAAAACTGCACACTGTATCCAGCACATGTTTGGGGCTGCAGCAGCACCACAGGGCAAGTGGAAACTTTGAGTTGTCTTGGCTAACAGGTCAGCAGTCCCAAAGGGGTGCCTTCCATCATCATCACTTCCAGCATCACTTCCAGAGGGCAGAAATCCACTCTCCTCAGCCACCCAGAGTCCCACCTGCCTTCCCTGTGCCCCCAAATGCCTCATTTCCACCCTCTCCTGCCCTCCCCACAAAGCTTTGCAGGGTTATTGCAAGACTGGATAAGGATCATTTCATATGTGATATTTTACCTGTACAGGCGCGGTATAGGAAAGGAACCACGTATGCTCATTCACTTAAGAAGAGCACATGTATTTTTCCTGATAGGCATGCCCTAGGACACGCCCATCCCCACAACTCAGAGGGCATACATAGGCTGCAATCCTAAAGACACTTTCCTGGAAGTAAGACCCACTGAATACAATGGGGCTTACTTGTGAGTAGACATGGTTAGGATTGTGCTCATAGCTAATAAGGAACAACACACCCTATTTTCACACATAACGAGGTATATATTGTATTCTCAGGATGTACAAAGTTCCCTTGAGAAGCTTCACCAGTTTTGTTGACCTGCTTCCTGCACCTCTTCCAAGTCGTTACACGGAGCCTCCAATTTTGCCTCCAAATGTGCTCTGAGAGTATTTAGTGGCAACTTCTGCACTGGAGGGAGAAGAAACTGCAGAGTCTTGTAGTGTCATCAAAGCTCCTCCAACTACCCCTGAAATTCCTCAGTTGTTTTGTGGAGGAATGTCACACTCTGGCCTCAAATTTCACTCCAGACCACATTCCGCAGCACCTCCACTTTTCTTCTGCGTCCAACAACAAATAACAATAAGATTTGCACCCAGTTGTGCCTAAAGTGAGGTCTTTGCAGAGCTTTCCTCATTCAAAACACATGGAGACATTTCAAGGAAAACACAGGAAAGGAAGACCTTTAAAAGACAGTTAAAATATTTCTGTAGGATTCACAGTGTTTCTTCAGTTGAGGGTGTACATAATGCATCTGTGTTACTGATGAAAGAGCCTTATGATAACAATTGTGGAAAAAATTATGGGCACAATCCAGAGTAACTAGGGGGAGTCCTTGCTCCAGTGTAAGAACAATTTACTCTGGAGTCCAATATGAATTTCCCATAGGTTTTCACTAGGAGGTGCAGTAACTACAGGTGCACGTAATGTCTCTTATGTGCTCCCGTGGTTACTCTGGATTTGGGGGTATGACCACAATCCTAAAATCCACATGAGGAACCCTACAATCCAGAGTAACTACAAGAGCACGTAAGAGACATTTACATTGACATGGTTACGGCATTTAGAGGCAACCCTATGACCACAATCCTAAAATCCACACGAGGAACCCTACAATCCATTGTAACTACAGGAGCACATAAGAGACATTTACATCGACGTAGTTATGGCACCACCTAGTGAAAACCTATGGGAAACTCATATTGCAATCCAGAGTAAATTGTTCTTACGTCAGAGCAAGGACTCCCTGTAGTTACTCTGGATTGCACCCTTAGCAGAACATACCTGAGGATACACATGCAAAGGACAGAGCTGTAAAAGTGTCATAAACAGTTAAGGAGAAAATCATTAAACCCGACACATCTCTTGACGGATCTGTCCTTGTTTGGGGGGAAGAGAAGGTATTTTCAGCTTCTTGAGAACCAAATCTAGAGCTAATCAGAAGATCCCCAGTAAAAGTTTTAATGACTTTAGTTTTGAAAAGGAAGAGAGCAAGAGAAAGGGAAGGGGAAGGGGAGGGAGAGAAAGGTGGAAGGATGCAGCCAGCTGGTTCCCTCGGAAAGCCAGGCTGCACAGCTTGAACTTAAAGCTATCTTAACATAATGAAAAAGTGCCAATAATTAGCATATGTAGTGTGAACAGGTTTGCTGGCACAAGCAAGTGAAAAACTCCAAGGTAAAGTTATTATTAGGGAGTAATTAGCTCTGTGAAGTAAATGAGTGAAACAATAGCTGCCAGCACTGACAATATGGCTCACATCTGACTATGTGGAAGATAACATTGTAAAGTATTGCTCCCTGAGCTAGAATCTGTTAATAACCATATGTTAGTGTAATTAATGCAGAGTCTTCCTGACCTGTTGTCACGTAAGAACAATACTTTCTTGGAAACATTCAAACAGGCAACTCTTCTCCTCCACGGCAAGGAAGAGTCTGGAACTTGCCTGCAAAGACTTGCCGCTCTGCAAAGGGAAGCCAGGAGCTGAGATCTGGGGGACCGGCAGGGGCCATTCAAGAGAATACAAAAGTATTTTTGAAACTAACTGCTTCCTCCATGTTAATTTTCTTCCACTCTTGTACCACTATTACTGCACAATCCAGAGTAACTGCGGGAGCTCTCACGTCGACGTAAGAAAAAGTTCCTCTGGATTGCTGTATGTATTTCCCATAGGTTTCCCGTAGGTGGCGCCGTAACGATGTCAACATAAATGTCTCTAACATTGACATAAGAGCTGCTGTAGTTACTCTGGATTGTGCTGTTGACTATCATTTATTCTAGTACTTTATCATTAAAAATATGTTAGATGCCATACAAAATGCAGACGCTTTACTGTTCTACATGCAAATCAAACCACACCTTTTAGTAACTGAGCTCACACATTCATTACCACCCAGCCAAAACCACCAGACCTAGAAGCATGAAATTTGAGAAGGTTCTTCCTTCCATGATGTAGGCACCCACTAAGAACCCATTTTGGGAAATTCAAACCAGAAAGGGGTGAAAAGGGACGCACGTGTTTTTGTCCCTATACACTGAAGAAGTTGCCTTTTACTTTCCACTGAAGAACTGATGACTGATCAACACCCTTCCCCTGAACCTAGAAGCATGAAATTTGGGAAGGTATTCCTTCTGCGATGGGAGCCTGCACTAAGAACAGATTTTTAGAAATTTAACCTCTATAGGGGTGAATAGGGGGTGCAAAGTGTTTTTGTCCCTATACTTAACCTCGAAGACTGATCTATATCCTGCTCCAGCCTCTGGACCTAGAAGCATGAAATTTTGGGAGTGAATTCCTTTTGTGACGTAAGGACTCTCTAAGAACCAATTCTGTACCTGGGTGTACAGGGAGGGGGGAAATGTTGCACGGGTGGAGATGTTGCACAGAGGGAATGTTGCATGGGGTGCTATTGCATGGAGGGGCTGTTGCACAGGGGGATGGTGCCACCCACTGCCCAGTGGTGCACACCCTGATTAAATGTTCTCACCACAGCAGGCAAATGACCACTTAAATCCATGAGATGACCTGAGATGAATTCGGGATGTAGGAGAAGCCCAAACCTATCCAACTTTCCAGTGCAAATGCAGAGGGAATGCAGCTCAAAGGAAGGAAACAAATCTTCCCAAACTTTGAGGAGGTGTCCAAGAAACTCACCTGACAGTGAACCCAGAATGCAATGAAGGTCCCATTGCACACTGCATCAGCAATAGAGGATTGGGCCCTGCATTTGATAGTAAACTAAAACAATAAATAGAACAGAGAGAAATGGGCAAAATAAGACAGATACTGAGGCAGAAGAAGACGGAAGAAGGAAGAAGAAGAAGAAGAAGATGTTTAAATGTTGAGACTGTGGTTGTCCAGGAAATACTTGGGTCACCCCAGTTAGGGCACATTCCAGAAGTCCACCTGGGTGACCCTATCTACCTCCACCTATCTACCCTATCTACCACCCTATCTACCTGGGTGACCCTATCTACTGCAAGATGGGCCACCCTAGTTATTCTAGAAAAGGCCTGGAGCAGCCTAAAGCTGGGGCAGCCCAACCAGTTCAGGAGAGGCATGTTGAGGGCATGTTCAGCATTGCCCAGGGCAGAGCAGTTACCTGTAGCCAGAGCCTCTTTCCAGGGCAGAAATGTCCCCTTCCAGCTCCTCAGAGTTATACCACCTCAGGAGAAGGTACAGTCATGAGTAGACCCATCGGGGTCCATGGTAAGGCAAAGTAAGAATGGTAGTGTTGACCAAAAATCTGAGTTCTTGGCCAGCCTCTCTGCAACCCTGCCTTTCAACCTCAAGATATGGCACAACTACAGCAGCCACTAACCTGCGGATCCAGCAGGTCACTCCAAGAAGCCCCTCGTATTCACTGTCAACTGTACTTGCAGTCTCATCAGGGACTCCTTCTAAGGCAGGCACCACAGCTGTTTCTTGTTCAGTGGGATCCGTTCAGTGTGTTCAGATCACAGTGTGATCTTGTTCAGTGTGATCTGTTCAGGGGTCTCCTCAGGAGCAAGCCCTCCCCAGGTGTCACTGGCTTGATGTCTACTGAGCATCCTCTGGAGCAGTTAGAGCAGCCCAGGTTCTCTCTGGACGCAGCATAACTTTCTGCTCTGGATACAGAATAGATGGGGCAGCTCAGCTCACTCCTCACTGCCCTTACTCTGGATTGTGAAAGACGTGTTTGAAGACTAGGCACAAACTGGATGGATGGGAAAAGAAGGTGAGTCTGAGCCCCTCTCACCAAGTGACATGGCAGGAGGCACTTGGAAAAAGTCTTATCTAGCCAATTAGTTGATTAATTAGCCAATTAAAAATATGGCATGTTCACTGCAAGAAGAATGTTTAATAAAAAATTAAAATTCTCTTGCAAAGAACAGGCAAGAGAGACTTTTAAAAAATCTCAAAAGCATTTCCTGAATTAAGAATAAAATATTTCAATTGCTTGCTAGTCATTGACTTCAGTAATCCCCCACTTGCAAAAGGTGCAAAGTTTGACTTAAATCCAATTTAAATCCACATTTTAAACATTCTGTGTATTAATGAACACATTAATTGCACTGCATAATTAATGCTTTCAAGCAAAGCTTGAGTACAAATACTATAATGGATGGCAAAGGGGTCACTGTTCTTTCTGTAAGCAGGAGTTGAGCACCCACACCATTAGAAATTACATACAAATAGTTCAGATAAATGTAAAAGAGGACAAGGCCCTCCAAAATGCAGGACACCAAAAACAGTGTAGGACATGTCAAAATAAAAGCTTAACAAAAAGAAATATACAGTATGGTTTTCATGTGCTTAATTTAAATAACATATTACTTTTTATCTATCTATCTATCTATATATAAAAATTCTCTCACTGACTGACTCACATGGGGGGTTGATGTGCATGGGGGTGATGCGCATGGGGCATGTTGTGGGGGTTGATGCACTTAGGGGGTTGTTACACATGGGGGGTTGATGAGCAAGTGGGTTGATGCACATGGTGGGTTGATGCACATAGGGGTTGTTGTGCATGGGGAGTTGTTGTGCATGGGGGATGTTGCACATAGGAGGACTGATGTGCATAGGGGAACTAATGCACAAGGGGGGATATTGCACCGTGGGGGCATGGCAAATGGGGGAACTTTACTCCCGCAATGCGAGTACACTATCTGCTAGTTATATATAAAACTATTGCATATAATTGATGACATACAATCTTATGTATATGTACCTGTATATATGTACATATGATTATAAGAAAGCTCCATGCTGGCTGTTCACTAAGACAAAAAAAACCAACAAAAATGAAGTGTTTGTTTTGTTTTCCAGGACCCAAAGCTTAAAGAAATGGATGTCTTGGAAAGAAAAGGACATACCCCAAATCCAGAGTAACTACGGCTGCACGTAAGAGACTTTACGTGCACCCGTAATTACTGCACCACCTAGTGAAAACCTATGGGAAATTCATATTGGAATCCAAAGTAAGTTGTTCTTACACCGGAGCAAGGACTCCCCATAGTTACTCAGGATTTAGCCCATACTGTCAGCCTGCCATCAGCAAAGTTCTGCAACAGCTTCTGTATCTATCCTACATAGAGCAAGAAAGCAATTTAGTCTTTAGTAATAAGAAGAAATTGCTGTTCAATTTGGGAGTGAAAATTGTTATTTCAATGGGGATACAAGGGCTGTGGGTGGTGCAAGTGGTTAAGGCGCTGTGCCTGTTAACCAGCAGGCCAGGGTTTGATTCCCGGGTTGGCCCCACCAGACAGGGTGAGCTCCTGTCCTTAGCCCAGCTCTGCAACGCAGCTGGATCCAGTCGTATTGGCTCTGCCTTTCCATTGGACTAATTCAGTGGCATGGAGAGGGGGATTTGCTGCTTGGGGAACAGCCTCTCCTCCATAACAATCCAACCCAGGCTTTTGTGCTTCACATGCAGCGTGTGCAGTGCTGAGCACGATACCAGAGTCTCTGAAGACTGACGGGGTCAGTCTTTACACTAAGTAGAACTGTTCAGTTGTTGCAGGGGCCTTTCGTGCCACTGTTTCCACGACTGCTCCGACTTCTTTGGTCCTACCCTGAGTTTCTTCATTCATTTTTTCGTGCATTTCTATTCCACTTTTTCTGTGCTGGAGCAAATGGAGTGGAGGAAAGATATGTTTTGAGCCCTGGGAAGAGAGAGCCAGGAGGAGGGGATGGGACTCAGTTCCCCTGGAAGGGAATTCCACAGCACCAATACTGCCTCCTTTTCATCTCAGATGGGTCCCACGGGTGACCCCAAAGAATCAGGAATCATCTAATGAATGGAATGAGGTCACAAAGTCAATACATAATAAAAAGTAGTGACTCGATGGTGTCACTGAGGGCAAGTGAAGGCAACTGCAAGTATGATCAGGCAAGGGCAACAGAAATGAATATGCAAACAGTGCCAAAAATTTTCTTGAGACTTTGGCTGCAATTTCCTGGGAGTAAGAGCCACTGAACACAGTGGGGCTTCCTTTTGAGTAGACATGGTTAGGCTTGTGCTGTTTTTCTTCTTTTTTTGCAAATGCCCAGTTGGTCAGTGAAAGGCCACCTGGCCCTCCTTCTGGGGCCCCAAGTCTTCCCATCTGCATGGTGCTTTCCAGCGTTCTCTCTTCCATCTGACTGTGAGAACAGAGATTACTTGCTCACCTCCGCCAGTCCCCAGCAGCAGATGGGAAGTTCTGAAGGGATGATATAGGGTTAGTGAAAGAGTGCAAACCGGGGCCAGGGAAAGAATAGAGGGAAGAGGCACGGCGGCCTTTTCTTGCATTGAAATAGGGTGACTATTCTTCAGCAAATGGATAGGACAACACTCTCTACCTCGAGGTCTCCCCCACTCCTCCCTCTCCAAAAGGTTGTCATGGTTCTGCTTGGTTGTCATAGGTCTCCTACAGCTGCAATCCAAATCTCTAGTTAGGCCAGCCTAAGACCTGGCCTAAGCCCAACCCTGTGCAGAACTGGGGGTGTCACCAAAGTGCCATAAGACACTTCTGCGCCACTCCTGCGTGGGGGAGGGGGCATAGACCAGTGCACAGACATGTGCCAGCCTTTCCACACCACCATGGGAATGGGGAGTGGGTGAGTTGGTTTGCACCCATAGTTGTGGTTCACCAACAGAAAACCAATGTTCTGTAACAGCGTTTCTCAAACATTTATATCCCACTTAGGTCAGATCCAACTGATGGGTTATTGCCCTTGATGAATAATAAGTTGGGTCCCCCCACCTGCCCTCACCGTTGTCTGGCTCGACAGTGGAGCCAAATGAACACAACTGGAGGCCACTTCTGGACTGTGAGCTTCCTCCAGAAGCTGCTCATGTCACACTCCACTCCACAAGGTTTGGAATGTCCCTGGAAGTGACCTGAAAGCAATATATAGCATACAATATATCGCATTTTTAGCTTTTATTTTGTTGTGTCCTACATTTTCCTTGGGTGTCCTACATTTTGGGGGCCTTACCCTCTTTTGTGGTTCTGACATATGGTCACTCCGAGTCAGACGGACAAGATGATCGGACTTTATACGTCAGGTGTTGCCCACAACTGCATACAGCTTTGAGCCTCTGTTGTTTTGAGGTGCCAAATCCCAGGTGCGAAACCAATAGTGCAGGAAGGCCCCCCCAATACTGAACTGGATACTGTTGTACTGAATTCTCTTCCACAAGCAATCAGGAAATACCCTTCCCCTTTTTTAAAAAAAGTGTGTTAGTAGTTTTTGATTTTCCAAGGTTAATTGGTGTTTTGGAGGTGTGGGGAGGGCTCCATAAAGTGTAACAGGCAAAGGAAGCTGAGCTGCAGGTTTGAGAAGAGCTCTGCAACTTCTGACTACATCCCACTGAAGGCACTGTATGGTCTACCTGTCAGTTCCAGAGATCCAGAAGGCACTTGAAGCTCCTGCCTGTATCCTCCGTGCTCTTTTGAACAGAGTCTGTGTGCACAGTAATTGCCCCCTTCCTCACGCCTAATGTTAGGGGAAGGGGGGCAAGGCACAGAAAGGCAACCTGGCTGCAATTAATCTGCCCACGGAGGAACCACAGGGATACGTACATCTCGGAGAGGATGCGGCTCTTTTGTGTGTGTGCACAGACTGATTTTCCTCCAGGCATCTTTACACTTCGGCCTTTTACCAGAAGCCTTATTAACAGCGCCAGTGACAGTGTGGCAACCTCTGAGATCGTTTTGTGAACGGAGTCGCCAGTCAATTGGCTTCAGAAAAAAGCCCCATCGGTCGGGGGCTGATAGGAGGGTGTGTGTTTTCCAAAATGGATTTCTGTTTAATTGCAGAAAGGGCAACGCAGCCGTCCTCTTTGAAACCCATCTCTGGCTCTACTCTTCTTTCTCTGCAAGGAATCCTGTTGCTACCTTGATTTTTCCTTTGTCGGTCACTAAAATACTGAAGCCTGCAGGACTCCCAGATCAGGCGACTTTTCTCAACAGCCTCATTGTAAACTGTTTAAACTAGAATCCCTGTAATGCATTTCCCTTTCATCCCATTTCCCTGAACTCTTTGGGGAAAGAGCTCCCCAAACTCTCTTTGTTATTCCCTAAATTATTATTTCCCATATTAGTTATACAGATGTGAACTGTCTGTGCGGACTGACTGCAGATTCACTTGATGCGCAGCAGAGCTTTTTGTCTCTCGGATAGACAAGAGTGACCTCCCCAAATCTGGCCCGGGAGAAAATCCAACTCCAAGATTTCAGTATAAATTTCAGGAAATTTACTCTGGATTGCTCTGTGCATTTCCCATAGGATTCCCATAGGTGGCACTGTAACTGCGTTGTTGTAAAAGGTCCCGTGGTTACTCTGGATTGTAGCCTTGGCCTTGGGCAGGCTGTAACAAGCCCAGAACTTAGTATATGAGTTTGGCTTGGAAACTTTCCATAATATTGCTGTCTTAGATCTGAACACCCCCCAAGTGCTAAAGCTAAAAACAGATTATGAATTTAAAAATCCCTTATCTTTTACCTGCCACCAGGTTGATGGGTTGAGTGATCCCTAAATGCGGACAAGGGGAAGGGGTTGGAGAATGGACATGTTCCCCTCTAGCATGAAGGACTGGTCTCAACCACTGGGAGGGGGTTGTACTGCAGTGACAGGAGGAGAGAGATGATTGCAATATAGCTGCAAATATACTGCTTGCTCTGCATGCTTTTTGACAAATGACTTCATGGTTTTCCAAAAGGTGACTAAAGACTAAGAGCACAATCCAGAGTAACTACGGGGAGTCTGATGTAAGAACAATTTACTCTGGATTGAATTTCCCATAGGTTTTCTTTAGGTGGTGCCATAACTACATTGACGTAAATGTCTTCTACATACTCTGGATTGTAGGGTAAGTCTAAAGACTCTGTGCAGGGACTTCCACAACTACATCACCATGACTGAACAGGTCTTGAATATTAAAATATTCTTCTACAGCACTGAGGGTGCTCACAAAGTGTGAGCGTTGAACGCACACCTGTACGCACGCGTGCACGTTTGCACATGCAGAGTTGTAAGTTCATCTGAGGCATTACAAGCTGTTTTGAGACGCCACGTAAAGAAGAACATGGGGAGTACTGAGAGGATGGTAGACAAGATAAGGAGTTCATCTGAGGTTGGCGCCTTCAGTTAACAGTGATCTTAGCCAGAGATTAAGGCGTTCAAATCACCATTATCTGATGTTTGTTTTATTGATACAGGTCATGGGGTTTTGCATGAAGCCCCATATTTCCAGTTGCTCCTTCATATTGTCACTGCAGGGCATCTTTTGATTTCAGCAAGGAAGGTCTTCATGTCAACATCCAGATAAACCCTATAAATTTTATCCCGTGAAGCCTTGCTTTGATCACACCAATGCGAGGACAGGGCCGAGCCGTTATCTCATCCCATTTGGTTTAAATCTAAATCTCATTGAGTAATTAAGGACCCCGGGGGTGAGAGACTGTTCAGGGATCTAGCCTGCTATAAATACCCCGTGACACACTCAGATAACGGAACTGAAGAGTCTGCTTGTTTGTATCTCAAGACAAACCATTTTAAATGGGCTTATGATGAAGAACAGAATTAAACGAGACAGGATTATTTGGGGCTTTCGTCACCAGGAGACTCTTCTTCCCAGTTTTCTAGATTGTTTTAAGATTTGGAATAGAACTACTTAGACCACCTGCTACAGAATAAAGTCCCACATCCTCTTCCCCTGTAATACAGGGACAATGTTGTGTCATCCCATAATATATTTCCCATCCATGTAGTATCCAGTATACTCCAGGCAGGAGTGTAAAAACATGCAACACTGAGATGCCAGAGCAAGTACAGTGGTGCCTCACATAAAGAGCTTCATTCGTTCCGGAGGCCTGCTCTTTAAGTGAAACGCTCTTTAAGTGAAGCAGGTTTTCCCATAGGAAATAATGGAAACTCTGACAATTGGTTCCACAACCCCCAAAATATTCATTAAAAAATATGAACTGGATGTAAAAATGATGACAAAACACTGGAATTGAATTCAAACATGCATTCAATGTGCAGGAGCCTATGAAGCCTACTTAGGCTGCAATCCTAAAGACACTTTCCTGGGAGTAAGACCCATTTAACACAATGGGGCTTACTTCTGAGTAGACATGGTTAGGAGGCTGCAATCAAAGACACTCCCTGTCAGGCTTACCTGGAGGTTCAAGGTGTTTGGTGGGGACACTCGGGGGCAGTTAGGGGCAGTTAGGGGCAGCTGCCTCCAGCACCTCCAGGCAACTGCCCCCAAGTTAGGAGCAGTTAGAGGCAGCAGTGCTGGCCGGCAGCCCTTTTAAAGAGCCTCCATGCAGAGCGTCAGGGCTGCATAGCGTGCGTGCCCATAGCGTGCTTGCTTGTTAAGTGAAGCAGAACTTGTTATGTGAAGCGAGATTTCTTGGAAATGTTTGCTTTCTATGTTGTCACTTGCTAAGCAAGGTGCTTGTAAGCGAGGTACCCCTGTACTTTCCTTAAAGATAATCCTTTCTTCTCCCTTTCTTCTCTTCTCAGAAACCTTATGCAACATAAATGTTTGGGACAAAGAATTTTTTATTTCATTAAAATCTAGTTAGCATGATGTGGCAGAACCGTTGTTCTTCAGGGTCCAGCAGCCCTTTCAGTGGTCTGTAGGGTTTTCATATCTGAATAGGGAATGGGGTGGATTTTCTTGTCTTCACCTATTGAAGTTCAATGTACATTTCTGTAAATCCATGAGCATGAATGCTGCATCCCCATAATTTCATTTCATATATTGCAGAAAGATAGACATTATCTGTGCATGAATTCACACACACACACACACACACACACACAGAGAGAGAGAGAGAGAGAGAGAGAGAAAATATGAAATTCCTGGATTTTTCCTCTACAAGACCCTTTTCTGGAAACATAACATGTATTTTATTTTATTGCCTTTCAACAGCTAATCTGCAGATAGGTGTTTAATTAACTCATAGTGGCAGTTTTGATGTGTAGCCTGAAGGATGGTAAGAAGAAAAGTTTGCAAAGAGCATTGCACATGCAGATTTGAGAGAGAGAGAGAGAGAGAGAGAGAGAGAGAGAGAGATGTTAATTACAAAATGGAGAGCATGATCCCGCACGCATGTACCAGTGGCACGTCCATTCCCCACAAAGTTTAGACTAAAGAAGCAGAGAATCCCCAAGGAATTTTTTCACAACTGAGGTTAAAAAACAACAAAACAGCACTCCAGACATATCAATATCCTCCGAATTCAGCAGTGCTGAAATCCATTTCATTGCACCAAGTCCAGCAATATGAAGCCCACAAATTTGGCCCCAGTCCAGTGACAGGGAAAAGGTTTGGGGAGTAGACCCAATTATTATAGGAGGTTGTAATGTGTGCACCTCCATTAGCACACGGTAGCAGCATAGATCATATAGAGAAACCCCAGAAATGACATGCTTCAAGCATACAAGCTTTATTTTTCCACTGCTCAGTACACCATCAACTGGAGGCTACTGCAAAATAGTGGATCAGAGTAAGGCTGCAATGCTAAGGACACTTTCCTGGGAGTGAGACCCATTGAACACAATGGGACTTACTTTTGAGTAGTCATGGTTAGGATTGTGAGATGGTGACACAGCAGATACAGCTGATTACCTACTGAGGGCACAATCCAGAGTAACTACGGGGAGTCCTTGCTCCGGTGTAAGAACAGTTTGCTGTGGATTGCAGTATGAATTTCCCAGAGGTTTTCATTAGATGGTGCAGTAACTACGGGTACACGTGATGTCTCTTATGTGCTCCCGTAGTTACTCTGGATTGTAGGGCGAATCTCACAAATCATTCACCCAGACTTTGGCTTGATCTGAATACAAATGTGGAAATTGATGCTTGAGTGAGTACTTTTCAGAGATTCTAACACAACCCTGTAACTGACCAGCACAAAACTAGGAAGCGCCTCACACATAGGAAGCGCCTCACACATAGGAAGCGACTCACACATAGGAAGCAACTCACACATAGGAAGCAACTCACATTCTGTAAGTGAAAAACACCCCACTAAAGTGGGATCTACTTTTTAGAAAGTTCCGCTTTACCAGCTGCCCAGGCCTCTGTGACTGGCATGGAGACGGGCAGCAGTGCCCCCTCCAAGTACCAAGTTCTTTAACTCTTGATGTTTCATTTACCATGTCAGTTTTTCAAACCACCCAAAATTGGGTTGTGACCCACTGGTGGCCACAGACCCACAGTTTGTTATTTGCTGCAGTAACAGATAGGGCAGTCATGACAGGTGTTTTTACTTGCTGTTTAGAATCAGATCTCATCCCTAAACTATGACAAGCCACACAATGACCAACCAGTAGACCCAAGTCAAGTTCCACTCTATCCAGCTGTCTGGATTCAACCACTGATCTTAGTGAGTAATGCACCACCATATGTGGTAGCCCCAACAGCTCTACCATCTTCCTATTTTCACCTAAGTTTTATTGTTTATGCCAAGGAGAAACATGGAGAGAATAAAAACAAGAGAGTGGCTGCCAGACTGTTTCCAGATGCAATTCAAGCTGTGGGCTATTATCTTTAAAAACCTAAGAAGGCTTTAGGGTCAAGATACCCCCCAATATGAACCTGTCCACTCCCAAAAGTAACAGGAGGATAGGGTTGCCACAATTCTTTTCCACAAAAGTGGGACAGGACCCTCTATCCCATTTGTCAGTATGTGAACAAAATCCCCCCCCAGATTGGATTTGTCTCTGTTTTTCAGGATATATGGCAACCCATCCTACATGTTCTGCCAGTGATGGAGATTTGGGTAGGGATGACATGGGAGAAGGCCTTCTCTGGGTGGCATCTTACGTGTGCAACTCTTGGCTGTTAGAGATTAGGCTGGCCTTTTTCTGACTATAGTGGAAACCCATTTTACTTTGGAAAGCCATCTATTTTTGATGACAGCTGGAAATTCATTAATTTTTTGTTTGTTTGGGAAGGATAGTTTGGTTTCCTGCTGGAGTGATTTTGTGGTCTTCCAGCAAATGTAACGATGTTGTGTTGCTTCAAATGTTCTGTGTTGCTTTAATTTTTGAGTTCTATTTCAATGTCTTCATTGCTATAATTTTGTTTTGTAAGATTCCTGGGCCATGTTTCAGTCAGTATAAATGTTTAAATAAAGAAATGTATTGATCTGTCCTTCCTGTACATGTCCAGCAGCATCGAGTGCAGTTGCCTTACAGGGAGCGGCTGTTCTGCGAATACAAACTGCCCACCTAGAGGCAAAAGGAGTGATGGGCTCTGGCATTTGTGACTCTGGAAAGATGCTGGAGCAAGACTATTAAGAAAGTCAACTGACCCTTTCTCCAGGCTTCATGCATGACTCCTAATCTCAGGACACCCCCCTGGTAAGCAAGTGCATGCAGAGAGTGGAGAAGCTCAGAGGGGCAGGCATTGCATCCTGATCTGCATGTGTCCATTTGAACATTTGGATGGGGGTCAATTTGCATGGGGGGCCAATCATATGAAAACAGAACTCTGAGCATATAACAGCAAGTATTTGGATCGACAGCATCTGTAGATCTCCTCTCTGACATAGAGCACAATCCTAACTATGTCTACTCAAAAGTAAGCCCTACTGTGTTAGGTGGGTCTTACTCCCAGGAAAGTGTCTTTAGGATTGCAGCCATATTCACTCATATTCAGAATATTAATACTGCTTTTGTGAGAAAGAACTGATGCCATCAGTTGTTGTTCGGGTGAGCAAGTACTCATAGCTTTTGTCTCCTTACTATCCCACCATTAAATGAAAAATGGAGGCAGAAAAATAAAAGGAGAGAAAGGGAAGCCCATGGCACATCCACTTATATTTGCTAAGGACATGCTGAGCTTACATAAGCAGAGTATTGAGTTTCTTTCTCTGCTTTCCCCCTCCCCACTTATCCCTTTTCATGAGAGCAGGTAAGTCAGTCTCAGAATGCAATAGAAAGGGACTCAGGGAACGAGGCCGGCTCAGCACTGGAGCAGATCAATCTGGATCAAGAAGGTGGGCAGGCCTCCTGCTGACATTTAGCAGGGCTTAACACAGCCGGTGCTGAATAAAAGCGGAACAATGGTCAAGGTGAGCCCAGGGCAGCAGAGAAGGGGTCGGGCAGCCACTCCACAAGCAGGTTTCTCCGAGGAGAGGAAGGAGGCATCCTCCCTAAACAAAATACCACCATTTGCTCAGAGAGGAAGCTGCACTTCAGCAGAAAAAAAAACACATTTGGGTATCTGTCTTTTATTGGAAAAAACTAAAATAGAGACCCAAGGGATGTGTATAACCATATTTTTCTATTCTTATTAGGATTTTTGAGGGAGGTAAATAAAAATTTCTTGGATGTTTTCCTATTGGAAACCCTCCAGTTTTCTTGGAATTACATCTTACATGAAATCTTCTTACCCAACAGGTAAGGCAGGAGAGTGCAAGAGAATCCCATGTTGGAATGTATTGATGCTGCTTATTCCTCTCATTTCTCCACAAGCTGCTACATATAAACCATAATAAAAATCTGGTACAGTGGTACCTCACATAACGAGTGCCTCGAATAGCGAGTGTTCCACATAATGAGTAAAATTTGTGTGGGATTTTGCCTCTCCCAATGAGCATGATTCACATAACGAGTGCCCATTGGTTGGGCTCCCTCTCCTCCTCCCTGCATTGGCTGGGCTGTAGGAATGAGGCCGGACTTTCTCCTCCTGCCTGCAGTACCTAAAGAGGCCAGCAGAGGGAGCTCATGAGCCTCCTCAGTCCAGCAACAAAGACGGCTGCTCCTGCACCCAGAAAAGATGTGGCCAGCCCAGCCTCTGCACTGCAGCCTCCATCAGGTAGGAGGGAAAACTCCACCTGCATCCCCCTCTACAGGCCCCCCTCAAACAGACCCCTCCCCCCCAAGGAAGACCCCCTTGCCTGGACCCCACCACAACCACTCTCTTTCCACCCCACCAACTTCCCTGCCCGCACTTTTCCTTTCCTGTGAGTAAGCCCCAGTGGATTCAGTGGGGCTTGATTCTGAGTAGACAGCAAAGGATCTGGCCCCTCTGCTGTTGCAGGCTGTCCATCTAGTTTGCATAGATAGATCTCTCACACAGGGAGATGTTCCTTGTTAAGGATGCTCCAAAAGACACCAGTGGCTCTTTCAATGAAAATTAGTCATCCTTGGCCATAAAGGGTTTTCTTTTCTTTTTTAATATACAGAATATTAGTGTTTTATTACAGTAATTGTGGTCTGTATTATATTAGAGTGTTTTTAATTCAATTCCTGTGTTTTGTCTTCATTTTTACATCCAGTTAAAATTTTTATATGAATATTTTGGGGGTTGTGGAACCAATCGTCCGAGTTTCCATTGTTTCCTATGGGAAAATCTGCTTCACTTAAAGAGCGTTTCACTTAAAGAGCAGGCCTCCGGAACAAATTAAGCTCTTTATGTGAGGCACCACTGTTTATGGAAGTTATAAAATGATTTGCTTTTTTTCTCTATCTGCACAATCCTAACCATGTCTTTCAAAAGTAAGCCCCACTGTTTTCAATGGAGCTTACTCACATGAAAGTGTCTTTAGGATTGCAGTAACTAGAGAATTAGGCTGCTTCTTGTTTTCTTTTTAAGATTTTTGTGGGTTGTTCACTTTCTGTTCTTCTTACACAGATGAAGTCAAATTATCTGGCGTTGCAACTGCACTGCTGCTTGTTCCTCTCCTGCCAACACTTGCTTCAGAACTGCCAACCTCTTGGTGTTTATGATCCCTCAGTCCAGAAACAAGGTTTACTGGGACTGGCTGGAAAGTGAGGAAGGTGTTATTTTGCTTAAAGCATCCAAAGAAGTGTTGGGTGTTTTCAAATTCTGGGTTTCCAGTCCTGTACAATACATTTAGGAAACATCTTTTAGGATTTTTTCCCCTCCCTTGACAACAATACAAACTAGAAAGTGACATTGCAATTGACAATTTTCATTGCTTAAGTAGCAGGAGATTTTAGTAATAATTACACATTAACATGAGCTTTGCATGCGAGAACGTCATAAAATCAAGAGTGTTGGCAGCCAACAGACTGGTGAGATTCCATGCCAACTACGTACAATTCATTGTTACTTCCTGGTCCTTCCTTCCTACACACTCATTATAGGAAGTGGGCAGAAGACCACAGAGCACAAGTGCACACTCACACTCAGGCAAGTTTTCATCATCAAAGACTCACCAAATGGTTTTTGTAAGTAAAGAAGAAAGAATAAGAGTAAAGAGGTAAAACAGCTTAGAAGCTGTGATGTCACTGATAAGAAGTATGTATTTATTAATTTGGAATGATAACCTGAATCTTTGTAAAGACTGGAAGCTCTTTGGGAACAGGGGACCCTTTCTTGATTTATTTTGCTACGTAGATTGCTTTGGGAGACACCTTTTGATCAAGAACAGCACATACACTATTCTTAACAATATGAGTAATAATAATAAATTGAAATAAAATTGACTTGACACAAGATGTTATTTATGTTGCAGTTTCATTTAGATTTAGATAAAAATTTCATACTACGTACTGGAAATTGATGCATGCATACACTTTCCATAGGGAAAGTGCAAGAGCCCTATATTTACTCGTGAGTAGGCGAACGTGCCATTGTCCATCAGAAAGGCCAGACTATGAGGATTCCAAGACCTTATCCTCCTTTTGAGGTTTGAGCATCTGGTCACTCTGTGCATATGCGGTGTACACATGACTGCTTCCAGAGGGAAAACTTCTATATAAAGCCGTATCTCCAGCTAACTACTGTTTCCAAACGGTTTTTAGAGGTAGCTCTGCTTATACTTACAGACTTTTAATAATAATAATTTACTGTCACTGTATAGACATACAACAAAATTCATAAGACATCCAGAGACCAGCCCCAACCCCCCCCCCCAACAACACTCCCCACCCAGACCCTCTTTAAACACACAACAGCTGCACAGCACACCAAGTAATAGCATTCAAGCGTTCACTCAGGATAGTCCTTAAAATTACTATTGAGTGCAGATATGGCTTTAGGGTAAAAGCTATTCATAAAGCGTGTCGTCCGAGATTTAAATGTTCTATATCTTCTCAAACTGGACTCAAACTGGAACTAAATTTACTTTTGGGCCCAATTTCAACAGGGTCCAACTGCTTCATTAGATATCTCTAGTCTCAGCACACTCAGAGTCAGGCATGAGACATGTTGAATGTACTGCTAATGGTGCTTTTGGTCATCACCTCCACACTGATTTGGGGCCCAATTATAACCTGAGCCAGCAGGCCTCCCTCAGTCTTGGAAGACTATGGTGTTGTGCTCGGCGCTGCATACGCTGCATGCGAAGCACGAAAGCCTGGGTTGGATTGTTATGGAGGATAGGCTGTTCCCCAAGCAGCAAATCCCCCTCTCCACACCACTGAATTAGTCCAATGGAAAGGCAGAGCCGGATCCAGCTGCATTGCAGAGCTGGGCTAAGGACAGGAGCTCACCCTGTCTTGTGGGGCCGACTCGGGTCTCGAACCCTGGCCTGCTGGTTTACAGGCACAGCGCCTTAACCGCTTGCGCCACCCACAGCAGCGTGGCAAGTGCTAGTTGTGGCAGATGCATGTGTCATAAGGTATGTCTACAACCCTAGCCAAGAGTGAGGTCTGGCTGTGCCCCGTGTAAGGAAAAGTCAGCACATCATCAGGTGATCTAGTGGTGGCCACCAATTTCCATGTTTTATTTATTTATTATTTTATTTTACTTAATTTGTATCCCGCCTTCCTCGTTCACAGAAAGAGCCCCAGGCGGCTAACATGCATAAAAATAAAACACCATTGAAATAATAATAAATAGAAGTTAAAACATACTTAAAATACACTTAAAATACAATTAGATTTAAAAACTGAAACGATTAAAACAGACTAAAAGCTTTGTTAAAAAACAATAATATATAAACACAATAAAACTGCCCCCAACCCCTGCCCCATTTCAAAGCTTTTTTTAAAATAAGAGGTTTTGAGGCTCTGCCGGAAGCTCTGTATTGAGGGAGCCTTCCTCAGTTCTATGGGGAGGGAGTTCCAAAGCCATCTGTTTTGACCGATGTTTGACAGCTCTGGGGAAAGGAGGGTTATCAGTGAGGAGAGTCACAGGGGCTGCAGCCCACAGCTGGACTTAGGCTGCAATCCTAAAGACACTTTCCTGGGAGTAAGCCCCATTGAACATAATGAGGCTTACTTTTGAGTAGACATGGTTAGGATTGTGCTCTTAGTTGAGGTGAATGGAGACTGATAGGTATGGATTGGAATGGACATCTGTGGAGTGGTATGGAGAGCCGTGCCTCATTAGGATAAAGGGGGCTTGCAGGAACAACAGCAGCACCTGAAGGAACATTGGAAGCTGAGTGTCATTGGCAATGCTGGGATTCTGTTCGACGTGATCAACATATGTCCCCACAAGGGACATGGGGAGCAGAACTTGAACCAGCAGATACAAACTTCTAGAAAGGAGATTCCAGTTGGATATCCAGAAAAAATTCCTGACGGTGAGCGTAATAGTAGAACAGACTGCGGAAGGAGGTGGTGGCCTCTCCCTCACTGGGGATCTTCAAGCAGAGGCTCCACCAGCACCTGCTGGAGATGCTTTAGGAGAATTTCCTGCTGCAGGCAGGGGTTGGACTAGATGACCAACTGGGTCCTTTCCAACGCTAGGATTCTATGCTGCTGGTTCACTCTTGCTGCACATTCTAAACTTTCACTGTTGTAAGTTAAATGAGGTTTTTGGGGGCGGAAGAGCCTCTGGAATTACAGGGAGGGTTTACATAATAATAGATCCTATCAACTGATAAGAGAGTTCCACAGTAACCTCTTTGCACACCATGACAGCTGTTTCTGGAGAAGGGAGGTGTTAACTATCCAAAAGGTGGACACTGGAAGGGAGAAGGAATAGTTGGATGGGACTCCCAGCATCAGAAGGATGCCACCTAGAGCACCAGAAGAGCTCCGGGCAGCAGTTGGGGGCTGTTGCAGGGAGAGACGTTTCCTAACAGGAGAAAGCAAAAGGAGGGCAGGGCTGCTGGAGGAGGAACGGGAGTGGGAGGGCTTCACTGGATCCTATCCTCTGTGCAAAGGCTAACACCGAGGACCTCCCATCTGGGCCAGCTAAACAGCCAGTGGAGAGTTGGAAAGCTCCTTGGTAGGGCTGGAGCTTTCCCCAGGGGAATGTCCCTTTCCCAAAAGCAACCCAGCAATGCCACGGATTGCAGCAATGGTCACTTTGGCACTGCTGTACGCAGCAGAGCCAACAGGGGTAGGAGTGAGCTGTGAGATGCACAGTTCCTTAAGGAATGAGAAATAAAGGGTCAGGGCAAAGAAAAGTGCTGGAGTACATTTGAGATGACAGCCAAATTGTAAATCCATAAGAGGGAGAAGGAAGGGCAGGGTTCCTACAACTGAACGGACAGTTTAGGGGACTAAAAGGGTTAACAACACAATTCAGAGTAACTACGGGAGAGAAAAATTTACTCTGGATTGCTCTATGAATTTCCCATAGGTTTCCATGAGGTGGTGCCATAACCATGTCGCCGTAAGAGCTCCCGTAGTTCCTCTGGATTGTGCTGTATGTCTCTTTAGCCGTACTGATGGAAGTAAAAGGAAGGGAGCAGCGCATTGCAGGAAACGTTTATTGCTGAAGCTTCTTCCCTAATCTAAACAAAGACCAATCAGGGATTCAAGGAAGTCTTCAGAGAAGATTTCACTTTCCTTCTGAAGCTGTAAGAACCTTACAGATAAAGACCAAACTTCCTGCCTAATCTGGATTTTGGGGGAAAACAGGGAGGGGTGGGATTTGGGCACTTCAGCTTAGTATCTTAAGGTCCGCAAGGACTGGAGAGAATTAGATCTGAGCAGGTTTATCTCCATCAAACTTTGGTAACTGCAGTTATTATTTTTTAAAATACAAATCCTTATTTTACCCAGTAAAGTTAAATCCCTTCTTTTCCTGTGAAAACTCAGATAAGTTGGAGCCTCTGCTTTCTCCACTCTGCAGGTATTATGTCACTGCACATTAGTCGGTGTCTACACACCGTGACTTGGTCCCCTGTTAATGCCAACGCTTGGAAAACATGGAGCCTGCAAGATAATTTCCCAGCATTTTCTTTTTCTGCGTTTCCTGTGACCAGGCATTGATCCTTCCCTGGTTCTGACATCTCCACTGAGACTCAGTCCCAACGTGAAGAGAATCAGCCTTTCAAATGCAAAAAGCTCCTCCAAGCAACACAGATTCCGGGGCAGGTGGGCTTTGGTGTCACTCATGCCTCATGCTGCTTCCCTGTCTAGCCAAATCCACATATATATAGTCTTGAGATAAGTTTCTTGGGTACCTCTACGAGCAAGAACCCCCACTTTCTTCAAAGACGGCTAATCCCAGTACCCTACGGAGTGCTGCTCACACACAACTGCGGGAGGTAAAGCAAGAAGGAAGAAGAGGGACATTTAAGTTACAAAAGCTGGTGGTGGCAGGAGAAAGCTGTCTTTCTTATCCAGTGGAGGAGCACCTCCTGCTGTTGTCGGAGACACCTGGGGAGCTGCTTGACACGTGCAAACCTGCTGAGGAGTTGTCCTCTCCACACAAACCCTCCCACAGTGGGATAAAGTGTTCTGAAGCAGTCTACTGTGTGGATGCAGGAGGCCAACTTTGGTGGGCACCATAAGAAGACTGGCCAGGGATGCCTCCACTGCTGCTGCTGCTTTTAGGCTCCCATTACTGGGAATGCTGGGAATGGGAAGAGCAGAAGCTGGGACAATAGGACAGGTAGCATCTCACCTGCCACTTTGGGCTTCGAGTCTTGAGCCAGCCTTAGTTTGGCCATTGACCAGGATAACAAAAAACAGTATAAAACAAACTTTCCAGGCTGGCAATGCCCTTCCCTGCAGCAGAACCTAGAATTAAATGGCAATGATGCAAAACACTTCATGCGATGATGTGACCAGCCAATTACTTCCGGGCTGTGAAGCCAAATGGAACCTACAAATAGCCATCATGGGAGGACTTTTCAAGCACACAGTTTTCATATGCTCAGCATGTCGCAACAGGTTTCCTGATTTCTTTCATTGTGGGCCCTGTGGCTGCAACCCTAACTCCCAGCTAGGCTGGTGTCAGTCCCGGCACAAGTCCCATGCTGGCCTGGGAGTGCTGCAAAAGTGTTGAAAGCCTGTGCCACTCCTGGGGGAATCAGGCCAATGCACAGGGAATTTCTGGTCTTATGGTAATCCTGTCCAGGGAGAGTAAAGGCAGCATGGCCAAGAAGTGACAGTTATTACTGCTGGGAAGGGGGTTTATGCCGGACAAATTTTGGTTCCCTTATCAGTTATTCATAGCAAGACAAGGTTGCATCATTCAGGAGGAAACTGCTCCCAAGAAGGGGGGGAGCAGGTGGCAGGCATTCCCAGGGTGGGCGAATGGGGACCAGGAGGTGGGGCCAGGATCCACAAGTTGTTCTGCATCCTAACCCCTTTCCAGGACAGCCTGGCCCAGCCTTGGGCTGCCAGAATCTGCACCACCTCTTGAGATGGAGTGGATCCAAGTAGCCCCGTTGGGGTTTCGTGGCTGTTCTCGAGAAGGGAAGTGATTAAAGGGAGTTAAAGGGAAAGGATTCCTCCTCTCCCCGGCTGAGCCAGTAAGCACCGAAACCTTGTGCCGGATACACAAGGCAGGCTGGATTAGTGCAAATTAGGATTGGGCTATTAAAGTGTTATAACAATATGTTTCCTCCCCAAAAGGATCAGTTACAGGATAGAAGTCATAGAAACCACCTTAACATCCCTTTTTCCTCACACCCGGTAACTGGTTTTATGTCTTGACTCTGATATTTTGGGCAGGCAGTGGAATTATCTTGTAAATATTTTACCTGCAACTACAAAAGTTTTTCCTCACAAAGAGCACAATCCTAAGCATGTCTACCCAAAAGGAAGCTCCATTGGGTTTAATGGGTCTTACTCCCACGAAAGTGTCTTTAGGATCACAAGCAAAATTGTAGAAATCCTGTTATGGAAGAAAATGGATCTGTGGTCAGGAGAGAGTCAAGAGGCTGAGTTGCTTATCTTCAGGTTTTGCTAGCAAGAGATGAAAGGAAGGAAGAGGGGAAGAGAAAGACATGAGCAGTGAGTGTGAGTGGAGAACTGGAAGGCATTTGTGCCACACCAATGCCATGCGCACCTTGGCATTTCTACCACAAAGAAGGGTTTGATCCAAGTCTCCAAGGAAGCATCACAAAGGAAGCATTGGTGTTGCCAGCTCTGGTGCCCTGAAAGAAACACCTGCGACGCACAACAAAAAGAAAAGCACACAATAGGCAGAGAAGAAAAATCCCCGACAAAAATGGGCACCGAGGCAGCAGTTGTGCTCCCCTTCTCCCTCAGGTGCAATCTGCAACACACTCACTCTAGAGTATTCCCATTGACTGGTGAAAATAATTTCTCAGTTAGTTAATATGAAAGGAAATGGATAATCCTTTAGTTCTGGAGGAAACCTCAATTATTAAACCTATCATGTTTATAGGGTTTCCAGAATGTTTATAGGGTTTCTTGGAGAAAGGACTGGCTAGGACTTCTTGATGCCAAACATTGCCCCACTTGATGATGTGCCAGCCTCAAGTGTCCAACTTACTGCTCTCTCCCCCTCCACATTTCCCATTCCTCGCGGATGCCATCTGACATTTCCACTTCATGTCGGGGAAGGAGAAGGAGGAGCAGTGGGGACAAGGAGGAGAACAGAGATGGGAAGCTTCCCTTTGCATCACGCACGAGCCCCCCTTGTTTGGAAGGCAAAAAAGTTCTCAGATTTCCTCACCCTTCAAGTTCTCAAAAGCCCCAAGACCCAGAAAGGTCTGTCCAGACTGAAATTTGATTCTTTTTACTTGCCACATTTTGAAACCATGAAAATGCAAACCGACCCCATGAGAATTAGAGACTTACAGAAATGCAAGACGGGAACTGAAAGAACATGTTTAAGTGGTCATGAATGTACAGATATTGCTCCAGGACTACTTGGGTATGTGTCGCTTGACGGTGCTCCTCTCATTTAACACTTGCTCTGAAGTTCTCTGCAAAGGTAGCACTGGAAGTCACTGGCAGTGTCATCATCACGGGCGACTTCCAGGTTCAGGGACAGCAGTGAGAACTTCCAGTGGCAGCAAGAGGCTCAGGAGGGCTGGCTGGGCATCTTCAAGCTGCCAAAACCATGTACTGGAGCTCTGCTTTCTGGGTTGAACCTCCTATCCCCATCTGAAGCTCCCATTGCAGTCTCGCTGCAAGGCAGCTGGTGCTGTGCAAACCATCGGCTGAGAATCCCTGGTTTCCCATATTGCATGACAGTTGAAGGTCTTGGCTTTGGCTGCCATCCAATACACACTTGCCTGAGAGGAGGTCCCACTGAACTCAGTATGACTTGTAGTACGTTTGCGTATGGCTGAACATGTGACTCCAACTCAGTCACACCCACCGGGATATCGAGCTCAGGATTAGCGATCGTGACTGGCAACTATGCCCAGGCTTTCAGAGAGGTCTTTCCCAGTCCCTCCTGCATATGGAAGGGCCTATTTGGGGGCCTTCTGCATAATTACGTTATCAGACTACAAGAAGTGTGAACACCTACGCTGGCGGTTGACGTGTATACCCTAAATTTGGTTTTATACACTTGGTTGTATACACTGTATTTGGGTTTTACTTGCTAGAATCACAGAATTTAAAGCAGCTGTTTTCACCATTTGCACACAGGCTCTCTATCCCATCCCAAATAGAGCAGTCAGTCTTTGGCGATGTGGCCCTTCACATTCTGAGAGGCGAGGGAGGCTGACCACTGAGGCAGGCCAAAGTTGGCTTGCTGGTCTTAAACCAGTGGTCAGGGAACAGGGGTAAATCACCCCAAATGGGGTAAAAATGAAATTCCTGGGGACAGTTGCGCTGCCAAGATATAGCTGGGCATGCATAAGAATCTGTCAAGGGCAGCTCCCCTTCCTTACCCCTCTTGACAGGATCCAGGGGCTGATACCTACTTGGGTGGAGAAAGGAGAACCAAGGGAAGCCCCCAGGAGCCAGCCAGAATGCGCACAGGAGCGCCCCAGCCACCGGCAATGCGCCCCTGAGAGGTGCAGGGGTCCCAGCGCCGGCTGCTTGCTAGGCACTGGGGGGAAACTGAGGTGACACAGACCAGAAGGCAACAAGCAGGCCCTGGGGATTGGGACTGGGGAGCAGGAGGAGGGACGTAACAATATAGGGGAAAGCAAGGGACACCAGGGGAGGGATGGATGCAGGGTTTGGTGGAGGAAACGTCAGCGTATCTAAATATATTTAGAGGTAAAAGGTGAAAACCCGTCTTAAACTGTACATGGGACAGAAAGCTGATCTTTTCCAGGTGAGAATGAGATCCCCGCTTCAAGCAACTACCCCACTGATGATGGGGTCCAGCTTTGCTTCCTTTCGTAGAATGCTGCACCCCAAACCCTGAGAGTGTTTTGGTGTTCCTCTAATTACAAACTGAATGTATCTAACATGCAGAATAAAATCCAACACAGCGAGTAGGAAAAAAAGAACCGTCTCACATTGTTTCAATTAGCCTTCATGTAGATGTTGGATTGTACATCTCAAATGGAAATCCAATTACATCTCATAAACAGCACAAATGGGCATGGCCCATTTTACGAGGAATGATGTGTCGGGGAAATCCACAATGATGCCCTTAGCAGTGCTGATGACTAAGTAGGTGGGACCACAAAACAAAAATTCTGATGAGTCATCCAAAGGAATTTCTAGCTTTTTGTTAGCAACTCAGGGCCCAATCCGATGCATGTCTAGGATTAAGTCCCATTATAATTAATGGTTCTTAATCTCAGGTAAGCATTGCAGGTTCAGTTGGGGCATCCCTAATGGCACCACAAGGTACCACTTGGCAGCAGCCATCAGTGGGCAGCAGGCACCAGGCATTTCTACTGAGCACCAGGCTTCCTTACCTAGGCACCACTGCCTATTGGGAAGCAGACACCAGTACCCCTACTGGGCATTCGTACTGGGCACCAGCAGACAGCACCGGGCAGCAGCAGGGAGTGAGTACCACCAGGCACTGGGCACTACCATGCATCAGCAGGTTGTTGGCACAACAGGGCACAGCTACTGAACACTGTGCATCCCTGTGGGGACCAAGCACCTGGCACCAGTTGAGAACACCAAGCAGCAGGTACCACTGGGCACGACAAGGCACCAAATCAGCTCTTACATCACAGAAGACAATAACCATAACAAACGCCTCAAATTTCAGCTTCTAAATCCAGGGGTTGGGGCTGGGGATTGATCAGTTAGTCTTCAGTGTTAAGCATAGGGACAAAAACATACTGCACCTCTTTCACCCCTCTAAAGGTTGAATTTCTAAACATCGGTTCTTAGTGTATGCTCCCGTTATGGAAGAAGAAGCCTCCCCAAATTTTATGCTTCTAGGTTTAGGGGTTTGGGCTGGGCGTTGATTAATTGATTCGAAGACAGAGGGCAAAATCCTAATGAATTTAGGCTGGCATAAATGGCCTATTCCCCATTCCTATGATGATGTAGGAGGCAAGCACATGTTTGTGCACTGGCCTGACCCTTCCCCAGGAGTGGCACAGAGGTGTCTTATGGCACTTTGGTGCCATCCCCAGGTCAGCACAGGATTTATGCCAGGGTTTAGGCCAACCTAACTGGAGCTTAGGATTGTAGCCAAAAACACTTAAGGATCATCATGTTATATGGAACTAGCGAAATTTACCTGCCATTGCAGGAGTAAAATTTCAAGGCTATCAGTGGGTCTGGGCACAGCTGGGCACCACTGGGCACTGGGTGGTAATATCCCCCTGTGCAACAGTCCCTCCTGTGAAACAGCCCCCCCCCCACCCATGCAACATCCTCCCCGTGCAACATCCCCCTGGGCAACAGCCCTCTGCCCGTGCAACATCCCCCCAGCTCAAAACCCACCAGCCACCAAACCAGTTCTTAGTAGTTCCTTACATAACAGAAGAACACACTCCCCAAATTTCATGCTTCTGGGACCAGGGGCAGGGCTGGATATTGACCCATCAGTCTTCAATGTTACCTATAGGAACAAAAACACATTGTATCCCTTTTCACCCCATTAGGAGTTCAGTTTCTAAAAACCGGATCACAGAAGGGATACCCTCTCCAGTTTCATGCTTCTAGGTCCTTCGGTTTTGGCGAGGTGTTTTAGTAAGTAAGAAAGTAAATAAGTAACAGCACAATCCAGAGTAACTATGGGAGCTCTTACGTCGACGCAAGAGACGTTTATGGGAAACCAATGGGAAATGCATACAGCAAGATTTCTGTCTCATAGCCACACCTATCACTTCTCCGTTTCAAGGAGTAGGATGGCGACTTATGCGGGGCGGGGGGGGGGGAGAAGAAGGGAACGCATTTTCCAGATTAAGTGGCTCTTGAGTTAGGGACGGCCATCTAACCCCCCACATGCTCTCCAGCTCTGTACGAACCTCGAGCATCTCCCAGAAAGAGTCCCACGTCTGTTCTAATGATGTTCTCCCTTTTGGGAAGCGACCCAGCGGAGTACGGCGATTTGTCTGTTAAGCTGAATCTTTGCCTGCAGATAGCGAGATAGATGCGAAGTTTATTTTGAAAGGTCTGCGAGCGCCTGGCAAGCCTGACTGATGTGAGATGTTATTTTGAACATGCCAATGCATCTGAATGGCTCAGAGTCCTTTTCTTTTGCGGCGCGCATTCCTTGATAAGTGGCAACGCTTCCCACTTATCAGTCACTCAAAGTGACTGTGGCTGTCAGTTGTGTACAAAGCGCAATCAGTTTGGAAGCAGAGACACTGGCATTTTTCTTCTCAGCTTGAAGCAAACACGTTTTGACTGCTAGTCATTCAATTTTAAAGCATCGTCAATTAGGGGCGGACGGAGGTATAAAGAAAACACATCCTAAACACCTCCACCAGCCAGCAGTAAAAAATTTATTGTTATCTTGCCTGGATCTTTTCATTTTTTTCCTACCTTCCCACAGCAGAAGCTGCCTTGTTTGGCTGCCAAACAAAAGTGCTCATGACTCCACATGGATGCGACGGTGATCATATGGCGTACTAATGTTCCCCTTAGTAGGTCAGTTCAATGGACAAGAAGCTTTTTCTCTCTGCCTTTGGCAGTGCAGGCTCCATGCTGTGCTTTTCCATATGTACAAGCGCAGGCTTGCAGAAAGGCTTTCTTTGAGAAAGATCACCCCACACACACCCTGAGCATCATAAAAACACGATCGTCTTCCCATCGTTCTCTATGGCCAACTGCATTGTTCTGCCAAAAATAAAAAGCCATATTTTCCTCAAATTACAAACCAGGATTAAAAGACCATCTGGCCTAACCTCTCCAGCCCAAAGACAGAATTAAGCACCGCTCCGCGTGAACACATAAGCAGGCAGGCACAGGAGAGGAGCCCCATCAAGACAGAGCATCCAAAGGTAAATGGAGAAGAGACCAGAGACACAAACTCATGACTCCAACACGGGGACTGAACCAGGAGCAGACACTCTTTCCTTGCTGGAGACGACTTTTGGCAGGATCAAGCTAAGATGTTAATGCCACAGACCAGAATCCTCCTGGTTGCAGAAATCCCAAATCTCCCTTTCAAGATCTGCTGTGCTCCTTTGGTCTGGGCAGCTGAGGGCTGAGGAAAGCCATGAGAGTTGCCCACTCTGATTCCAGAACAGTTGACTATAAATGCCCAGTATTATTACCAGAGTAGGTAATACTTATAAAGGATTAGGCAACGCCATGGAGGAGGATCTCAGCTTATCACTGGCTGTCAGCCATGAAAGCAAACTAGAACCGCTATGGTTATAGGCGCAGAGCCTCACATACCAACCTGTACAATGGTTGCCAACTTCCAGTCCCGTATGTGAGCTTGCCAGATGTTTGGCAGGATATTGGCTGGCATCCTGTTCTTTTGGTCTGATCCAGCAGGGCTGTTTTTATGCCTAAGTATGGTTGAAATTTAGGGTGAAGTTTATGGGTTAAGCAAGGACTTTATGGAAAAGGGGAAAACTAGGTGGAGTAGGAATGTCAAGGAAGAAAGAAAAGTACGCTTTGGCATTTACTCATGATTAATGGCTCAGATGCCCATTTCTTCCGCAGAGGTTAGATCTGAACCAATGTGTCAACATGAGTAGGCATGTCAGTACATACGGTGAAACCCACAGCTTTCATGAGCAAATTAGTGTGTTCTGTCTATCCATACTTAAGTATGTTTTTCTGCATGTGAACGACAACTCACTGTTGCATTAGACATATTGAAAAAATACATGAAGAAACAGAGTCAGCAATGATACTATTGTTAGAAACCTGGTCTCTGACCTGGATCTGTTGCTGAAGAAGGTTAATTTTGTGTTGCTGTTGCAGGAGCTGCTGCTGCTGTCTTGCAATCTGTGGGGTGAACATACAATACCGTTGGAAAGGGTTCTAACTGTCCCCATCCTCCTCTTTGCATTCAAAGGACTAACATTTTCTACTGTACCTGGATGACCAGAATTCTCCAAAATCTTGGTCCCATACAAATGAACAGCTCAAACCTTATGTAGAGTTATGTCGCTATAAGAAGGATTCTGGTCACACTACATGCTTTCTGGCTGTGGTGAAGGGTGACACACCGGAGCGCATGGGCTGGCCACTGCCAGAAGCCAGCATTCCACACTGATGGACACCAGATGCCCACCACCTAAGTTAAGATTAGGCAGGGATTGGAGCAAGGAGTGGAGGGAACAGGGAGACAAGGAGGATGGAGAGGAGGGAAATGTCAACCTGGGTGTAGGGAAGGGTAGGCAACATATGTCAAGTAAACCCTTTGTCCAGGCCTGATCTGCCTTCACGGTCTACTTGGACCGTGCCAGGTATACAGTTGGCAAACGAAATGCACTGGGCCAGCAAGGGCTTTCCTCTGGAAGTCAAAACTCTCCTTCAGGATGTAGCGTTGGCACCATTACAAAGTGGGGTGTTGTTAGGATTGGGCTGTATGACAATGAATATTTCTGTTCTTCATATTGGAATCTCTTTTGAGCTGGTTCCTGGAATGCCTACGTGAGTCACATATCTGCATGGTTTAAAGTAACTGAAACCTATTCAAATACTATTAACAACATAAGGAGGAGGGACTAAAGGAGAATTGTGTGTACTTGACCTTTGTGCAATGAAAGCCTGACGCAGATCCCATACACAGAACCATCAACTTCTATCTTCTATCCTCTCTGAAGATGAGGATGCAGTTATATGAATCTTAGGATGCAGAACTTTTCTGAACCTCATAATGGAGATACAGAGGTGGCGTGTCTGTGCTCCCAGTCCTCCCCCAGGCATTCCTGGCATGCAGATGTTCTCTCTGCCTCCAAGTGTCTGCAGGTTGTGTGGCTGGAGCCTCCCTGGCCATTCACCCCAATGCGAGCACAACTCCTAGATTTTCTCCCTCTCTCAAAACAGGAGAACATTTTAGTCATCCAATAAAACTGTCTGGAAACTCAGGAAAGTACAAGAAATGCATCATCCAGGTACAATGAAGAAAAGGAGTTCAGAAAGGAGCACAGATGACTTCAATGAGCCGAGGCACATTCATGAAGTGCATGTTTATCATCAGCCACTGCAGGAAGCAGTGATGTAAGATGCCTATTTGTCTACAACTGGACTAGGTGACTTTTGGTCTGATCCAGCCAAGCTGGTCTTAATTCATTCATGTCTGCATACGATACGACCCCTTCACTAACAGCTGTAAATATGATGGGCTCCTCCATGAAGTTTTGAATATGGGAAGCCTAGCTGATCAGAGAAATGGGGTACCAAAGTCCTTCCCAGAAGTGAAGGCTGCAATGGGCAAGTGACTGTCAGCATCAAGCAAGTGAGAAGTCAGCAGCCCTCTGCACAGGAGTAGGACATTGATTTAATTGGGTTGTTATTCACCAAGCATACGTTTACTGACATAACAAGCTATTATTATCCATCATTCCCTCACTGCCTCATTTCTCTTCCTGAATCCATAACACGGCAGGGAGAGGTAATGACTGGTGCACCAGTGGCAAGCTGGACAGCACCACCTCTGGGAAGTCTTTTTCACATGTTTATTTACAATAACCACAGCCATACCCTGGTGGTCAAGCACTAGTGTTATATGTTTAGTTATCTTTATTCAACTTCCTCCCCCTGCAGAACATGGAAAGTAAAGGATACTTGTCTATTTCCTATTTGATTGACTCCTTGGGGCAAACCACATGCCATGCTCAGTGTCACTTGTTCCTGAAGATTCCATCTTTCGCTCCTCCTTTCCCCTGCAGGAGAGGATCAGGACCCACGTTCTGAAACGTGTCACACTGATGATGTTTACGGCACGTTAATCGCCATCCCCTGGATGAAAAGTGCCTTCAACAGACACTCACCTGTTCCTGTTGCTGCTTGGCCAGCTCCATTTGTTGGCGCTGCTTCTCAATTTGTGAGGCTGCCAGTTTCTTCTGCTCGTCGTGCGCTGCCAGCAGCTGCTCCCGCAAACTGGTCAGCTGATTGATCATGCCCATTAGCTGCCTCTCCTTCTCAGCCAGGCTCTCTGGAGTCCCTGAGCATCATATGGTGACAAAAGGGGAAGGGGAGAGAAACGGGAAAGGGTCAGAACGGAGCAGTCCTCCAACTGCACAGTCATGGAAAGCAAAGCAGGTAAAACGCAGATGCAACGATGCTCTAAAACACTCCAGTGCTGAATTATTGACTTAACTATTTCTCTCCTATCCAGGAGTCTCACTGGGGTGCACGTCAACTGGGAGGGGAGACCAGCCCTCACCCCAACCTGAACAACAACTTGGACGGTGGGCATAGCTATGAGCCACTGCCGCTCCTCCATTTATTTGTTAGCCACATGTTTTGATAGATTAAAGACATTTCAAAGTGGTTTGTTCCATTACACTGTGCTGTAAATTACATATCCAGTGGATTATAACATAAGGAGGTTATTTCTAAAAACCTTAAGCCATTTTGGTCACTAGTGGTGCCCCCCTTAAGGGTGCCACATTTCTGGGTGCCACATTTCTGACACCTTATTTCAGTGACTTATTTCAGTGTGGCTGTGGGTGGCGCAAGCGGCAAAGACACTGTGCCTGTTAACCAGCAGGCCAGGGTTCAAGACCTGGGTCGGCCCCACAAGACAGGGTGAGCTCCTGTCCTTAGCCCAGCTCTGCGACGCCAGCTGGATCCAATTGTATTGGCTCTGCCTTTCCCTTGGACTAATTCAGTGGCGTGGAGAGGGGGGATTTGCTGCTTGGGGAACAGCCTCTCCTCCATAACAATCCAACCCAGGCTTTCGTGCTTTGTATGCAGCGCTGAGCACGATACCAGAGTCTTCCAAGACTGACAGAGGCCTGCTATTTCAGTGAAACCATCAAGCAAATTAAAACAAATAAATAATTGTAAATACATAAAGTAAATCAAGTCAATAACCTCAACAAACACCACAACCCTTACCCCCCAAAATGTCCTCCCTCAAAAATGTAGAACATGGTGCAGATTACACCCCCCAACCCCTCTAGTGATGCCCCTGGTCCCATCTTAACTGTATAAGCACAGATTCTCTTCTAGAGTTAGACACACACAGCAGTGAGCTTCCTCCATGATGCTGCCGGTCTTCAGTTAGCGCTATCAACTTGACAACACTTATCACTTCTTTGTGTTATATGATATACATATGATAAAAGTTTAAGCTATATGTCTTCACCCACGGCTCTGGTGCAGGCGTGTCCACACCCTGGCCCTGAGACCTCCCTACTGGGCCACGGGCAAGTCTCAAATACAATCTTATATGTTAATTTATTCAAATTTGATATGTACATCATTTTTCTGGCCCCAACCCAGTGTCAAAGAGATGATGTGGTCCTCCTGTCAAAAAGTTTGGAGACCCCTGAGATCAATATGCCTTGCAAGTACATTTTCCCTGGACCTCCAAAACCTGTTACACCTGACATGGTGTTAGTACATATGCAAATCCCAATGAATTTCAACTTACAAACTAGCCCTGTTGAACCAATCCAAGGTCCATCTAATCAGCTACCCTGTGTCTGCTGGCCTCGAGGAAAACCCATGAACAGGTGCTAATAAAGTCAGTTTTGAGTAGATATTTCAGCATTTAAACCTCTTTTTAAAAAATGGTAAACAGGCAAGGAAGCATTCTGAAGGGCAGGGAAAAACCCCAGCAGAAGCAGCAAGGACACCTCGAAATATCATTCAAAATGATTTCACTCTGTATTGTGATTGAAAAATATTTTCCCGGAATCGTCTGCTGTACTTAATATTCTCACTTTGGGAAGCAAATTGAATGGAAGAGGCTTAACTGAATAAGCAGCAGGACCTCTGGTGACGCTATACGGTCTCCATTTCTATAGCTTATTTTGAGAGAGAAAAGGAAATATAAAAATATGATTAAAACTACCTATCCATGAGAACTCTTCCCTAGCAGTATATTTATCTGAGGATTCCTAGGCCTGAGAACATCAGTGCACAAGTGATACATGTCTGATACCCTCAGCAGTTACGTCACTGGTACCCTGGACTGCTACCCAGACCCAGACAAACCAGAATAAACAGCACTGCAATCAGTCAATTGATCAAGTAGGTTAAATAATCAGTGTATTTATTTAAGGACCCCATAATTAGGCAACCCGTTTTAAAAAAACAGGCAGACAAGTTTGGGTCCAGAGAGAGCAAACAGCCCCACTGACCCCACAGGGCTCTGCAGCGCTTCCTTCTCCACCCAGTCCTGCTCTTGAAAGTCAGATGGGAAGAGACAAGGAAGAGCGGAGCAGGAAGGGAACACGGGAAGAAAACTGGGGGCTCCCCTGCAAGTGGGGAAGTATCTTTCCACTCAAGGAAGACACATTTGAATTCTATTTATGGATTTCTTCATCAAAGCCAAGATCGTATTAGAACCACTGATAACAAATGTGACTTGAAAGAGATCTCTGCTCCAGTATGAGAGAGAGCAGAATATCGTCCTCAAACGATGACGCCTGCTATAAAAGAGAACAAGCAGTTCCAAATTCATGCAGATATCACCAGTCCATTATCATTTATTTCTGGTATTTTGTGCTTCTCCCAATGGTCAAAGGCTCCATAAGCATCATCTTTGAGCCAAAGTGACCTTAAGCCTGTTACTGGCTCTTGCACAGGGATATGGTTCAGGCCATCGCATAGGCCGTGCTCAGAGTCCTTCACACTCTAGACAGTAGCTACTTATGAAGGAAACAAGCAGGGGAATCATGTTCTGCATGCATCAGACACAATCATTTGGCCTCCTGCTTTTCCAAAGCACTCTATTTTATTCTATTTCGGGACTAGTTGTGTCCAGCAATCCAGTGCAAGCACAATCGTTCAATTCCCGTTGGGGAGGTCAGCTGGCATAAGGCTGCAACCCATACATACTTTCTTAGGAGTAAGCCCCACTGACACATTGGCTTAGAGTGGCTTGCAGACCATGTATTGGCTTGCACCAGTGAGTTCCTGCCTGAGGGGAGATTGGAAAGAAGGATTCCTCATGTTAGGCCTGGAAAGAATTGGCATATGAACAGGCAAAAGAAGTTAGAGCTCAACAAGACAAGTAGCCACACCTGTATGAAGAAAGGGTGGAAGCCTGTGGCACAGGTGTGAGCAATACATGATCTGTATTGTGATTGGTCATGGATGTATATATAAATGTTGGTTCAGTGCAACGTATGGGGGGGGGGAGGACATACTGGAAGGTATGTGGGAGCCCTTGATGCTCTGTATTTTATTTTCTTTGAGCGGTATATATTTTGTTACTATGCTATTACTATGCTGCAAAGACTTATTGACAATATAGTCTACTGAATCTATACCTGCGCTTCTTGCTGTTGTTATTATGCAAGCTGGGGCTCTGCTATTCAAGACTTAACACCTCAGCTCACAGTCATCATCATCATCATTGTCATCACTGTCCTGCCTTTCACTTGTCCTGCCTTTCACCAATCACTTCACAGAAGTTCCAACACCATCCTTTATCAGTGCTGTTCATCAGTAGCCAAAGAGCCACAACATTCTTTCTGTGAGCCCAAAGGAGTTTTTTATTCCTTCTCTCCCCCCCAACAAGAAATAGCCCCATTTCCAAAGGACAAACTTCTTTAGAAACTAGAGTTTCAAATAAATTTGTGATCTGGTATTCTTTTTTGGGGGGTTGCTTTTCATAGAAAAGACATGCACTGGGTGAGTGCAAAACTTTTGCATCACCAAAGCAGTTCTTTGGACCTGGGTATGGTATCCCTTTGCTCTCGGTCAAAATAACTGGAAGGGAGGAATAAGCCATCTGTCTGACGTGCTCATCTTAAAATACAGTGGTACCTCGCTTAACAAGTGCCTCGCTTAACAAGCGTTTCACATAATAAGCAAAAATTTCCAAGAAATATTGCTTCACATAACAAGTTCCGCTTCACTTAACAAGCACTTATGCAGCGCTGATGCTCCACATGGAGGCTCTTTAAAAGGGCTGCCAGTCAGTGTTGCTGCCTCTAACTGCCCCCAACTTGGGGGCAGTTGCCTGGGGGTGCCAGAGGCAGCTGCCCCTAACTGCCCCCAAGTGCCCCCACCAACCACTTTGAACCTCCAGCAGCAGTCCAGGTAAGCCTCCCAGGAAAGTGTCTTTGATTGCAGTCTCCTAACTATGTCTACTCAGAAGTAAGCCATATTGTGTTAAATGGGGCTTACTCCCAGGAAAGTGTCTTTGATTGCAGCCTCTTAACCATGTCTACCCAGAAGTAAGCCCCATTGTGTTAAATGGGGCTTACTCCCAGGATAGGGTCTTTAGGATTGCAGCCTAAGTAGACGTCATAGGATCCTGCACTTTAAATGCATGTTTTGAATTCAATTCCAGTGTTTTGTCATCATTTTGACATCCATTTAATATTTTGATATGAATATTTTGGGGGTTGTGGAAGCAATCGCCTGAGTTTCCATTCTTTCCTATGGGAAAATCTGCTTCACTTAGAGAGCGTTTCACTTCAAGAGCAGGCCTCCAGAACGAACGAAGCTCTTGATGTGAGGCAGCACTGGAGTTTGTCTTTGGGATAAACTCCCCTCTCCACCATGAACAATGTTTCTCTTCCAGTACCCACTGAAAGGGATTTTAAAAAAACCTAGAGATGAGCCCAACCAGTGTGCAGATCCCCCTCAATCCAAGATGGGGAAATTCTAAGGGTAACAACAGCCCGATTCCTCATCCCGTCTCGTCCTCAGATTTGCTAAAGCTTCTCTGAGCTGACTTTGAGTGCCGCTCATGGAGAGGGATCTCTGGCTGCCCTGGGAGAAAATGAAGTACGGACTACTAGGTGTCATTGTGCATTATGTGTTCTGGGTGACGTTTAGCCTGCTTATATAATTCCATATAATTCCTGTCCTGTTCTTCACAGTGACAAGTGCAACAATACGTTGTGATCCTGAATTTGAGATGTGGGGAAGGAGATGTCAAGAGGCAGGAGAGACTCTCCAAATGTTCTTCCCTTCCTTTTCCTGCTTGGGCTGGGCCAGGGGAAAAATCAGAGTTCCCATTTTTACTATTGGTCCACTCAGATTAGTCCTGCTCCTGAGGAGCTGGAAGAGGGCACTTCTGCCCTGGAACCAGGCTCTGGATACAGCTCAACTGCACTGTTATAGGCCATGCTAAACATGCCCTCAACATGACTCTGCTGAACTGCCTCGGCTGGCACAGTAAGCGTGGCACAGGTCCATCTGTCTTGGGCCCACCCTGTGTTGTCTTATGCCGGCCCAAGCCTTTCTGTGTAACTGGTCTGGCCCATCTTGGAACTGGGACAGCCTAGAGACAGATAGGGTAGCCCAAGTGACCTTCAGGATTGCAGCCATAGTCTCACTGAACACAATGGGACTTACTTTTGTGTAGACATGGAGGAACTCTGGCATCACAGTGATGTCATTTCTCGTTTAATGTCACTGCCCACCATGACATCACTTTTGGGGGACCCAGACATATCGTCATCCTCAGAAGGGGGTCTGATGTTGAAATGCTAGAGAACCCCTGCTCTAGAATTCCCTTCCTTTAAAGCTGAGAACAGCCTTGTCACTATCAATCTTCTGGCAGGACCTCCATCAGTCTTGGAAGACTATGGTTTCATGCTCAGCGCTGCATACGCTGCATGCGAAGCACAAAAGCCTGGGTTAGATTGTTATGGAGGAGAGGCTGTTCCCCAAGCAGCAAACCCCCCTCTCCACGCCACTGAATTACTCCAGTGGAAAGGCAGAGCCAATACGATCGGATCCAGCTGCGTCGCAGAGCTGGGCTAAGGACAGGAGCTCACCCTGTCTTGTGGGGCCGACCCGGGTCTTGAACCCTGGCCTGCTGGTTAACAGGCACAGTGTCTTACCACTTGCGCCACCCGCAGCCCTTGGCAGGACCTGAAGACCTGTTTATTTAGGAAAGCCTTCGAGGCTTCATAATTTTATGCTGCTATTAAGAAGCAATGTTTTATTGTGTGTTTTTATTGCTGATCCCTGGCATATTTTTATACATTACTGGATTTTATTGTTTTTAATTGCATTGTTTTTATTCATATTTTATAGTTTTAAATTGCTTTACTGTATCCATCTTTGATTGTTAGCTGTTTTGTGTGCTCTCCTGGGAGAAAGGCAGAGTACAAATTTAATACCGGCTACAAATCTAATAAATAATAAAGAAAATATCAGTAGTTACCATGTAATAAAACAAAATCATTTCATGTAAGAATTTGGGCAGTGCACGCAAAATAGTGCAGACATTTGAGGAGTGTGAATACATAGGATTTCAGCTGCATATTGAGACATCAGTTACTGGTAAACACCTGCTTCCCATACAGGAGGTTGACATTCAATCTCCTCTTAAAAACAGTCTCTGGCTGAGAAAGGTGCCTCTCCCGAAGGCCCTGGAGAGCTGCTACCATAGACCTCCAATCTCAAATCTACTTTGACCCCCAACTCAGCCAAAGGCAACACCCTAAGGGGTGGGCCCAGCCTGGCCCAACAACCAGTTCCCCGGAAGTGGGCGGGGTCAGGCCAGGTCAGTGGGCAGTGGCGGGGTCAGGGCCGGGGCAGGGCCGGGGAGGGCACATCACCTGCCCCAGTGCACTGTGGGTGTGGGTGGGTGGGGTGAGGGGCAGGCCCCAACCCGGGCGCACTGTGCTTGCGCCAAGGTTGGCGCAGGCGCAGTCACGTCCTGAAGCTGGTCGAAGGACCAGCTTCAGGATGCGACTGCACCTGCATCAATCTTTAGTCAATCATAGTTGATGCAGCCGCAGTGATGGGCTCCCCCTGGTGGCGAACTGGTCCACCTGGGTTTTTGGCCCTCTGCTAGCTAGCGGATTGCTAGCGACGGGCCAAAAGCAGGAACAGGTTCGGGCGATCCAGCCCGAACCGGCCTGGGCCCATCACTGACACCGTGTTCCATTTTGGCCTTATAAACATGTTTTTGCAGCCCAGTCTTATATAGGTTGACTAAGGTACAATCCAGAGTAACTAAGGGACATTTTACACTGATGTACTTATGGTGCCACCTATGGGAAACCTATGGGAAATGCATAGAGCAATCTAGACTAAGTGCTTTTTACAACTTCCAGTAGTTACTCTGGATTGTAGGGATAGAAAAAAGTATAAGGGTGCAATCCAGAGTAACTACAAGGAGTCTACAATTTACTGTGGATTGCACTATGAATTTCCCATAGGTTTTCACTGGGTGGTGCTGTAACTACGTCAACGTAAATGTCTTTTAAGTGCTCCCATAGTTACTCTGGATTGTAGGGTTACCAAGCTTCGTAAAATAGGGTACAATTTTCTTCTTCCCGGCTGCAGTCCTATCTCACTGTATTTTCATTTCAAAGAGCTGAAGGGGTGCATCTGCCCTCCATTCCTCTCCCTTCAGAGCTGACCCAGGAAGGGGGCAGAACATGCAGATTCTGTGAGATTTATAAAATGGACCTGGAGCTTTGCTACGAAGGACAGTCGTCACAACAAAGAAAGTATCGCAATTCTGAACTGAACATGTGCCAAATTATTATTATTTAATCAATGGCCTCCTCCAAGCAGCACAGAGTGAAAGCCATTTTAGCACACAACATCCCTGTGAGGTAGGAAAGATTGCAACTGGCAATCTTCATGCTTGCAATGCAATTTAACCCTCGATCTCATGACTCCGTATCTGACACTCTCCCTTGACACCACAAGGTTATAGGGTCTGTGAACTAAACCATACACACACACAAAGAAGCATACAAAGGGCACAATCCAGAGTAATTATGGGGAGTCCTTGCTCCAGTGTAAGAACAATGTACTTTGGATTGCACTATGAATTTCCCACAGGTTTTCTCTAGGTGGTGCAGTAACTACGGGTGCACGTATTGTCTCTTGCGTGCTCTTGCAGTTACTCCGGATTGTAGGGATAGATGATTTCCCTGATGCTGTTAGGAATGTTAATATCATTTGTTTTTCCCCTTGTACTTTTCTGTTAAAATAAAAAGAATTCAGCAAAGCAAAGATCTGTATCAAATCTGAACGAAAAGGTGCCCGACGTCTTTTAAGAAACCTCAGGCTGAAGCGGGAAGAGGCTCTTTCATTACCCCGACTAGCTGGTCAAGCAGACGTTACAGAGAGAAAAGCATCCTCCGGAATGAATAGCGACCCAAATTAGACAGTAATTTGAACTGAAACAAGGAGGAAACACCAGGGCTTAATGTATTTGCAGCCAGGCTCATGATGGGCAAGTTGTCACAGTCTGAAATGCCTCCGTCTGATCGTGCTGCCAGCAGAAGAATACGGGTCCTGCTTCTCCTCTCCTCCTGTCTCAGGGCTGATGGACGAGACCCAGACAGCCTTGATGGGCTCAGCTTTAATACCTCTGAACAGACCCCTCAAGTTACTCTAATTGACAGGGACATCTCTGGTTTGAACCTATGCTTTTAAGCTGTCCCTCCGTCCCTTATTACCCTTGCAAACACCCCTTGATTTTTCACCATGTGTTTCCTCTTTTCCTGCATGTGATGGCCACAGCTTTTACAGACCCTACACCTTGGGAAGCCCCCATTCCAGATCAGAGCTCAGCATTCTCTGAATTGACACCGTTCTTCTCTCAGCACTGACCTCATTCCCCCGGCCCCACGTGCAATACTGGACAAATCACAAAACTCACCTATATAATCACTGAGAGAAAATTAAGAGATTTATCATCATCATCATCATCATCATCATCATCAGTATTAGTATTATTGATAACCTTATTGTTAACAGAGAAAATCTGGTGGATGGTGCAAACCATTCCCATACCTGCACTTGATTTTGCAGCGACATGGAGATATTATGGGCCAGTCTGAATGTCCTTGACCAAAAATATAGTTTATTAATGAACCTGTGGTTTAGAATTGTGGATCTTTTATTTAAAATATGGTTATTATTGTATTGTTGTATTGTTTGATTATGGTTGTATTATTTGAAACGCCAATAAAAGTATTTGAATCTGAATCACCCGGCACTTGATGCAATCCCCCAAACCGTAAAGCAAGGGTGTAAAAAGATTTTGGCAGGAGGACCTTATCATCTCTCTGACACTGTGTTGGGGGTTGGAAAAATGATTTACATTTGAAATTGAATAAATTTACATAAATTAACATATAAGAGTGTATTAGAGACATTACATGACTTATCTGGGGGCTGGATGGAGGGGTCTTGCCGAGGGCCACACTGAGGTCCACTGGGGACCACATGGGCTAGGGTTAGGACACCCTGGCCCTAAAGGGATGTCTACCCAACAGAGGCTCTCACAAGACAATAGTTAAACAAATGCAATGAGCAGCACAACTAAGAACTTCTAACATTATATGGTGATTATTTACCAGTTCTTAAACTCTCTGGTAAAACTTAAACACATCAGCATTTAAGAAGCCCAGTCCAAACATTATGTTGGCTGTGACTGGTTACAAAAATAAGCAGCATCTGAAATTCATTACCATAAAACGTGGCAATGGTCAGACCAGCCTAAACACGTTGGGACCCAACACATTAAACGCAGTCTACAAACCACTGATTGTGATTCTCTCTCTCTCTTGCTCTCTCTTGCACACTCACAGACACACAGCCATACACAGAGAGAGAGAGAGAGAGAGAGAGAGAGAGAGAGAGAGAGAGAGAGAGGGAGGGAGGGAGGGAGGGAGAGAGAGACAGAGAGAGAGAGGGAGAAAGAGAGAGTTTTCTGAGCTCAGACAAGCAGCAAAACCAGATTGAGATAATGGAGAAGTGCCATACTTGATTTTTGTAGATCCCAAGATGTACAGGACTAATTTATTACCTGCTTATGAGAAACCTTTGGCTCTCAGGGTGCAGTCCTAACCTAGCCTGGCATATCTCATCGATCTCCCCATTCCTGCGGTGATATAGGGAGGCAAGCGTATCTCTGTGCACTGGTCTAACCCTCTCCCAGGAGTGGCGCAAAAGTGTTTTATGGTACTTTTGGCTGTGGGTGGCACAAGTGGTTAAGACACTGGCCTGATAACTAGTAGGCCAGGGTTCGAGACCTGGGTTGGTCCCCACAAGACAGGGTGAGCTCCTGTTCTTAGCCTAGCTCTGCGACACCAGCTGGATCCAATTGTATTGGCTCTGCTGTTCCATTGGACTATTTCAGTGGTGTGGAGAGGGGGGATTTGCTACTTGGGTAACAGCCTCTCCTCCATATCAGTCTAACCCAGGCCTTTGTGCTTCACATGCAGCGTATGCAATGCTGAGCACAATACCATAGACTCTCAAGACTGATGGATGCCTGTGACACCCGTAGGTTAGCACAGCCCATGCCGGAGTTAGGCCTTCCTAACTGGAGCTTTGGATTGCAGCCTAAAGCTGCAATCCTAAACACACTTTCCTGGGAGTAAGATCCATTGAGAACAATGGAGCTTACTTCTGAGTAGACATGGTTAGGATTGCAGCTTAAGACAGATTCATTCTTAACCAAGTGTCCTCCTCATCTCTGCTTAAAATGTGCATTGCGGAGATACTGTCTGTCAGTAAAATCTTTGCAGGGAGGAGGAAATTGATGTTAATAAAACAAGTTAAACTACAAAATGCATCTATATTTATATATTCATGGCTCACTCAACCCCCTATTGCTAGATTTCAACAATGATATTTTGCATTTGTGTATTTTATTTTGGGATTTAAAAACAGCTTTGCAAGTAAAGGACTGGCTTGATTTACAAACCTGAAAATGAAGAATGCACTTTTTCTGTCATCCCCACTGAATTACTAATGCCTGGCACCCAATTTTAAGCATATTTTCAAAAAAAAGTTGTATCTAAGTTAAAATGAGTCAGAAACTGAAACTTCAACTGAAAATCAAATTGTTACCAGTTTGTATGCATAATAATATGCACATTTTCAGCAACACAATAACTAGATAGCAACTGGGTTTTCCCTGTCCCGTCACGGAGAGTACGCTGTGGAGTTACCCACATCAGGCCAAATGGTTTTCTCCTCCTCCTCCTTCTCCATTCAAAGTGAGCCCAGAGGCCATCCTGCCCTTCCCATAAAGTCCATGGAGGCCCCTCTTCCATTGGGAATGGGCCTGTGCCTCAGTGAATGTAAAGGCTCCAGACTCACAGCCCAGTCCTAACCAACTGTCCAGGTTCAATACGTCTGTGAGAAAAGGGAACATACAGTACATTATCTGATCTCAGGGAGGCATCTGTATCTGTGCCCCCTTCAGAGGATGCAGCATGTGCTCCGTTGCACCACTGAACTGATGCTGGAAAGTTAGGTACAATTAGTCCCTTAGTCCTTCCAGGTGGGGCTGGGAAAACCTAAGCCCAAAAGCATCAGGAAGGAACGGAAGGAGAATTGGAAAGACAGGCGTGTCTGAATCCCTGAAATCTCTGAGGTGGGATCTGATGAGGCTACAAAAGTGCCAACCCCTGAATGGGAAAGAGGTGGAAATATGGCAGGGTGAGCACCTGGCTAGACACTTTGGTACTACACAGCCAGGCAGGTGGCTGATGCCATCAATACACCACTCCTGGGCTGGCGAGACAGGCCCAGTGAGGGAGGGGGCAAGTACATGGATGTGCATGTGAAGTTGCCGTTCCCGTGGCTAAACGCTCACTGCCACCACAGACCGTGAATGGCCACGACTGCAGCTGCCGTCATGTTAACATAAAGCAGCAGACAGTTGTAAGGAGAGCCTGCAGAGGAAGGAATGCCAGACAGTCCACAGGAAAGCACAGAACCACCTGTTTTGTGCAGCCAGGCATCTCAGCATGTCTCACAGGGTGCAAATCAGGCCAGGGACATCTCCTGGCCTCTCCGTTCCTGTGGTGGTGTGGGGAGGCTGGCGTGTGTCTGTGCAAGGGCCTCGTCCCCTTCCCCCCCCCCCCCAGGAGTGGTGCAGAAGTGTCTTCCAGCACTTTTATGACAACCCAGGCCAGCAGCGGACTTCTGCCAGGACTTGTGCTGGCTTAACGGGGGCTGGGGCTGGGGTGAGGATGGCACAGTCGGGCGCAATCCTGATGAACTTTCCAGCACTGGATGAACTTTCCAGCAGGGCATGTGCTGCACCTTGCGGTTGCGGGGAGGGCAGTCACAGAGGTCTACTCAAGGGAAGGCAGTGTTTGCTCACTCACCTTCGAGTACCTTCCCTTGGTGCTGTACAGTTGGTTAAGACTTAAAAAACACTGTTCTTGGGCTGGAAACAGTCTCAGTCCACAATGTGGAAAATATAGATTTCACAAACCTAGTTCAACCTGTCTGGAAGCCACTTCGCTGCCGACATAATGAACTCCGTGGCTTTGGGATTGTTATTGTCTCTCTTTCAAAGAAGAATCCGATAAGTACAATGTGCTCTTATAAACCCAGCCCGGCTCAGTGACATCGTATTCCGCTCCTGACATGAAATACGGTGCTTTCTTAAGAGCAGCTGGTGCAGAGCAAATGTAAATAACTTCCCCAGATATAATTACTAAAATACAACTTAAGCGAGAAATATTTATAGAAAAAACAGGGTGTGATTCATTTCATTTGGTCACACACTCCAGCGCTCTCTTCCAGCTGCCCCAAATATTTGGATATTCGCAGGTCTCCAGATCCAGTGCATTCAACAACTTGCTACACAACTGAGGATGAAGATGAAAAGTCAAAATACAGCCCTAGAGAAACAACATTCCAGATTCCAGGAAAACCAAGACATTTGGGGCTCATCTTCGCAATACAGAAAATGGGAAAGCACTGACTTACTGTGCCGACTTGCTGTGCTTTCTGTGCAGTGAGTCACTCACTGACTGATCAACGCCCAGCCAAAACTGCTGGGCCTAAAAGCATGAAATTTGGGGTGGGTGTTCCTTCCATGACTGAGGGGGCATTAAGAACCGGTTTTCCGAAATTCCAACCGGAAGGGGGTGAAAAGGGGCTCAACGCGTTTTCCTCACTATATTTTACATTGAAGAATCCCTGACTGAGGGACGCTCTGCCCCAAACCCCAGACCTAGAAGCATGAAATTCAGGGAGGGTGTTCCTTCTGTCGCCCATCAAGAACCAATTGCTGGAAATTTAACCCCTAAGGTACTGAAAAGGAGTGCAACACATTTTTGTCCTATACTTAACATTGAAGACTGATCAATTCCCAATCCCAAATCCTGCACCTACTTGATAGGGGTGCCCACGGTTGTAGAGGGGTGTTGCATGGGGGGAGGCTGTGGCACATGGTGGTTTGATATATATGGGGCTATTGCACATGAGGGTTGATGCGCATGGGGGGGTGATGCACATGTGACACGTTGCACATAGGTGATGTTGTCCTGGGGGATGATGCACATGGGAGGATGATGCACATGGGGATTGAAGCACATGGGGGATGATGCACATGTGACATGTTGCACATGGGGGATGATGCACATAGAGGCTTGATGTGCATGGAGATTGTGGCGCATGGAACTGATGCACATGGGGGGTTGATGTGGAATGTTGCACAATGGGGGGATAGGACACAGAGTTGATGTGTATGGGGGAGTATTTTGCTCCCACAACATGAGTACATTTTGCTAGTATAAAACATGGATGCTGTCTGGGCAGTGGTGTTAGGCAGGGCACTGGCCATCCCCATCCCTTGCAAACTCAGTCCCAAAGTCTTGCCTTCCACATTCCCTGAGATTATGAACTCTGACACCACACTTCCCAGGGCTCTGGAGTCTGCAGAGAGCTCTTGTGATGCACACAAACACTCTTGAGAAACGGAGAGAAGGGCATCGAGCACACTGTGCTGTTGGTTCCTCTCTCATTGCATAGGGCAGTGTGCAAATGTGAAAAGACCAATGTATACTGAGAAAGATAATGGGTTTGGTTCATCTACTTTGGCTTTCCTGGACACCTGAAAGCTCATCTGAAGACTGGATGTGTGAAAAGTCTACCCATAGAAAGCAATACTGAAATAGTTCTGGAGAAAAAATCACAAGTCACCAGAGGAAATCAAATTGACAGTGATGTGGCCAACTTCCTGAGTATCTTCCTAGCCAGCCACTTTTGGCTACAATCCAGAGTAACTGCAGAACCTTTTACACCGATGTAGTTACAGTGCCACTTATTGGAAACCTGTGCACAGAGCAATCCCGAGTAAGCGCCTCTTACGTCTTCCTGTAGTTACTCTGGATGGTAGGGTCAGAGAGCATTTCCATCCAGTTCTGGTCCAAATCACTTCCACTTCAACTCCTTTTGGCTTCAAATTGGTTGCTCACAGTTGAAGACTGACCCATCAGGATGGAGCAGGAATAAGAGATGCTGCTCTGTCCACTCCATGGTATTTTCTTCATGTATAGATTGCGTAGGCACATTGTGGGAACTCCCTCCACATGCCCCCTCCCTCCGGACGCTGTGGCAAAGCTATCCATAGACCATCACTCACTACTGGCAGATGCTGCTCTTACATCTCCAAACACCAAAGTTCTTAAGCAAAGGGGAAGGAAGACGGACTGTATCAAGGAGCAGAACAATAACCACATCTATCTTATCTCCTTCTTTCAGACTTTCTCTACCAATCCTTCTCCCCCCCCCCCCATTCTAAAAACAAAGCTGTCATTAAAAGAATACCCGGTTATTCTGGCACATCACCCCAAAATATTTTTATATTTTTAAAAATATAATTTATAAAAAACAAGAAAAATAGCAATTTTTAAAAAACAAGAAAAATAAAATAAAATGCTCATGGCGGCTAAGGAGGCAACTTGGCTTCCAACATCTCTTGGCGAATCTGAGCCTTATTCACACAAGTTTTATCATCAGTGACGGAACTATTGTGCAGCCTCCTTATGACGGCCTCTTCCAAAGGGAAAAGCAGAGGCTTCTTTAGCTCTCTTGACTCCAGTTTCTTGATTACAAGATCCAAAGTGACACTCAGTGGATTACTGTTCATAAGTGGAGGGCTTCCCCCTCCCCCTTCCTTGTCTTCCAACTTGTCCAGTGTTACTTAAATGGAATTATCCCCCACAATCCATATTCCGAATCTGCCTAGCCCACTTATCTCAAGTTTCTGCATGTCACCTAACAGATTATCCTTTTTAATCCATACATTGAATCTACATAACATATGTCTTTAATTCAGGGGCTCTGATGAGCTCCAGTATCTCCGAACGGATTATTTTTTTTAATCCTTTATTGACAGTTGTAAGAGTGTGCTCGGAATGAAGCCCCTGCCCCATCTTGGTGACACATCCTTGCAGGGCTTTGCTTTTCAGCCACTAAGGTCCTGTCATATGTCAGGCGCAGTTTGACATAAGTACCTGTTCCTGATGTCCTCTGTGCTCCAAGATAGCGAGCAACGTTCTCAAATAAATGTCTGTTTCAAGCTGACAGCAATTTCATAAACTAAGATTAGGCATTTGGAGACCACTCTTTCTGCTTCTGGTAATATTTCTTGAAATCCAGAGTTATTACAATGCAAAGTCAAACATGATTAGAAGTGGGTGAGACCAATGGCACTTTTTGCCTCACTTGAAGTTTGCCTGCAAACTATGGCTTCCTGGGACGTGGAAGCAGAAGAACAAGGAAGACCAAACTAGATGTTACCCACAAGATCTATAATTGGATATCTTAACATAAAGCAAAACAACCCTTAAAGGTGTTCGTGGTGTGTGTGGTACATGGGGAAGGGAGAAACTCTTTTCACTGCACTGATTGACCTGATCAAAACCACCAGCTACTAATAGGGAAAAGATACCCTATTTGTCCCTGTAGGGCTAATGGAAGTTTGGAAGTGAAATTTTCAGGGAGAGAGAAACTGAGAAACCCCTTCTCCACCAATTCAATCTGCGCAGGCTTGTAGTTGCTTTAAAGTTTCTAGTTCTTTCTTTCTTTCTTTCTTTCTTTCTTTCTTTCTTTCTTTCTTTCTTTCTTATATACTGCTTTTCAACTGAAAAGTTCACAAAGTGGTTTACAAAGAAAATAAAAAATTAACAGCTAATTAATAGCTTCTGGGTCCCTGTCCCAAAAGGGCTCACAATCTAAAATGCAAAAAGAACACCAGCAGAAGCCACTGGAACAGACATTGGTGGGGTGTGGAGGGCCAGTTACTCTCCCCCTGCTAAATAAAAGAGGAGCACCCACTTGAAAGAGTGTCTCCTGCCCAGTTAGCAGGAGTGGGTTAACTGAGTTTTTGAACTGTGAGAGGCAATCACAGACTCCTGTGTAACGTGCAGGGCCGGATTTAGGTTTGATGAGGCCCTAAGCTATTGAAGGTAATGGGGCCCTTGATATGTCCAGCAGGCAGGGCCCTTTACTGTATGTAATTTTCATTTTATTTGCTTTTTATCTTATATTTTGGAAATGTACATCCAGTTTTTTTTCCTTTAAACTGTTTTGGGGTTCCCCAAGAGAGTGGGGCCCTAAGCTATAACTTGTTTAGCTTATATGTAAATCCGGCACTGGTAATGTGTTATCTGTCCCTTAAAAGAGAGTAATGAGTGTTCTTGATCCAAATAAGGCTAAATCTGAACCACAACTTAATCAAAAATGTTACCTGCAAAGGTTTTGAGTTTGACAAATGATGGAAGTATTAAAACCCCTCTGAAGCCCCTCTCAGTTGTACCCTTAACTTCACAGGTCATTCAGCTTCTCTCATAAGAACGAAGCACGGATTACAGAGAACCAAATCAAATTTTAACCGTCCTATAATTTTTGTTTCTTGGCAGTGCTTGAGTGGGATAGAAAGTTGCAAAGAAGCTGTTGCATGCTTTGCAGTCTGTCTCTTGCCCAGCAGCAGACCAACTATGATTCTAAATCCAACTAGGATTTCCTGCTGCAGGCAGGGGTTGGACTAGATGACCTACGAGGTCCACTTCCAACTCTAGGATTCTAGGATTCTAACTGCAATTCTGCTTGTACTGTATAGAATCCCCTCTTCTATGAAAGACAGAATCACTAACATGATAAATCAGAGTACAGAGTTGTACTCTACCCAAGAGGACTTAGCAGTTAACAAGACAAATCACCTAAGGGTGCAATCCTAACCTAGGCTGGCATAACCCATCAGTCTTCCCATTCTGAGGGTGATGTGAAGAGGCAAGCGCACCTCTGCGCACTGACTTAAGACCTTCCCCCAGGAGTGGTGCAGAAGTGTCTTATGGCACTGTTGTAACACTCCCAGACCGGCACGAAACTCAGAGTTTCCACTGCAGAAGGGAATCAGCCCTGAAAAAGGATGTATTATTATTATTAAGAATATTTATAGTTGAATGAAATGGAATATTAATTCATTAGCATTATTATTTCCTGCTAAAGAAAGACCATCCCAGATGCGTTTTTTCCTTGACCTTGCTAGACTTGTTCTAAAGCAATATATAATGCTGGCATTTCCCACCGGGCAAGGGTCACAATGAAACAGGCATGATGGGTAGGTCTATATAACCACTATTGTTATAGGTGGGTCTATACAGGTAGGTCTAAATAACCACAGATAGGTCTGTATAACCATTATTGTTGAGAGTGCCCACACTAGAATACATTTCATGAATTTTCCAGTGATGGGAAGAAAATAGTGAGATACTGATCTCAGGTTACGTTGCAGAAAAGCACATATACCCACAGAGGAATCTACAGAAGAAGCTTACCCTACAATCCAGAGTAACTACGGGAGCCCGTAAGAGACTTTATGTGTACCCATAGTTGCTGCAGTACTTAGTAAAAACCTATGGGAAATTCATATTACAATCCAGAGCAAATGGTTCTTACACCAGAGCAAGAACTCCACGTAGTTACTCTGGATTGCGCCCTAAGTAGGTTTTTATGCCTAGTTGATCTGATATACTACAGTTTAACTAATAAATTTGGAAAACATTCTTGAATATAAATTCTCAGTTTACAAATTATGAAATCACATTTAGACAGTGACTTTTTTCCCTTTTTATAACTTTTTGCACAGAAATTTAGAGGTGGGCTTGGAATAAACAATTACCAATAAACAGTTTACTTGCTCTAACCATAATAACTATTTTCCTGCTATTGTAAATGATACATGCTGCATATTTTCCTGGATGTAAGCAGAAAATAACAAGATTTACTTCTGAGTAAACAAGTAGAAGATTGGGCTGCATAGTACTGATCATGGCAGTAAACATCATGAAAATATTGTCGTGCATTTCTATCAATGATATGTATGCTTGTATGTTTTTTAATTGCCATGAACATAATTCAGCAGCGAAGCTCAAATATAGGCAGTAATATGCACACTTAGGGCACAATCCAGAGCAAGTTCAGCCTGCTCTGCCCTAACTGCTCTCTCCCAACTATTCTGTATCCAGAGCAGAAAGTTATGCTGCATCCAGAGAGTCAGGAAGCCTGGGCTGCCCTAACTGCTCCAGAGCATGCTAAGTAATTGACACATGGGGAGGACTTGCTCCTGAGGAGACACCCCTCAGATCACACTGAACAAGGAACAGCTGTGGTGCCTACAGTGGTGACACGACTCTGCACATCACCCGGTGCGGAAGTCTATGCGTCATGCCTGATGTGTGCACCCCCCACCTGGACTGCGCAGTCCTGGACCCCACCTGGACTGCGCAGTCGCCAAAGTTGGTGCCTGCGCAGTACTCTTTCTGAAGCCAACTGGCTTCACAGTATTGCACAGGCACCATCTCTGACACCTGTGCAGTACTTTTCTGAAGTCTTTCAGCTTTAGAGGAGACTGCAGGCATCAGAGTTGGTGCCTGTGCAATACTCTTTCTAAAGCCATTCAACTGCCATTCTTACTCGGGCCTTATCATGGACCCCTATGGGTCTACTCATTACTATACCTGCTCCTGTGGTGGTATATCTCTGAGGAACTGGAAGAGGCATTTCTGCCTTGGAAACAGGCTCTGGATACAGAGTAACTGCTCTGCCCCAGGCAATGCTAAAGATGCCCTCAACTTGCCTCTCCTGAGCTGCTTAGGCTGCCCCAGTTAGGGCAGAGCGGGTCCACCTCTCTTAGGGCACCCTATCTTGCCTTGCTCTGCCCTAAGCCTCCTTCAGAGTAACTGGGCTGGAGCATCTTGCAGTTGCTCCACCCTAGTGTTAGATAGGGCAACCCAAGGGCTCTTATGTGGACAGATTAGTTGCTCTGGATTGGGCTGCCAATCTCAAATAACTCTGCACAGGTAAGAGTCCATTCAGACAAGAACCTTTCCCTACTCTTGCCATGTTGTTATTTCCTTGCAATATATTGCTGCCGATCAGTGTACTGTATGCCAATAACCTTGAAACATGAAACAAATTCAGAATTTTTCTTCCAGAATATCTTGGCATAATCCATATGACATATTTTCAGAGGAATCCTGTGATAAGAATAATCACAGAAACCAGAAAACACGCTTGTCTTCAGCATGGAGATGCAAACAATTCAATTCCCACACATAGGGCTGTTCACTCTTTTGGTGTAATGATGAGACACTTTCCTCACACCCCACATCTGCACATTAAGCGCATTGGTGAAAGGGAGGCCTGAACATGTCCAGCAGGACACCCACAAGTCTTCCACTCTGACACTGAAATCTGATGTTCAAGGAAAGGCTCTTAGGTATGAGAATGTCGGAGTTGGCACCACCAGTGCATTCCAGTGTCATCTCGCACACGGGTAATATTTCCACTCTCAGGGCAACTGGGTCTTGCACCAGGAACCTTTTGGTCTGAGAATAAAATAGAGCTCAAAATCTAGCAAAATAAATGTAGGGCACAATCCAGAGTAACTACGGGGAGTCCTTGCTCTGGTGTAAGAACAAATTACTATGGATTGCAATATGAATTTCCCATAGGTTTTCAGTAGGTGGTGCCAGAACTTCAGGTGCATGTAATGTCTCTTATGTGCTCCCGGAGTTACTCTGGATTGTAGGTGGAAAGTGAAAATAAGATATGGGAATAAAAGACTATGATGATCACATGCAAAAAAATATAAATGTTAATTTTTATAAAAATATAAATGTTAACTTTTTATATAAAGTTAACTTAGTTAACTTTTTCTGTTGAAAAGTGATACACAAACACAGCTGGTTGATTGACTGATTGATTAGAAAAGGTATTGAAAATGAAATGGCTAATATTATAATGTCCAAATCGATGGTCACATTTGGAGCACTGCAGCCATTTCCGGGTGTCAGATCTCAAAAACGATATCGAGGCAACGGAACAGGTCCAGAGAAGAGGGACCACAGTAATTAATGGTCTGTGGTAAATAATAATAATAATAATAATAATAATAATAATAATAACAACAACAACAACAACAACAACAACAACAACAACAACAACAACAACAACAATAACAATATTATTATTATTATTATTATTATTATTATTATTATTATTATTATTATTATTATTATTAATGGTCTGGAACGCCTCCCCTCTGAAGAAAGCCTGCAGTGTTTAGGGGTCTTCAGTCTAAAAAAGAGGTGCCTGACGGGGACATGATTGATACATACAAAATTATGCAAAATATGGAGGTTTGCATGTTTAGATTGTGAGCCCTTTTGGGACAGGGACCCATTTTAATTAGCTATTATTATTATTATTTTTCCATTTTCTTTGTAAACCACTTTGTGAACTTTTTAGTTGAAAAGTGGTATATAAATACTGTAGCCAGCCAGCCAGCCAGCCAGCCAGCCAGCCAGAGAGAGAGAGAGAGAGAGAGAGAGAGAGAGAGAGAGAGAGAGAGAGAGAGAGAGAGAGAGACAGACAGACAGACAGACAGACAGACAGACAGACAGACAGACAGATAGATAGATAGATAGATAGATAGATAGATAGATAGATAGATAGATAGATAGATAGATAGATAGATAGATAGATAGATGTCTTAAAAGGTGTAGTGGCTCAAAAAGACTGAAGTGGCTCAGTGGTTGAGACACTGAATTTTTAGAAGTTAGTATATTAAAAATTAATAAATCACTGAGTCCAAATGACATGCAAATATTCTTAAATAACTCAAGTTTGAAATGGATGATCTAATAAAAATCTGTAATCTGTCATCGAAATCAGTCTCTGTGCTAGAAAATTGCGAGGTAGTCTATGTAACTGATGGTATCACTTGTAGTTAATGAGCCAGGGGGATCCAGGAAATTACAGACCACTCAGCTTAATTCTGGGTAAACTGGTTCTGGGTAATCTGTCCGTAAACATAATTAAAGATAAAATAATTGGGCAGTTAGCAGAATGAGCCTTGTGGAAGGAGAAGCAGCCTGGATTCTGCAAAGGGACAGGATGTTTGGACTCCTGCTTCACTCACCCCCTAGAATACTTGGAGGGCATCATCACGCCCCAGGATAGTGGATAGAAATGATCAGCTAATACTGGGACTTAATAACCACTTGATAAAGTCCTGAATGAAAGGCTTTGAACTCTGCAGGCATGGAAAAAAGGACATTTATTTAACGCCTGGTAACAGATTATTGCCCAGTAACCAATTCAGGAACAAAATGGAGAATAGGAATTAATGGGCAGTAAGAAGTGGGGTGCCCTCCCCCCCCCCGTTCTGTCTTTAAAACTAGTTCATAAATGGTAAACAGCAGGTTGGCCACATTTACCAACGACACCAAACTATTTAGGATTCTTGAAAACAAAAACAGATTGTGAAGTGCTTCAAAATAACCTTCCCAGACTGGAGGATCAGGGGAAAAAGGCAAAAACAGTTGGAGTAGAAAGTGATGCACAAGGAAACACCACATCCCAGCTTCACATACACATAAAGGTGGTCTGTGTTTTTAAAAAAACAAACATGTTTAGGTAGGGGGGAAACGACACAACCATGTTCAGTGATCCTGCACAGAAGCAAAGGGAACACCAACGACATTCAGCCCTGAAAGAGATTACGGAGGCCGATGCAGCAGCTTTTACAAAATAAAAAAGTTCTAAAAGACCAACAGATGCAATACTAGAATAAGCATTCTGGACCCACCACGCACTTTCTGACTGTGACAAAACCTGACCACTGGAGTGCACAACTGAGCGCACACCACTTCATGTGGCAACAGACACCCACTGCCTGCCACCACAGGGCAGAACATGTAGGGGTGGAAGGGAGGAGGCATGCACAAAATGAGGAGGCAACACTGATTCTGAGGAGGGTAGAGCAGACCCAGATAAGGTGGTGGGTTTCGCAGCAGCTGTCAAGGCCTAGCCCCCTTCTTGGACTTTATGTGCTCAATGAATCCATCTGGACCCACACCAGAGATACTGCGGGCCCCGCTCCCATTAGACCAGGGGCCTCTGAAGTTTTTGGCAGGAGGGCCACAACATCTCTATGAGCACAATCCTAACCATATCTACTCCAAAGGAAGCCCCGTTATGTTGAATGGGTCTTACTCCCAGGAAAGTGTCATTAGGATTGCAAGCCTATGACACTGTATCGGGGGCCAGAAAACTAATTTCAGTTCAAATTTGAATACATTTGAATAAATTTGCATATAAAATATATTGGAGTGGGTTAAAAGACTTGCCCAACAGCCAGATAGAGATGTCTTGTCAGGGGCCACACTGAGGCTTGCTGAGAGCCGCATCTGGCCCCCCGGCTGGGACTTGGAGACCCCTGCATGAGACCACTGGGACAGGAAGGTCTTACCCTGAGACCTTTACCTGAAGGAGGTCTTTGGAAGCAGAATCCCTTTCTCTCCTGGAATACTGTGGAAGCCACATTGAGACTGGCACGTTGCTGCACAGATCTGATAGGATCAGGCAGCAAAGTAGGGAAAAGTGGAAAGAAAGGAGGGGATGATTGCTCTTGCTTTCCCTTTCGCTCCCAAGAGCAGCCCGAGCTGAGAGTTGGGAACATGAAAGGATCGCCCAAGAAATCTTGCAAGAAATTCAGTTCCACTTTGGCACTTTCTGTTCTCTGATGTTCATCCTGATGTTGCCCAACAAAAGCCAACACTCAAGCGCCAATGGCTTGCTTGACTAAGCACAGAGCCTGTCCCGCTCCCCGGAGTCTCAGTAATGCACAGGACCTTCTTTGCCATTCATAATTAGGGGTATTTTGCGTGTCCACGTAAGACATGGAGACTTGTAAGATTCCTGATCTAGAGTTGCCAGCAGTATAAGTGTCTGTAAGAAGAAGCACACTCTGGCCTCTGCAGTTCTGTATTTGGATGTGGATTACCGAACAGTTGTGAGTACAAGAGAGAGCAAGTTTTGGGGAAAGGGGATCCATTTGAACACACACAATTACACCCCCCTGGTCACACATGACTTCTGAACTCTGTATGGTACTCACACCACAGAAAAAGAACAGCAAGAGTCAAGGTGCCTGGTGCCTATTTTTTCCAAAACTGCTGCTTCCAAGAAAAATACATCAAAAATGAATTAAAATGTTAGAGCTGGAAAGCTTGCAATAACCTTATATCAAAGAGCAAGAATGACGCACGCCTCCTTTTTCCGTACCCATGCAAGTGCATGCGATTGCTTCGCACACCTTTCATGTTGTTTCAGTAAATACAGCTGCAGTGTGCTTTGACCTCTTGTTTGCTGGCCGTTGGCGCTTGGGGGTAGTATGGTTGCCACATACCAGGACCCTGAAGAGTCGGCCTGGCTGCCTTCCCTTCTTCCCCCAGAGAAATCCAGTTATCCCTCACCCCCAAAGCCAGTGTTGGTTCTTCCCCCTCCACTCCTTCCACCTGCAAGGTACAGTAGTTGCACAACTGCCACTTGGACACCCCCCACAACCACAACAGAGTGCTCATTTTGACAGGTATGGCTGACTGCTGAGCATCAGTTTTCCATCCAGAGCAGAAGAGTTGGGGCTCTTCAACAACCAACTCTGGTTATTTTCAAAAATATGAGACTTATGCATAAAACACAAGGAAATAAAAAGCAAGCCCAGTAGTGGATCCTTCTTTGAGGCTGTGGTTTTGCCTCCCCGGCTTCCTCCAGGCAAGGCCAAAAGCACTGATCAGTTTCTTTGGTGTTCGTAGTTCACAGCGGCTGTGGCTTTCAAGTCTAACCCGTGAAAGGGAAGGAGCCAAAGAAGGGAAGAAGAGAAAAGCGTGCCCTCCAACAGGAGATCAAAGGCATGCCGAAGAGATGACTTTCTCTTCAGCAACCCCCCATCCGGCTCTTGCAACGTCTCTTTTGAACATTTAGTTTGAAAAATCTGAACCTAACACACAAACACGAAGGAAAGTGACTGGCAGTGCAGTCCTCACCCCCTGGGCAGCCTGGCACGAGTCCCGTGCTGGTCGAAGGTCTCACAAAAGTGGTGAAAGACACTTCTGTGCCACTCCTGGGAAGGGTAGGCCAGTGCACAGGCCTGTGCTGGCCTCTCTGCACCACCACAAGGATGGGGGGACAGGTGAGTTGCACTGGCTTAAACTGGTGAGGATTACATCCTTGGTCATTTACAAGTTCCCATGAGGTCACCTCAAGAAAAGCCACGGTCTTAGGGATGCTACAGCATCATGCTTAACAGAGATGGGAATACGAACCAAATATGCTACCATGTGTAGCGACTGGGAGCAGTGGACCTGCACCACTATGTGGACAGTATATGTTCACTTCCCTCTCAAGCCCAAAATGTCTGCTGCAACTGCAGATGAGGTTTGTGCATGTCAAAGAGTGTCTGCTGTAAAGCACTTTCATGCCGTTCTGCAGGGAGATTGGCTGACACATAAGACGTGTGCCATGCTCCCCATGCCACTGTAGGCTCCTGGGAGGGATGAGTTTGTGCCAGCTGAGTGCAGCCAACTGGTGGGAGGGATGCGTTTTGGGGTGGGGTAGAGGTGGGAAGGCAGCTGGGCCAGGATCCTGCACTTATGCCAGATCCTAACCTTGTCCCAGGCAGCCTGGGGCATTTTCAGTCTGCTTGAATTTTTGCCACCCTTTGAGGTGACACATCTCTAAGTAGCCCCATTGGGACTGCAGTGGCTCTCCGAGGGGTGAGAACAAACAATTCCCTTTGCCTCTGGCTGACTCACTCAGTACTTGACCCTTTCACTGGACACAGCACAGGCACTCCGGTGTTCCCACAAAAGTCAGGATTAGGATTAGAGGCCTTAATCCACAGACGAGCCAGTCAAAATACAACCTTCTGGGTGACGGGATTCAAGGAAATGAACAACGGGTTCTCTGCCCACCTGGCAGCCACTTTTAAATGGCTTATTTTAAAACTTTATATGTCCCATCTCTTGTTAACAACCAGTTCTACAGAGGAGGCGTGAACCTGATGGAGCCCACCACTGAACCTTCTCCTGTAAGAGGCAGGCAGTATTGGGGGTGGGGATGCCCTTCAAGTGGCATCAGTCATCAGCCAATCCTGCCTCCTGAAGAGGGGCAGTCCTAGTGCCAGGGTTAGACAGTTCAGCACTTGTGGGGTTCTAGCCACAGTCTCTGGAAATTGGGGTCCAACATCTCAAGCAATGCAAAGAGTTGCTCTCTGAGAATCTGACACATGGATAGTGACTGTGTTGTCTTATTTCTGCAAGTGCTTTGCTCTCTTATTTGGTGAATAAAACATATAAGATGCTGAAGGCTACAATCCAGAGTAACTACGGGACCTTTTACACCCACTTAGTTATGGTGCCACCTATGGAAAACCTATGGAAAATGCATAGAGCAATCCAGAGTAAGTGCCTCTTAATGTCTTCCCACAGTTACTCTGGAGTGTAGGGGAAGTCTCCAGTGCTCTTCTCATCCAAAGGAAAAGAAGTATGTACTGCAGATGGACGTTCTCAACACAGAGAGAACACTTTCTCAGTAGGAGACAAAAGCTCCAACCATGTCCCTGGTGCTCACTCCCACTCCCACCAATGACACCCACTCCTCTCCTTCCAGCTGCCTCTGTGTTCACTGCAGCTCTTCCAAGGTCCCTGCAGCTGAGCTGCTCTCCAGCTGGATGCAGCCAGCATCCTCCGACTACCCTTGACCATCAGTAACTGCATCACTTCCCCAGGCACTCAATGTTCTTCAGTTTAGTCTGTTTAGGCTGCAACCCTAAATACACTTTCCTGGGAGTAAGACCCACTGAACACAACGGGGCTTACTTTTGAGTAGACGTGGTTAGGATTGTGCTCTTAGTCTTCACTGGATGCCTCAAAAAAGGCAAACTGGCTCCAGAGTGAGGTACATGGTGATGTAGGCACCTTGCTAAGGCCAAACAAGTCTACGTCTGGTACCCAGACAGTCAAATCCTTGAGGAGCCATTTAGGTCATCCTGAGATCCATCATGGAAGAAAAGTGGGATATAAATGATATAAACTGAACCAAAAAGTGGCAGGTTCCCTTCCGGTGCAAAGAGCAGCAGCAGGAACTAACTGCCCTGACTGCAACCACCACAAGGTCTAGGGATGGAAGGGAAGCCCTACAAGGAAAGGTTGGGGGAACTTGGGATCTTCAGCCTGGAGAAGAGGAGGCTGAGGGGAGACATGATTGCCCTCTTCAGATGCCTGAAGGGCTGTCATAGGGAGGAAGGGGCTCATTTGTTCATGGCTGCCTCTGAAAGCGGAACTAGAACCAATGGGGACAAACTGCAAGAGAGGAGATTCCGGTCGGATATCTGGAAAAAATTCCTGAGGATGAGTGCGGTTGGGCAGTGGAAGAGATGCCAAGGGAGGTGGTGGACTCTCCCTCACTGGGGGTCTTCAAGCAGAGGCTGGACGAGCACCTGTCGGGGATGCTGTAGGGGGATTTCCTGCTGCAGGCAGGGGGTTGGACTAGATGACCTACCAGGTCCCTTCCAACTCTAGGATTCTAGGATTCTGTGGTTAAACTGCTTTCTCCCCAACCCCACAGTACTGAGAATCCAACCCTCTGTTATGCAGTAAAAGGAAGAAAAGAACCCAAAATATCTTGACCATTTAGCCCTAAGCCTGAGCTGTGCCTGCAAGGCCCTGCCAAGTTGTGTCATGACAGGAGGATGGCCTCCAAGTCATCACTCCTACATCCAGTATATATGAAATTCTAGCTCCCCCTTTCCGTTGATAAGAAAGCTTACCTTTTATTTCTCCAAAGTTCCCTGATCCCATGGCCAGAAGCTTGTCCTTCCAATCTTTTGATAGCAGCTTTTCAATACTGGGGGTTTCTGAACGAAGAGGAAAAAAGAGAGAGGGAAAGAAATCAAATGTAAGCGAATCCACATGACGGGCTGCACAATAGAACTCATTAAAAGTCTATCTGCTAAAAAATAAGAGCGACCCTATCCTGGTTCCCGTTCATAATGACTTCATCAACACACTGATAAGAGGGGAGAGAGGGAAAAAGAATGTGTTTTGTCACCTGCTGTTTCCAAATCATTAGCTTTTTCCTCCTGTGGAACAAAGCCATTCCCCACCCCAGACAATGGCGCTCCGAAACCTGCCATTCATTGTTTCTCCATTTGGAGAACAAGTTTCTGCTTATAATTGATGCTTGTCAATTTCAGGGTGTTAGTCTGCGGTTAAAAAATATAATTATGTTGATAAAATGCAGAACTGGAAGAAAAAATAAAAGGCAAAGAATTAGCGCCTAAATCTGCTACATGTAATTATATCCCTCGGTGTGTTTACAATTACATCCACTTTACAATGTGTTTAAACATAGTGTGGTGGTAAGCACGCTGCGGCAGGATTTTTTCCAGTCATCCACACTTTGCAAACAAATAATAATAATGAGGAAAAAGTTCAGGATGAGAAATGCTTGGCCAGGACTGGAGATGGTCGGGAGTGGAGTGGCAGGAGTCCTGGGAAGGATGGCCCTCCTGGAGCAAGCCAGCTCCGTCTCTTCCCAGACGACTTCCCTCTATGACCATCTAGATATCTAGACCTCTTCCCTCAACGACCATCTAGATATTGGACCAACCAGATCAATGGGAAACCATCCATTCATTCGCTGTGTGTGTGTGCGCGCACCTGCGTGCACACACGCACGTGTCTAGATGGCTTTGATATTTAGAATTTTAGTATTCTGCTCTTGTTTTTTGTGTAGATTTTTAATGGATAAGTAAATATAAATGCTAATGCTGCCCAGAGAATGTGAGACTCCGTTCCAAACAATGTAATTGTATATTCTTGTCATATTCTTGTGTGCAATTACAACAGCTTTCAGTCCCGCGATTAGCACTGCATTCACTTCGAAAATGGAGCATACTAAAAGATAAGTGCTCCAGTATGTTCCATCTCAATAACAATACCCACACTTACTATCTCGATCTAAGACATGGAACTGCTATTCTCTGCATTTGTGCTTATGTGTATTTGCTCCAGCATTTTACCCCCCGCCAGGCACTGAAAGAGAGTACATGTTAACTTTGCAAAGGGAGCGTCTGGCCCAGAGACCAGACTATCACTGGCAACTGGTTAATTTCCTGCTCAGAAATAAAAAGGCTTTCCAAGGAACTTTTATGATCTTTGCAGGAGTTTCTGCATGTGCCCCTCTCCCCTCTTCCAGCTAAATGTTCTTAAGAATCAGAGGGACTGTTAATTTTAGTGCAGAAGAAAGCAGCTACACATGATCTGTGTCCTCCTCACCACGTTTGTTCTACTGGGATGGCTGCCTAAACTAGGAGAGTGTGCGCTTGAGCATCTGCACCAGCCTTGTGTGGGGTTTATGCATAGCCAGAAATAATCCAGTATTGGCTGCTTCACTAAGTAGCAGCGTCCCAAGTCCTACTACCTGATCCTGGGATCTTCTGGATGAAGTACAGATGCTCTGCCACTGACCCGTAATCTCCTTCATTCCCCCAAAGCCTTGTTATCACATGCATATGCTTTGGACTATTGAACTAACTTAGGTACCTATCGCAAATCTTTTGGCAATGACTTTCTGCTGCTGTAACAATTGTGGGTGTGCATGTGTGGGAAATTAAATGGCCAGGATTGACTAGATCAGAGGAGGTGCTTGCAGTGCCCAGTGAGAACAAGACAAGGAAAATTTACATGGGATCCGAGAGGTCCATCCAGCAATAAAGAATGAGTTCAAAGGTGCTCCTTCAAGTATCCATTGGAAAATTCTGCACTGAGATCCATTAATCCCAAATGTGGTCCACTTTTCATGGACTGCATTTAAATTCTCCAGATTGTTTGCATGCACACACCATGCATTCCAATTACTGCATAATGGATTGCAACAACAGGCTGATTATGATGTGGTGCACTGATCCCCCCACATCACGTTATTGTGGTGCATGAACATTTCAGATCATCTGCACCACAGACTTTCTGTTTGAAAGTCTGCACAACAGATGATACTGCACTGCCGTATGAAACTGCAAGAGAAGTAATTCCAGGGTCTGACCCTAGTTCTCAAGGAGATTCCACATGCCTGGATTGAAATTGGTTTTAAAAGCACTCTCTGTGACAGACCGAGGAAGACAGGGGGTCTTTTAGGCTGCATTCCTATACTGTACATACTTACTATGGAGTAGGTCCCATTGAACTCAGTAAAACTTATTTCTAAATAGACATGCATAAGCTTCAGCTGTCAACTTCTTTCTTGCACTATCCTCTGAGTACTTGGCATCCATCAGTCTTGAAAGACTATGGGATCGTGCTTGACACCACATGCGAAGCACAAAGGCCTGGGTTGGATTAATATGGCGGATCTGCTGTTACCCAAGCAGCAAATGCCCCCTCTCTGTGCCACTGAATTAGTCCAATGAAAAGGCAGAGCCAATACGATTGGATCCAGCTGGCGTCACAGAGCTGGGCTAAGGACAGGAGATCACCCTGTCTTGTGGGGCTGACCTGGGTCTCGAACCCTGGCCTGCTGGTTAACAGGCACAGTGTCTTCACCGCTTGCACCACCCACAAGCACAAAAATTCAAACATACTGCAAAGTTCTAACGCAACACAGAAACTATCTTAGAAGTTATAAATGTAACAGCCTCTTGGCACAAAAGATGATATGTAGGGCTGGCACTGAATTTTTTTTTTTTTGGAAAAAAGTAAAATATTGCCTTAGCGCACAATCCTAACCATGTCTACTCAGAAGTAAGCCCCATTGTGTTCAATGGGTCCTACTTCCAGGAAGGTGTGTTTAGGATTGCAGCCTTAGTCTCAGGCCTTATTCCTATCTTGGCCCTATTCCTTTTAAACTCTGCTTGTTCTGGACCCTGATTACTGCTCTGTTAGATTACAGTCATTGACACCACATCTTGCGGGGGAAATTGGATTGCAAAAGGAGGGGAAAGGGATGATTCAAGTGTTTGGGTGGACATTTATGGGTAATGAACCCTATAAGCTTCACTATTACAAATCCCTCCAAAGTTTGTATTTCCCTACTGCAGTGCTTCTTCAACTTTGAAGAAGATTTATTTTTCACTGTGTCTGCGTTCCTAATGACACTTTCCTGGGAGTAAGTACTATCGAACACATCAAGCCTTATGGAGTCCTGCAAGCACTTTGCTGGGCTCTCCAGGGCTCCTTAGAGCCCCAGTCTCTGGCAAGACATTTAACATTTTTGTATAATTTGTATTTTAACTGCACAGTATTTTAATTGTGTTTTAATCTGTATTTATGATTATCTACTTTTGATGGTGTTTTCTTGTTGTTTTTCATTGTTGTTAGCCGCCTTGGGTTCCCTTTGATTAGGGGAGAAAGGTGGGATATAAAATAAAGACCACTGGTAAGTGATAAAATAGCCTTAGGATAAAATGATCTTAGGGATCATGCTGCTGCTTTTCCCCTCCCCGCACCCCTTAAAGGGAGCAGGGGCCTTTCACATGAACTGGCAGTGGTGATCCTCCCAATCTGAGTACCATTACCCTAGTGAATCAAGAGTTAATACACACACACAGCACACACCCCAACACTCAACAACATCACAGTCCTGAATCGGTCATGTTTTATTTTATTTTCCCTTTCTACTTTCCCTTAGATAAAAATAAATCCTTGAGTAATAAGTAAACAGGCCGGCGTAGCGCGGTATTTGCAGTAGAAGACTGTCAGTCATTAAAAGCTAACAAACCTTTGCAAAACAGGAATGCAGCCATAGAAATCCATTGTGAAGGAACAATGGGCTACAGAACCTCCAGGCACCAAAAGCAGACCATTTCACTCCTAAGACTATTGTCAGCAAAGTCCCTGACAAGCTTTTTCCTGCAGCTACACTAAATATTCACCCAGCGCCCAGCAAAGAACAGAAACTTCGGGGAACTTGCAGTGTTAAAGCAACAGTAGCCTGGTTCGCACTCAACAGAAACACACAAGGTTTGGGCGGCCGCCACACGTCAGATACGCCTGTTAGGTGCGAGCACCAGATGAACCCCCAAATCCAGAGTAGAGAAGAGACTTTACGTGCACCCGTAGTTACTGCATCACCTAGTGAAAAAACCTATGGGAAATTCATATTGGAATCCAGAGGAAGTTGTTCTTACACCACAGCAAGGACTCCCCATAGTTACTCTGGATTTGCCCAAGTTACATAAGTAGATCACTCAAAATCTCTTGGAATAGCCTTGAAGTGATATGATTGTTTTTATCTGATAGGGTTTTTCCCCCTACATTTTGGTGCAGACTTTGAGCACAATCCTAACCACGTCTACTCGAAAGTAAGCCCCATTGTGTTCAGTGGGTCTTACTCCTAGGAAAGTGTCTTTAGGATTGAAGCCTATGAAGTAGTTAACACTAAATCAAACCAAAACATAACACTAAATTCAAAATTGTTGTAAAACAGACAGTAAAATCAGTTCTCTAAAAACAATTCAGCATCGTCAATCAGTGTGAAGTGACAAAGTTTTGTGTAGTGAAGAGTTCCTCCAGTGAAGATCTCCAGAGCATGGCCCACAAAACATGTCCCATTGGTATGTCCCATATGCAAGTCAAATGAATCTTACAGCCGGATTCTACTGATGCCACACAAAACACATTCTGGGCATAACCGATTTTCCCAAAGTTGTGAAAGGAGCACCAAGGCAGGTGGGTGCCAGCTCTGCACACAAGCTGCTGCCCACTGCCAGTGCTAAGACCACATAGGGGGTGGGAGGAAGAGGGTGGAACAGGGAGGAGATAGGCCAAGCAGAGGAAGACTGCAGAGCAGACCTGGAAATGGTGCTGACCTCTGTCAAACCCTCACTCTCTTCCCAGGTGGGATCTGCTTTAATAGGTCCACGTGTACTTGTGCAAGCCATCTTGCTGGCACAACTCTGAATGAACCCACCAGACTGGCTTCTTATAACTGGGGGTGGAGGGGGGGAATGGATGCATTCCTTTTCTGGCACTATCACCCATGTTCTACAAACCCCATCCCACCCTGACAGTTGGCACATATACCTTCTATATATATACAGTGGTACCTCGCTTAATAAGCACCTTGCTTAACAAGCGTTTCACATGAAGAGCAAAAATTTCCAAGGAATCTTGCTTCACATAACAAGTTCTGCTTCACTTAAAGAGCAGTTATACTGCCCTGATGCTCCGCGCAGAGGCTCTTTAAAAGGGCAACTTGGGGGCAGTTGCTTGGGGGTGCCAGAGGCAGCTGCCCCCAAGTGCCCCCACCAACCACCCTGAACCTCCAGCAGCAGCCCAGGTAAGCCTCCCAGGAAAGTGTCTTTGATTGAAGTCTCCTAACTATGTCTACTCAGAAGTAAGCCCTATTGTGTTAAATGGGGCTAACTCCCAGGAAAGTGTCTTTAGGATTGCAGCCTAAGTAGGTTTCATAGGATCCTGCACACTGAATGCATGTTTTGAATTCAATTCCAGTGTTTTGTCATTATTTTGACATCCAGTTCATATTTTTCTATGAATATTTGGGGGTTGTGGAACCAATCATCTAAGTTTCCATGTTTCCTATGAGAAAATCTGCTTCACTTAAAGAGCATTTCACTTAAAGAGTAGGCCTTCGGAACGAATTAAGCTCTTTATGTGAGGTAGCACTGTATGTAAAACTGAAAAGTCATTCACTCACCAATGCCCAGCCAAAACTGCTGGGCCTAAAAGCATGAAATTTGGGGTGGGTTTTCCTTCAGTGATGGAGGAACCCACTATTAATCGGTTTTTGGAAATTCCAAATGGAAGGGGGTGAAATGGGGCGCAATGCGTTTTCCTCCCTATACTTTGCACTGAAGAATCAGTGACAGAGGGATGTTCTGCCCCAACCCCTAGAAGCATGAAATTTGGGGAGGGAGTTCCTTCTGTGACATCAACACCCACCAAGAAATAATGTTGAGAAATTTAACCCTTAAGGGGCTGAAAAGGGATGCAATGTGTTTTTGTCCTATATTTTACATTGAAGACTGACTGATCAACATCCAGCTGATGCACTGGGAGGGAGGGTGCATGGGGGATGGTGCACACTTGGGAGGATGGTGTGCACATGGGGGACGTTGTGCATGGGGATGTTGTGTATGGGGGATGGTGCATATTGGGGGAACAGTGCATATGGGGATGTTGTATGGGGAATGATGTGCATAAGGGAAAGATGCACATGGGGAAAGATGTGCAAGGGGGGAAAGACGTGCATGGGGTGATGTGCATGGGCGTGTTGTACATGGGGGACAGTGTGCATGGGGGATGTTGTACACGGGTATTGTGCATGGGGGACGATGCACAGTGGGGGGGACAATTTACTCCTGCAGCACAAGTACGTTTTCACTAGTCAACAATAAAATAACAGTGAGACATCCATGTACAGACTGATGTTTATCCTCTCTGGTTTAGCTCTGAGCTCCATGACTGAGCAGGGAAATGAACCAAGGGAACTCTCTCCTCAGCCAAATCTCTAGTAAGTGACTATCCTAGTCTGATGTTCCTACTCATAGCTTGCTTTTGGTCAGCATTTTCTAGGGGAAGAAACCACTTCCCTGAAATGAAAAAGGCAGGCAGTGAAATGCACAGAAAGAAGTTTTGGCTTCTTTACATGAAGATGTGAAATCTGCAATTACCGCTTTACCAAAGCAGACATTACCTGGACTAACTAGGCCTGGGCTGTTCTCTCTCTCTCTCTCTCTCTCTCTCTCCCTCCTCCCCGCCACCCTTTTCTTCCCCCCTCCTCCCCGACAGCTGTCTTCTCATCATCCCAACAGGTGCTATTAGGCCCCGAACAAAGGCTAAGGCTTTTAAGCCACTGGCTGTTGACAAGTGGAAAGGAAACAACAAATGGCCTGGCACTGCTCCTCTCCCCGGCCACTCAGCCAACGGTAATCGCTATTATTTTTATTTATTAGTTCTGCCGCACTGTCCTCTAACCTGCCGTCGCCTCCCTTCATTCCGTGACAGCCGCAGCATTTTAACTTTTAATAAAAAGGGGAGTGTGGCTGGTGCAGCTCCTGAGCAAGCTCTTTCTGCAAAGTGCCCGCTAATGAACGTTGTCCATTTAGATCTGGATAATTTATGATGTCAGCAAAGCCAGGGGGAGAGGGAGCTGGAAGCAGAACCCTGGCAAGCAAAGAAAGCGAGGGAAGGAAGGACGGAGGAAGGAAGGAAGGAAGGAGAGCGAGAGAGGGCTCCAGCTATCCTTGCAAGATTACCCCCCAAATCCAGAGTAACTACAGGAGCATGTAAGAGACTTTACATGCACCCGTAGTTACTGCACCACCTAGTGAAAATCTATGGGAAATTTATATTGCAATCCAGAGTAACTTGTTCTTACTCCGGAGCAAGGACTCCCCGTAGTTACTCTGGATTTCACCCTATGCTTCATATTCCAGCCACATTTTTCAAGACTTTCCAAAACTTTCCAGCCACCGATGAAACTGCAGCCCAGTAACTAGGTCATTTGGCATCTGGAGCCCGTAAATTTTTGACATCAAAAATTATTTAATTATTATCATCAGTATTAATTAATACAATTAATTAAAATATTACTTAATATTTTTATATTTCCATACCACACTTCCTATAAGGAGTTCAGGGTGGTATGCATAGTTCCTCTATTTATTTATTTATTTTTTTGTCTTTACAGCAACCCAGTGAGGTCAGTGGGGACGAGAGGCAGTAACAGTCATGACATGAAAGAAATAATAATAATGGCCAGGAAAAAATGCAGTGAGTATTTCCTCAGAAGCCATGGATGATCATCAGCAGCCTTCCTTGTTATCACTCCCAGTGATAATATTATTATCACATAATAATCAGATAAATACTGCCTTGGCATCCAGAGCTCAGGTCTATCTGCCCAGAAGAGGTTTTCCAGAAGGCAGTCTTGGAATGGGAGTCCACTGGCTTTTAATTTTTATTTAAACTGAAAAATTGAAATAAAAAACTTATATTTTAAAATAAGTTTTTAATTAAAATTAATAACAAATTAATTTTTTTTAATTGAAGTTCAAAAAAAATTTAATTCTCTTACTGATAAGCCTTTATTTTACTCTTTTGGGGAGAGGATGAGGCTGCCTTCTGGAGCACTTGACAAGCTCCACTTTGACTGGGACTATTCTGGTGGTCTTGTATTCCTCAGTGCTGTGGACCTGAACGTGAGCCAGGGCACCTTTGCTTACTCGCAAGAAAATGCAGCAGTGTAGCTCATTTTTGCTTTCCATATGGCTCAATGCAATTATCAGAGACTTCTGAGATTGAATTGTAGGGACTGTGTTCATTGGATCAGGACCATTCCTGATCAGACTATTCAGTGGACTATTGCATATTTGCCTACTCATGAGTAAAGGAGAAATATGGCAACCAGTTTCACTTTCAATAGAGCTCCACACTTTTTTGTATTTTAGTTTTTTTGGTCATAACTTTTGGTAGGAAGGAGATACTTCAAGCCTGCTTTTGCATTGGGTTTCTGATGTTGTTCACCCCAAGATTGCCCCCAATCCCTTCCTCCACTGCCGCAGCCATTGCAGAGGTTTCTGTTAAATGTTTATTTAAATACCCTTAAAATTTAAATACTTTAATTCAAATAAATTAAGTAAAAAATTTAAATACCCTTAAAATATTAAATATTAAATACCCTTAAATTTAAATAAATTAAATAAAAATTTAAATACCCTTAAAATATTAGGAACTGTGGCTATACAATGTCCTATTTTTAAAACCTTTTGAAAGGAGTATAAATGTTTTTAAATAGGTGTGCAGTAATTTGTATAATTGCCACCTTCCTGCAGAGAATTCAAAGGGTCATTACAGAGGGTACCCAGGAAGTCACTCAGGCCTGATGCAGAGACAGATTTTCTCAGATTTTTCTGAGATTTTTGGTGCTGATTTGGTGCAGCAAAAGTCTAGTAAAAGTCTAGCAAAAACACCAAAAGTCTAGCAAAAAATCTTGCCTCTGCAAGCCTTTGCTTTCGGTATGTTGGTGTCTTTGGTTACTTGTTGCTGGATAAGGACGTACTTCAAGCAGGGGAGGAAGAGGCAATAGATCAAGATTCAGGAGGACAGAATCAGGCCTGCAATCAGAGCTGGGTGGAAGGGAATGACTTGGCCTCCTGCTGGAATAGCTGTTTGATCCAGTGAAATAAGAAAGTGATCGTGTTTCACTTTTATTTCATGAAATGCTTCCTATATTCCGTTATCAAAGAGACATTACGTGTACCCGTAGTTACTGCACCATCTAATGAAAACCTATGGGAAAGTCATACTGCAATCCACAGCAAATCTGGAGCAAGGACTCTCCATAGTTACTCTGGATTGTGCCCAAAGTCAAGAAAAACCCACAGTGGCTATTCGGAGCAAGGAGCTACTCCACATGAGGAGCTATTTCAGCCTTCAGGACATTTACAGGGTCTGCTGGATCTGACAGTACTCAAGATGGTCTTACAGCCCAGCGGCCACCCTTTTACTTTTACACCTTTTTACAGCCCAGTTTTCCTGTGCTTGAAACCAGACTGAGGGTGGGGTATAAGATCAGGTGTTTGGTGGGACACTGATTTTCATTCTTCATTATTTAGTCCCCTACAGGTTGTACTGCTAGTAGTGACCGACTGCAGAGTGCTGTGCTCGTCCCCTTTTCTGGAACCACAGAGCCAGCGCTGTCTGACATGTGGCTCGCATGCACCGAATGCTGCTACCTTCCCACAGTAGTGGTTCCTATTTACCTACTTGCATCCGCACACTTTCGAACTTTAAGTTGGCAGGAGCTGGGCCGTGGACGGGAGCTTATCCTGTCTTGTAACTACTGTGCTGGTTAAGAGGCACAGGACGCAATCCAGAGTAACTACGGGGAGTCCTTGCTCCGGTGTAAAAACAATTTGCTCTGGATTGCAATATGAATTTCCCATAGGTTTTCACTAGGTGGTGCAGTAACTACGGGTGCACATAATGTCTCTTACGTGCTCCCGTAGTTACTCTGGATTGTAGGGGCAGTGTCTTAACCACTTGCATCACTTGCACCACCACAGCCTTTTATTAAGAGTTTATTTAGTGGTGAGTTATTTAGTGTGTTATTTAGTGGTGAGAGGAGCTGTACTCAGTTGGGCATGAATATTCCTGTGGAATGCAATAACCATGTGTGGGCTTGTGTGTGTGTGTGTGTGTGTGTTTTCCCTTCAAATTTGTTAATATAATTGATTTTAGTGGAAAAAAAGGAAAGGGTATCTATTTTTTAAAAGCCAAGAACAGAAGGCTAAAATAATAATCCAGAAGTACATAGCGAGATGAGATGCTTTCTAGTCTTCTTGAAAATACGACAGAATGTTTTGCCACTGGAAGTGAGAATTAAACCACACACGCCTGATGCTAAACAACTGCACATCCTGAACTCTCCTTGCATAACATATGTGAAAACAACATCGCAATCTTTACTGTGCCAGATGCCGGAAGAGATGAACAATTAAAAAAAAACCTTCCATAAATCAGATATAGTGAAGAGCAAGGTCGCTTCACAGTAAATCAAGATTTTTCTTTTAGATGTAGATGGTATTTGCATGAAATCATAATGTCAAATTAAGTAGAAATTATTAAAGCAAATGTCAACATTGAATTTGCTTGAGTGGAAAAAAATAACTTGCAAGATTTGTTCATCGGCTTCTCCACAAAGTACAATGTTCCATCTGCTTTGGCAACTTCTTCCACTTGTTCACAGTTGTCTCCATTCATAGAGTATCAGAATACATATTTTTGGCTTGTGTTATTTCCGGTGTAGAGAAGGAAAGTGTGTTTGAAAGTGTGTTGTGGCAAGAAGTGGCAAAGCAGTGGCAAAAATAAGTACAAGAGCAAACTCAGAACCTTTTGGAACAAGTTATCTCAAAGTGAATTGCTTGTTATATTTTCAAGCATTATTTGATACTATTTGATATCATTTTTTATGCTGTCTTCAGATAAGGTAGAAGTTGGGTGGACACAACCATCCAGGGCCAGATTGAGGTTTGATGAGGCCCTAAGCTGTTGAAGGTAATGGGGCCCTTTATATGTCCAGCTGTCCTTTGTCAGCGCAAGGGGCTAAGACGCTGTGCCTGTTAACCAGCAGGCCAGGGTTTGAGACCAGGGTTGGCCCCACAAGACAGGGTGAGCTTCTGTCCTTAGCCCAGCTCTGCGACGCCAGCTGGATCCAATCATATTGGCTCTGCCTTTCCATTGGACTAATTCAGTGGCGAGGAGAGGGGGATCTGCTGCTTGGGTATCAGCCTAACAATCCAACCCAGGCTTTCGTGCTTCGCATGCAGCGTATGCAGCACCAAGCACGAAAACATAGTCCTCCAAGACTGACAGAGGCCTGCTTTAATTTATGGACCTCATAGGTATATAAAGCCATTTGCACATAATAAAATATATATTTTATCAAAGTAACTGTTGAACTGAAATACAATTTAAATTTATACCTAAATCCAGCACTGCAACCACGGTCCATTTCCATGTTCAAATAACATCTAAATCTTCACAAATCTGCCACATTTGCTGTGCCCCCAAATCTGCCACTATTTAAAGTGTATCCCTCAAAATGTCACGAAGGGCCTTTCTCCATCCCCCCCCCCCCCCAAAAAAAAAAAAGAATTTGGTTTGAATTTTCCTGCTTGGAAAATATCATTAGGAACCAATCTGTCATGAATCCTAGCATCTGGGTAACCAGTTAACCAGATAACTTTTTCCCATCCCATTAGTAAATCAGACAAAATACCTGAAAATTCACAGTGCTTCATATATGTGTTATTTCCATAATCTGAGTGACAATCCCGTAACGAAGACTAATCTTACTATCTCCATGACACTGTTCAGGGGCTGAGGTTCCTCGCCTAAAGCCACTTACCAAGTGCAAGGCAATGGCAAGGTCTAAATCTAGTGCTTTGCAGTTCAGTTTCCAAGGGCCCCAATCCTGTCCATGGTTCCAGCTACGCTGGAGCTCCAAATAAAGGAAGAAGTGTTCCCTTTTCCCTGAAGGGGTTCTCTGTGACGCCTCCCACCACTGGACGCAGTACTGTAGCTACAGAGGGTTCCAAACACAATATTTTGCAGCAGGGCATCTCTTTTTGGTGTGCAAGCAGTTGCTCTCTCCCCCTTCAGAGCAATCAAGGCCATTAGAGCAAATAGACTATTTAGGGTGCAATCCAGAGTAACTACAGGGAGTCCTTGCTCCAGTATAAGAACAATTTGCTCTGGATTGCAATATGAATTTCCCATTGGTTTTCACTAGGTGGTTCACATAACGTCTCTTACGTGCTCCCGTAGTTACTCTGGATTGTAGGGTTTATCACTCTGTCAGCCCAGAATTGCTCTAAAGGGGCCACTTTCGCACTGCATTGAAGCACCCTACAAAACCTACTGTTTTGAACTCCTCTGGCCGCATTACTGTGAACATCTTCCTGGCACACCGTTTCAGTGCTGGAAAGCTGGACAGGCCTGGGCTGAGCCCTTTGCTCAGTTTCTTAGCCACCGTGTCAGTATCAGAGCCATCTGCATATAGATAAGCCAGTGCATGACAGAAAATGTCCAACAGGGACAAGCAGAAAATCAGAAGTGAGCAGGTGAGGCAAAAAAACCCAAGTCGATTCATGAAATCTGAAACCTATTTCCTCATCTGTGCAAAGATTTATCTACATTAGCCTTTTATGGCTGCTCACTAATACATTTGTGAATTCTGAATAATTATATGGACCAGGAATCTAGGTTTCATGCGGAGTTGTACCTGTAACAGCATGGGGGGTATTCCTTTGAATAAGATGCTTTAACTTGCATCAGAAATGGACAGCATTCTGAGATGCCTCCGGATGATGGTGAAACACTTCTGGGTGATTGGACACACACGACTTTAAAATTCTAGTGTGAAACAAGTGTCAGTATCCAGACACTGGACCCCACATCAGCTACTGCTGCCTTGCAGGTTGTCACAGATAATCTCGTTGGTGATTGGGAAATAGGATGCAGGTGGCTCCCCAACCACAACCTATGAGAGAGGTGGTTGGGATCCGGAGAGGACAGAAAGGTGAGTCTCGTTGTTAGAGTTATACAGGCTTTCCTATGGAGGTTTCCAGATGCTGCAAGTCTTCCTCTCAAGACTGCATCTTGACCACGATCTCACAAAGTCCAGTCTCAGACAACTCACTTGAGAAGTTATGTCCATTCCTTTACAGGGATCTTGAATACTTCCCACATCCTATCATTCCAGAAGGACTGTGGATCTCAAAGCCACTCAGAGCAGGTGCTTGTACTGGTGCTGCTGTTTTGGCTGACCATAAAAGCTGCCGACCCAAGTCAAACTGAGATCTTGGAAAGCTCTGCTCTTCTGGGTGGCTTCCAATGCAGATGAGCTTTAGGAAGAATGTTACAGACATGATTTGAGGATGTTCCTGACACTGCCACCAATTTTGTCTGCCGTTCTAGCCTTGCCATTCTGAATACCTCCACTCAGGTGTGTTGCTACAGGTGAGTGATATATGATGTGGTGTGACACCATGATGTCACTTCTGGGTTCTCCCAGAGAAGGAAGAGCAGGTTTCAGGGCAGAAATGCCCCTTCCCAGCTCCTCAAAGTTAGGCCACCACAGGAGCAGGAATAACTCTGAGTAAACCCATAGGGGTCCATGATAAGCCTGAGTAAGAATGGGAGGGTTGACCAAAAAAAAATGAGTTCTTGGCCAGCCTAACTGCAACCCCTGCCTCTCAACATCAGGTCACGGCACAACGACAACAGCCCACCAAGCTCGGGTACAGCAGGACACTCCATCAGTCCCCTTCCATCCACCCTCCACAGTCTTAGGCTGCAGCTATTACTGGTTGTCAGGGAATCCTGGGCTCCCTTATGAGACAGGCACCACAGCTGTTCCTTGTTCAGTATGATCGGAGGCAGGTCTCCTCAGGAGCAAGCCCTCCCCAGGTTCCACTTACTTGGTGTTACTTGGGCCAGCCCAGCTACGTCATTCTCACTGGCCTCCCCTCAGGATTGCTCCCCAGCTGGCTTTTTTCATGAAAAGAAGGCAGAATAACTGGTGAGAATATGAATTTCCAAGACTAAGAAGGTTAAAAGGCCAAGATAATGTTCAAAATCATTCAAATTAAACTGCCACATTTCTGAAAATTCACGCTTTGAATACGTCACTTCAAGCACGTTTATGAGTTCAGGGGAAATAATTAACCACTAATAGAAATTCTCAGAGCCACAGATGAGTGGCAAGTGGTGGAAACCAAATCAGCCTTTGTGTAGAGTACAGTGGTACCTCTCATAACAAGTGCCTCACATAACAAGCGTTTCACATAACAAGTAGAAATTTCCAAGAAATCTTGCTTCACATAACAAGTTCAGCTTCACTTAACAAGCAAGAGTCTTCCAAGACTGACAGAGACCTGCTACCTACATTTGCTAGGCACTGTTCAAAAATTGGAAATAACCCCAAATGCTGGGAGGATGGAAGCCATTTTCCACACTACTGAGGAGTCTAACTCACTGGTTGAACACCTGGCTTTGCACTGCAAAAGTCCCAGTATCTGGCCCCTGGCACATGAGAACATGAAAAGCCTCCACTGGATCATGCCCAAGGCCCATCTAGCACAGCTTCCTGTATCTCACAGCGGCCCCGTAGATGCATCAGGGAGCACACAAGACACCTGCATCCAGGTGCTCTCCTCTCCATCTGGCATTTTGAGGTTGCCCACCTCTACATCCATCTCTGCACACAAACACTCAGCACACACACACCCTCCAGGGGTGATCGGAGACTTCTGCCTGAGGCCCTGCACAGCCATGGTCGGTCAGAGAAGGTCAGTGGTTTGACTCAGTAAAGGCAACTTGTTCATAAGGAGCCAATGCTTGGGATATTAGTACAAATAAAGAACAGAAATCTTTAGGCCAAACAGGAATCATTACACCAGATCATCATTAAAACGGAAATCAGTTATGCCTGATCTAAGCCTTGTCTCCCGTCTGCTCAGACTTAGGCCACATCTGGAGTTGGCCAAAGTCTAAGTAGACCCATTGGGGCTACTACAACCCTACCAAAGAGAATGGGACAACCAACTGCCTGATCCAGCACAAGATAGTGCAATCTACATTCCAAATAGCAAGACGTGCATATAAAAGGACATGGATACAGTATATGATTCTGTGATTCTAAATGGTCCTAGGAATAACTGGTAGACAGGTTATCTACCATGGTATCTATCCCATACTATCTATGGTATCTATCTATAGTAGACATGGAAGTTGTCCTGGGATAACTGGTAGACATGTTATCTACCATGGTATCTATCCCATACTATCTATGGTATCTATCTATAGTAGACATGGAAGTTGTCCTGGGATAACTGGTAGACATGTTATCTACCATGGTATCTATCCCATACTATCTATGGTATCTATCTATAGTAGACATGGAAGTTGTCCTGATGTGCCTCTACCAAAAAAGTGTCTGCCATCCTCTTTAAGGAACAGCATGTGAACATTCAGCCACACAGACCCTCCTACCATGTATGGTGTCCCACAGAGGGGCACAATAAGCCTGGGTGCACATTTGTTTGTTTGGTAGCACAAATAAGGGATCACAAGCACATGGAGGACCACAAGGTACACCAAGTGGACTTCCTATAGCTTAGCAGTATATCCGGCTTAGGTCTAGGATATTTGCAAATCCACCTTCTTGCATATAATTGCTCACCTTCTCCAGTCATCTAAGAGGGCCCTTTTACAGGTGCTGCCATCAGTGGAGGTTGGAGGGATGATGGCCAGGAGTAGGGTCTCCTCTGCTGCAGGACCAACTCTGTGGAATCCCCTCCCTCTCAGTTTAAGAACCGCTTCCTCCTTGGAGGATTTCAGGCAGCCCTAAAAGCACTTTGTTTTACATGTTCCTTTTGAGCTTTAAGCTTTGAATATGAACATTTCCATTTCCATAATGCTGATTCCTTTTATGGGCTGTGCTCATTTTGACTGTTTGCTGCTGGCTTTTAATGAGATTTTTAGATACTCTGCCACATATTTGGAGTTGATTTTAATGTTTATATTTTTAAGGTTTGCATTGTTGGAGGCTGCTTTGATTGCCCTGCAGGGAAATACAGAATAGAAATCATGAAACCAACAGGCCACAAGTTGGACCTATTTTTTTAGAAGCACCAAATGGCAACCATGTTCACACCATGATGGCACATGGTGATGAATTATCATGGATTGTACCATAATTGTAGGAATTTCTACCAAATAACTCATCAGTCAGGATATTTATTTGGAAGCACTGCATTGTCTTTTGGGTTGTGCTTCCTACGGATGCCCTAGGATGGGGTCAAGAAACTTTTTTACCTTTTACCCCAAAATATATTTAGATATGCTGAAGTTACCCCCTTGATATGCTGATGTTACCCCCACCAAGCCCTGCATCCATGCCTTCCCTTGTGTTCCTATAGTGTCCCTGGTGTCCCCTATATTGTTAGGTCCCTCCTTCTGGTTCCTCAGTCCCATTCCCCAGGGCCCTGCTTCTTGCCTTCTGGTCTGTGTCGTCTCAATTTCCCCCCAGTGCCTAGCAAGCAGCCAGCGCTGGGACCCCTGCGCCTCTCAGGGGTGCATTGCCGGTGGCTAGGGCACTCCTGTGCGCATTCTGGCTGGCTCCTGGGGCTTCCCTTGGTTCCCCTTTCCCCACCACAGTGGGCATCAGCCCCTGGACCCTGTCAAGAGGGTAAGGAGGGGGGCTGCCCCCAACACATTCATATCCATGGCCTGCTGTGACTCGGCAGCGCAACCATCCATTTACCCCAGGAATTTCATTTTTACCCCATTTGGGGTAATTTACCCCTGTTCCCTGACCACCGCCCTAGGATTAGCAGGTATAGGGTAATTTCACTGATTTTGTTAACTGGCCTACGTCCTCCAGATACAATAGCTTAGAGATTTAATTCAGGCTACAACCCCGACCTCCAGATAGGCAGGCATAAGTCCTGTGCTGACCTGGAGATGTCACAAAAGTGCTGTGGGGCACTTCTGCCCCACCCCTGGGGAGGCTAGACCTGCGTGCAGATATACACTGACCTCCCCACAGAATCATAAGAAGATATGCCAGGTGAGTTATGGTGGCCTAAAGTGGTCAGGATTGCACCTCCAATAAACTTTAGTCGGTAAATATGAGGGAGAAGGGCGCAATCCAGGGTAACTACGGGGAGTCCTAGCTCCAGAGTAAGAACACTTTATTCTGGATTGCAATATGAATTTCCCATAGGTTTTCACCAGGTGGTGCAGTAACTACGGGTACACATAATGTTTCTTATGTGCTCCTGTAGTTACTCTGGATTGTAGGGTTAATCTATTTCTTTAAGACATTTATCACAGGGAAGCTTGATTATTTTAACTAACCATTTTATTTTAATCCCCCCCCCTTGGTGGCTTAATATAGAAAGGTGCCTGTATCAGTGATCTGAGAATGCACAGAGATTACACAGGTCAGATGAGGAAAATAAAAAGAGAGGGAGAGAGTTTACTTTAACTCATTAGAATCACATTCAGATAGTTCTCCCCAGGACTGGGACCAAATCCCTTAAGCTCTGCTAGTCTCTTAGCTACATTAAATTAATGAGGCATCTTAAAAATTCATTCTTCGGCAGACGTCTCCCTTCCTCCAGCTGGACATCTACAGTGCACTAAATTGGAAAGTCTGGCCGAAGGGATGCAACAGTGAACAATTCCAGAATACAATCCTGCATTGTAATGTACAGTAACAAAAAAAGAACACAGAAGATGGGGATGAAAGGGCTTTGATTTTACAAGCACATGGCTTGTGTGTGTGTGTGTGTGTGTGTGTGTGTTGTATTGGTTCCTGCTGCTACATAGATACCGAAACCACGGACAGCAATGAACCCTACTCTACCATGCCTGCCGCAGTTATGCGTCATCCCTTTGCATTCACTAACAGGAAGTGGGCAGCAGAGAATTTCCTGGCAAAGTCCTCAGAATTGGCTCCTGTAACAATATTCTGATAACAATATGAGGGTGCAATCCTGACCAATTTAGGCCAGCACGTCTCATCCATACCCTGTTCCCATGGATGGTGTGGCACATGTCTGTGCAGTGGCCTAACCCATCCCTACCTGGGATTGGTGCAGAAGTGCCTTATAGCACTTTTGCGACACCGCCATGCCAGCATAGGATTGTGTTTAGGCTTATGCAGGCCTAACCTGGGTTTAGGATCGCAACCACAGTCTACATTTTCACTATTTTCTGTTTCCCGTTCCAACGGGCACAATCCAGAGTAATGACAGGGAGTCCTTGATCCGGTGTAAGAACAATTTACTCTGGATTGCAATAACAATTTCCCATAGGTTTTCACTAGGTGGTGTAGTAACGACGGGTACAAGTAATGTCTTTTACGTGCACCCGCAGTTACTCTGGATTGTAGGTGAAATGAAGAAAAGTCTGTCTCTGGTTTGCAATGT